>VDFB02281492.1:934441120-935010120 GCA_007258455.2 Sequoia sempervirens
GAAGAAATCATAGAGTGGTGGCAAAAAAATTTCAAAGATCAGGTAAGTGTCCAACAATTACCAAACTCCTTTTTTCTAATAGAAAGCATTGACATGGAATTAAAACAAAAGATAGTGTATGGAAATCCTCTATTTTTTAAGGGTTATAACTTCCACTGTAGAAATTGGGAATCTAATTTTGACCCATGGAAATACACAATGAAACAAATTCCCACATGGATTAAATTGGTTGATCTCCCCTCGAAGTACTGGAGTGTGGAACCTATGAAAAAAATTGGAGATACCTTGGGAGTGTGTTTGGGGGTAGATGAGGATTTCATCAATGGGAAGAAGGATGTTGAAGCCAACATTCCGGTGGAAATTGAGGAGGGAGTAGGAATTTACAAAAATATGGAAATTTTATCTGATTTCAAAAGTTGGATCCAGAAAGTGGTCAAATGTGAGGGAGCTCAAATTGGGAGGTGTCTATTCAGAGATGCCATAAGGGATGGATGCCCGGGGAGCAAGGCTAGTGAAAAAAATGGAAGTCCTCATGCAAATGAACAGATGGGGATAAAAGAGATGGTGGAAAAGGAGAAACTTCTAGAGAAATCCCCTATCCAAGACAAAGGAGACCTAGGGCAACCATCTGGCACAAGCTCCAAAAAGATAAAAATGAGTGGAAATTTTTAGGATTCAAGGCTAGACCCCTGCCAAAGAATATCACATGACGCGAATGTGGCATCCTAGGTAGAAAAAATTTTGAATGCTCTGCTAGAGCAAACCAAAGATTTGAAAAAGGATATAACCACACAACTAGAAGAGATTGCAAGTGAAATGAAAAGTATAGGGAATATCCAACAGGAAAGACTATTAGAGGAAGAGGAATTTGGTGGATTGGAGGGAGAGGAGGAAGGTCACATGGTATATCCACAAGAGGAGGACGGAGATTTTGAGGGAGATCTTCAAATGGCCGACACTAAAAATGATTCAGAGCCAGAATTAGATGAGGAGGAGCAAGAGGAGGTAGAGGAGGGGGCATCATGGAAGAAAGAACTCTTGAGCAAACCCAATCAAAAATAAAGAGGCCCAACATAAAGAGCAAAGGAAAAAGGGGGCCTAAGATAAACAGGGCCAAATTGGAGATGTAGAAGAGAGCAAAAACAAACTCAAATGGTGGAAGAAATGGAAGGGGCACTTTGTGGGAGCTGAGGGAGCCTTAGGGGGATTAGGTGTCCTGTGGAAGCCTCTAGTAGTATTGGGTGTGGTTGTAAAAGAAAAGCAGAACTGGATATAAATAAAATGCAAGCTACTCCAAAAGAATGAGCAGTTCATAGTAATAAACACTTATGGGCCGATAGCCACAATAGAGAAGAGAAATATCTAGCAACAACTATCCTCAGCCATAGTAAATCTTAGGGGAGAGAAAGGAATTCTAGCTGGGGATTTCAATGCTACTCTAAACTATGGAGAAAAAAGGGGTGGTTTGGGCAAATCCACTAGAATTCAGCTAGATTTTTAGGAATTTGTGGACAACAATCAATTGATGGACATTCAAACAAAGAATGGGACCTTCACATGAGCCAATAGGAGAAAAGGCTTCACTAATATAGCAGAAAGATTAGATAGGGTTTTCCTGTTTGGAGATTGGGGGAGAGAGAACCAAATCCAAGAAGCCGCAATATTGCCATATGTTGGATCAGACCACTTCCTAGTCCAACTATTCATCCAACCAAATACATCCCCAAAAGGTAGCCCATTCAAATTTGAAAATGTGTGGCTCAGGGATGAAAAACTCCCAGACTTGATTACAAAATGGTGGCAGGAGCCAAGAATTGGGAACCATTCTCATTTATATAAGTTAAGCAAAAAGCTTAACCATGTGAAAAATAAGCTGAAGGACTGGAATAAGGAGCATTTCAAAAATATCTTCTAGGAGAAAGAGAGAGTGGAAAAAGAGTTGGTTGCGCTCAATGAGTACATTATAGCAAATGGCATGGATGGGGATGATTTTGAAGTAGAAAAATATTTGAAAGAAGAGCTGGTAGAAATTATGAAAAAAGAAGAGTGCTTTTGGAAACAAAAATAGAGAGAAACATGGCCAAAGGAAGGGGATAAAAATACGAAGTACTTCCACATAATGGCAGTAACAAATAGAAGCAGGAACAAAATCACATCTATCAAAAGGGAGAATGGAACAAAAACTCAATCAAAATATGAGGTCAATGAGGACGCTGTGAATTTCTTTCAATCAATCTTGAACAAACAAACTTCAGACAATAGAATTGCTTGGGATAAACTTTTAAACAACATCCCAACAATAATAGGAGAAGACCAAAACAAAGTGCTATATCAGAAAATAAGCATGGAAGAGGTGAAGAAAGCAACATTCCAGTTGAACCCTAACAAGTTCTCGGGCTCAGATGGATTTCCGGCTAGCTTTTTCCAAAAGTTCTAGGAAATCATGGGAGAGGATCTGACTCTGGCATCGGGAGAATCAAGGAGAAAGATGACTATGTTGGGAGCAACAAACCAAAATTTCCTAGCCTTAATCCCCAAGAAGAAGGATCCTCAGACAATGGGGGATTTCCGACCCATTGCATTATGCAATATGGTATACAAAATAATCACCAAGATCATAGAAAAAAAATTGAAGGGAGTTCTAAGTTTGATCATTTCAGAAGAGCAAAGTGGATTTTCTCCAGCAGATTAATCGTTGAAGGTATTATCACAACTCATGAAGCCCTCCACTCAGCCAGAAAGGAAAGGGAGCCTTGCATAATCCTCAAGCTAGATATCTTCAAAGCATATGATCTAGTGGATAGGAAATTTCTAATAGAGGTACTAAGGAAGTTTGGATTTTTGGAAGAATGGATAAACTGGATAAACAATTGTATCTCAACTACCAAGTTTTTTGTCTTAGTTAATGGGACATCTCAAGGTTTCTTTGCATCCACTAGAGGAATTAGACAAGGGGACCCCTTATCTCCGTTTCTATTCATCAACAATTTGCAGATGATACAATGTTATTCAACACAACAAGCAGAAAGGAAGCACAAACTATCAAAAACTTCCTAGATGAATACTGTCTAGCCTTAGGTCAGAGCATCAATTGGCACAAATCAGAGGTGTTTTTTCTCAACCCCCAACCGAGCTTGTAGAGGGAGTTGGCGAGGATTCTAAGCTCAAGAGTGGCAAATTTTATGGGTAGGTTTCTGGGAACCCCACTCTTTGTTGGTATTAATACAAAAAACTATTGGGAGAACCTAGTAAATAGTTGCAAGAACAAAATGGGGACCTGGAAAGGGAAATGGTTGTCCTCAACAGGAAGGCTGTTGATGGTGAGAGTAGTATTATCAACCATCCTGGTGTATTCTATGGCTTGTCTGAGGATCCCAGTAGCAGTTGAAGAGAAACTCAACCAAATTTTCAGAAACTTCTTTTGGAGCGGATCAGGAGAACAATAGAAGTTCCCACTAGTGGCATGGGAAAAGGTATGCAAACCCAAGATTGCAGGGGGAGTAGGCATAAAACAACTAAGGTTGATGAACATAGCTATGGGAGAAAATTTGGTATGGGATATGTATGCAAAAGGAGACCAAAAATGGGTGAAAATTCTGAGAAGGAAATATCTAGAATCAGATTCCCTAACCTAAATCTTGACAACAACAGACCCCCAGAGAGGTTCAACAATTTGGAATTACTTGTTGGAATGCAGGGACATAATCACAAAGCATGTAACATGGGAAGTAAGGAATGGTCAATCAACGTCCTTCTGGATGGACTCATGGAATGGAAAAAAGGACCTAGCTACTCATCCCAATATGGAACAAATTATAGCAAAGTCGACTCGAGCCTAGGGGGATAATATATGCAACTATGGCAAACCAATATGGTATAATGGAATCCAGAAATGGGAATGGCACTCCCTACAAAATCTAAATGCCCCCCAAGATCGGAAGGATTCCTTAACAACAATACTTAAGGAAAGAACCTTCTCACCTTCCAATCAGGAAGATAATATTAGGTGGTGTGTTTCAACAACAAGATCATATGTAGTTAAATTTGGCTAAAGAATCAAAGAAAGGGCAGAAGCCAAAGAGAATTGGCCGAGTAGACTCCTATGGGGGAAACCTTTCCTCCCAAAGGCGGGTATTTTTGCATGGTTGGTAGTTCAAAAAAGAATCCTCACTGAAGATAAACTGGCTACCCTTGGAATTCAGGGGCTAGGGCGATGTGTTCTTTGCAAAAAGAATAATGAAAATGTGGATCACCTACTACTGAGTTGAACCTACTCAAATTTTTTTTGGAAGTTCTTCATGAACAAATTGGATTTTCAGTCCCCACATCCGACTTGTCTGTTGACATGGTTTAATATGTGGCCACATCCGTGAAGGAAGGAAATATTTGAGAACATTTGGCCAATAGCTCCCTCAATCATAATTTGGGAGATTTGGAAGGAACACAATAGAAGGATATTCCAAGACAAGGAAATGCTCCATGAAAGACTCTGCGCCAAAATAGAAAGCATGATCTCTGAAACAATAAATGAGGCAGTTTGATCCAAAGTGAAAAAGCGGATGAATTATACCAATTGGGATTGATGGCACGACACGGGGCAATCCAGGACCATGGGGAGCTAGGTGTGTGGCCCGAGATGAGTTCAGAAAGGTAATTACAGAAAGTTCAAGCCCTCTAGGAATATGTACCAACAATGAAGTAGAGTTTTGGGCGGCATTGATGGGTCTTCAACTGGGAGTAGCAATTGGATTAAGGAAAATTTACCTGGAAGAAGATTCACTAATCACTATTAACGCAATATGACTAAACAATGCCCCCAATTGGAAATTGAACCACTGGCTTCAACCAATATCACAGCTCCTGGGAAAATTCAAAGAATTCAAGGTGAGCCACATGTACAGGGGGGGAAATCAAAGGGCAGAAAACCTAGCAAAGGAAGCAACAGAAAAGAATGAATGATAAAGCAGGCGTCTGATTTCTATAGGGAAAGATTGTGTAGAAGGCGGTTCAAGCAAGATGCTCGAAATCAAAGGCGGATAGCACCACCAAAAAGCCAGTGAAGACAATCTAGGGGATATCAATAAATGAGATGATGCTCCCAAATTAAGCTGACATGAGGAGTTGTGACATTAGGAATATGATAGGAGAATAGCCAAATTTGGAGGAATATTTGTCAAGAAAAGGAGAATGATGTCGAGGAAAGAAGGTTAATAAGATGTCGACAACTTGTACAGTCGTAGCATAGCAAGGTACTAAGAACTCGTACAAAATATACAGGAACCCAAGAACAATCAAAATGAAATAAGGGAAGTGAGCTTGGGTCGCACTCATACATCATTGGCAGAGGTGGAGGATCCAAGCATAGTAAATGGAAATGAGTTAGAAATCCAAATCACTTATGGGAATTGAAGCTCAAAAATACGACAGGATAGAGGCGGGCATTGAATGAATGAATGAAGTTTTTTAATCACGTCCACGA
The DNA here is from genome assembly GCA_007258455.2 of Sequoia sempervirens. Lineage (NCBI taxonomy): Eukaryota > Viridiplantae > Streptophyta > Pinopsida > Cupressales > Cupressaceae > Sequoia > Sequoia sempervirens. Next base: position 934,446,600 of record VDFB02281492.1, read on the forward strand.
GGCCAAGCAGCCTATGGGACCCACAAATAGCTAGCGAAGAGACGTGAACCCCAGAAAATGCAAAAACCTATGTTTCTTTTTCTTTCTGCATCTTGGATCTTCTGCTGCATATCTTGACCAGAAAATTAGCAAACCCTATTATCTTCTCTTCTTCAAACAGATCACCCAAGTTGTTCCCTTTTCATGTCTCAATATAATTGATCTGAATGTCCTTGTAAGCCGAATATTCCTTGATGTAGTGCCATTCTGTCTCAACCACTTCTTGAGTGCAATATCTACACCTTCTGTTTGCCCACTCCTCTTTAGGTATCATCCACCTTCCAGTATCACATCTAAGCTGGTGCGAACTTGTTCTTATCTGAGCTATCAACATTTTTGCTTTCCATTTTATTTCCATTCCGATGTAGGTCTTTTGTGTATGGTCATGTGTAGGGTTAAAATGTTTGACATAGTATTCCTTCTTCCTTCCAAGTGGTCCTTTCCACATGCTTTCTTTGAACTTTCCTTGCACATACCTTTTTATTTCCCTATTGACATTTGGACACTCACTTATGCTTATCCCCCACTTGCTCATCCATTTGATAGTCTATTTCATCCACGTGCTCTTTCTTCTATCTAATTTTTCATTTGCTGCCATTTTTGGCTAGCGATGAGTCTCCATGTTATCTAGTCTTCTTAGATAGCTTAGCAACCGAAACATAGCAGACGCTTCAGTAGGGAAAGCCCCGGCCTCAGCTAGAATAATCTTGTAAGGGACAGTAGATTTAATCCATAGACTATGTGATTAAATGTTTTTTGTAATCTCTCTATCTGTCTCCACTTTTTTGCTGAGGTGCTGCTACCCCAAACTTCACATCCATGTAGTACCATTGGAACAACTAAAATCCCAAAAAGAGTTTTCTTTGTCTTCCAATCCCATAACTCGGCCCTTCTGCATCTATTTTGCAATGAGTGCAAAGCTTTCCATCCCCCTTGTATCCTCTTTGCTCTACACGTTTCCCAACTGAGTTTGTTGGGGAAATCAAGGCCAAGATACTTATATTCATTGACCACCTACAAGGGGCTGCCTTCAAAAACAAATTCCCTATGAACCTTCTTTCTCTTCAAGGTAAAGATCATGACCTTAGTTTTGGTAGTGTTCACTTGCATCCCCACCTGATGATAAAAGAGCTCTAGCGCTTTTAAGTAACCATATGCGTGAAAAATTGCAACTACTTGTGATAATGGGGAGTATAAGTAACCAACAGCGTATGCATCCGCATTGAATGGAAAAGATAGCAGATGGGATGGAATGGTTCATATCTCAAAGTGGCCATCATTTCGAAGGCAAAGGAAAAAGGATATAAAAAACCCAAGGCTCTTCAAAGTGGACAAGGTGAAAAAGGTTTGGAAAGTGTGCAATTGTTTGTTTATATGTCCAGGTCCTTCAATAGAAATGGAGACTCTACTCTTCCTCAACATGATGAAGTAGCAACAATCCTTCTATGGAGGAATATCAGACAAAAGACTGAAAGGGTTGCTAAACTTCACGCACCCTCTAATCCTCTGGGCAACAAAGAAGATATTAGGGAACAAATTTCTCATGTCCTGGTAAAGGTGGAGAGAAAATTCGGATATTCCGACCATGTTCTTGGCCATGCTCCTATATATGGGACTCTCGAAAGCAAGAAGCAAGATGCTCTGCCAGATGGTATTCGAACATGCTTGGCTTGGGGAGATAGATGAGGCGTTGGACAACGTGGATGGCAACCTGCTTGTTCCATACCCGCAGCACTACTACATGTCTTTTGGTAATGGACTAGAGATTCCAAAATTTGTGGTGGTTCGCACTCTGGAACTGCAAGAGCTGGAGAAAAAGTGGGGTGAGATTGATAGGTCAATCTCCTTTCTCCTCCGTGCAGTAGGAATTATCAACAACCCAACAAAGGGCTAGGTGGGATCATACATGCAAGTGGAAGGACTGGACGGTAGGGTGGTGGCAGGAGACAATGAGGATTGGGAGTTTGGTGGAGGAGATGAGTGGCACCAACAAGACCCCCGGGATATTGAAGAAAAAGCAAGTCACCCAGCTCATAGTGCATGTGGACCGGAATGCCCAATGATAGTTGATGCAATAGCGGCTAGGAAGATGTGTGCAGAAACGTCAGACGAAGACTAGGGAAGATGCAGAAAGCCCCAACTGTGGTTTTTTGGTTACTTGTTTTCTGTAAGTTTGCTTATTCGAGTGTTGTCGAGTATAATTTTGTATAGTTTATAGAAAGAGGGTTATTTTGGTTAGCTTGAAACCCTCATTTTGGTCTGTAAAGGGGAATCTAGTAATAGTCAGGATAGAACTGAACAAAATGTAATGGGTGGGCATACAAACTTTGGCAATCTAGAAGCCACGATGACAAAATCTGTAAAATCTTTTTTGGTATCAATATAATGGGTGCTACTCCTAGCAGACATTTACTGAACAAATAAATAAATAAATCCTATAACTAGATGCTTCATTGTTCAACTAAAATTGGAGATTAGAAAATACAAGTACATAAATATTTAAATAGGTTTAAGCATAAAGACAAACACTTTGGTAAATTAATTGATACAAAGTCACAATTTCCAACTTCAAATAGACCTGCAATACAAATCTTGCAAATTTGATAGAAGCAATTGAATATCCCTCAACACCCGCACATTTCATTTACAATTAAAAGCAATATAAATATAATGAATTGTATTGAACATATTGAATTCTTGAAGAATAATAACATTAATAGTAATTTCAACAATATATAGGCATGAGAATTGCCCATGTCAATCTAAGTACAAATGACATTTATTTATAATGTTTACAAAACTAGTACATGAAAATAAATAAAAAACTAAATGCTACTTCTACTCTAAAAATAAATGATTGCATAAATTGGCCCTTCATTTGATTGTTGCTTGTTAAATAACAAAGACTATGAAATTCAGACCATGTGCAATAGCCCTTGATTTGTCCATCCATTGTTATTGCATTTTCTTGTTGGAACTATTAATTGGCCTCTCGTATCTAAAGAAAGGATTGAAGGATTTAAAATAGTTTGATCTGTGTAGAGGAGAGTTGGCGATGTTTGATTATTTTACAATTAAGGGCTGAGTAGTATTTCAGTTCTGGAATATGCAAGCACAGTCTATGCACAGTGTTAACAGCTTCAAACCATTCACTATAGAAGATTTAGTCCATGTAAGGCGCAGATTCTCTCCAATGCATAAGGTGCAAATTCAATACAATAGTTATTTACACATGTTTGAATCTTTTTCTAAAAACATGGAAGAAGTTCATCATTTCTTGTGTGAGCAGCATGGTAACACTTTCATTTTCATTTGAAGTCAAATCATTTTAGGAGAATAGATTTAAGGTATATTTGGAATTTTAAAAATGGCATGGTATATTTAAAAGTTAGTAATGTGTTTGGTAATTGAAGGAGGGTTTATATTCAAAGTGTTGGTTTTAGAGTTATAAGGCTAATGTGTCTTGTTAAAAAAACAAAATAAAATAAAAATTGATTTGATTATATGAAACAAGTGAATTTCAGTAGCGACTTAGAAGATATTGGCAATGATCAATCCAAGCTAAACATCAATCCTTAGCAGTGACTCAGAAGACAGAGGCAACAACCAACCTAAGCCAACCTCAATGCAATTCAAGAATAAAGTTGCTCACCCCATTAGCACTATGGGGAAATGTGAGGGAATGTTAATCTGTACTCACATTATTATTTGTAAATAATATGTGGAGTGTTTAATATAAATAATGTAAATGATTATAACATGAACAATAATTACATTAGAATAGGTTTGTAGAGATTAATTTTTAGTTAGGAGAGTGGTTATAGGAGAAGTGTAACATATGTGTGTAACTCATATTATTGTTAAGTGTTGAGGACAATCAATTGATTCAAGTGATTGAGTTTTTGACTATTCTTCATATCTCATTTTTTAATAATTTTATTGTTGGTCATGCCACTCAATTTTATTGTGTTGAATGATTACTCAATATTCAATCACTTGATCAAAGCCTAAATCACTAATATATCTACCAAAAACAAGACACAATTTTAGACTTGTAACATCACCTCAATTATATATTGAAAAAATACTTTTATTCACTACTTATGACTAGTCATAATTCCCTAATCAATCTACTATTTTATGCTTGCTAGTAAAATTTTAGACTAGCACCACCACTCTAAAATTATACCTCTCAAACTTAGTCTCCTTTTCCTTTGTTCATTAGGTGCCATTCACTTATATGATCGCCAACCTTTATCTTTTTCAACTAGATTTTGATGAGTGTGAGTCTTTGGTGATTTTTCCACCTTTATAATATATTGAAGGAGTATTTTTTCTAGTCATATCTTAATAAAAGTGTACCTTGTGAAGTACTTTAGCTATCTACCAATCTATTGCTTCTCAACTCCAAGTTTTTTTTACCATCAATCAAGAAACTATTCATATTTAATCTCAGAATAAAGGCAACCATAAACAATCTATGAAAAATGTTAGTTGAGAAACTAGATCATGAAATGACAACTTTAACACCTACTCAAGTAATATTATTATTGATTTTATCCTAACACACAGATGACTCAAGCTATACAAACATTGATTTTTTTGGATGTGTACAACATTGTAAGCCATAGTTGGTAGAGGATGTAAGGATTTTTTCTCATACTAGATATTGAGTAGCCCATTTGCTTCTTTTTTTGTGTGTAATGAGATTAGGCTCTTTTCAACCTATTCTAGCATGTGAAGACGTAATTTAAATAATTTAAAAATAAAGATACAACTATTTTGTTTTCATCTAGTGTATCAATTTGTGAGTGGGTTTGTAGGCTATTAGGTTAGGTTTTCTTTCATTAGGCCCCCTTTCCTACATTGCACCAATTTCTAAGTGGGTAATAGATCTCTTTCAAGGTGATTACATGTATCTACAAGTCTAATTCACCCTCGTGGGAAATACCATAGTTACCACCATTTCTTTATAGGCAAGGAAACTCTTAGAAGGGCAAAAGTGATTTTCTTGATTAAAAAATCTATTCATTTTATGATAAGAATAAATGAAGTCAATCTAGTTAATTTGCATCAACATCCTTATTACCTTTGAAAATAGAGATACATTGAATTGTAGATTGTACAATGATTCGCTCCAAACAATTGGTTTGTTGAAGAATTTGACATGTTTGATGGAAATTGAACAAGATAAAATTGAGAAAAATGATTAATGAGCCCACTTTTTCATATATGCATTGTAACTCTAAAGTGTCCCTATGTTATTATAAATAATTCTCTCAAATTCTAAACATTATTTAAGTTGGTCTCTTGTACGGAGTTGTTTGCCATTTGTTGAGATAGCATGGGAAGATTAGATGAACAACCAAAAGTTTCAAAACCAAATTCCCCATACTTAATTTTATGTGATTGGACATAAAAAAATGCATAGAAGAATTTTTTTTAAAATGCAATAATAGTAGAAGGTAATATAAGAAAAGATACCATTGATGTAGGTCACAATTATGTCCAAAGGATGAAAAATCAATAGGTTATGAACAAAAGCAACTAAAAGTGATAAGAGTGCAAATATCAAACAATGTTGTTCACAAAAAGAGGAGAGTTGAAGTATAAACATAATGCTATAACTATAAATTACATCATTGTATACAAAATTTATGAAACTTGAGGTCAATTGCATGCCACAAGATAACTACCACTTGTAATGTTTTTAGATTCTAAAAAAATAGCTAAATTGCATAATTATACATGTGGATGATGACAAAACATCTCGGAAGTTACAATAACATAACTACTTGTCTTATATTGGCTTATATCCTCTATTTTTCATTTTCTAGAAATATTATAGAACAACTATGCAAAACAAGGTTGACACTATTGAAGTTTTACAACACAAACATTAAGTTAAGAGTTTCACAATATGACTGCATATTCTAAGAAATTTCTTGAAGTTTATAGTGAAGATAAAATATGGTACAAAGTAATGCCATTGCATTGTAAGTCAATCAAAGTCTTGAATCCTTCTAGATCACCAATGGACAAGATGAGATAATTGAAATCCAAAGGACATGATGAAAGGCGTGCCAAAATAAGGGAAAATTACATGATACATGTGCATTTTACATGGAAACACAACTTTTTTATTGATCAACTAGAAGCAATCGATGAGGGCTCACAATATAGATATATGTAATGACCTCATAAGAAGACATACATAGGGTAAATATTGTTAGTATTAGTCCAAAGCTTGCATGCAACTATATATAAGCTAACTAGTCTTTTCCATGATTCTTAATATTTATTAATGGTATATCCTTAATATTTGGTACATTTTTCTTTGTTAATACATAGTGGAATGTTAGTTATATTAGAATCTTATTTTTTGAATTTTTCTTATTTGTCCCTTCAAGTGTGAATTGATGAGAGTTGTTTCTCTTATTCATTTAATCATGGTGGCAATAAATATAAGCAAAATATTGGAACCAATCTATTCCATTTTGAGTGGCGCATTAAAATGATAGGCCAAATAACACAAGAAAACATTAAAGAATTTGGCATTAGTCCAAAGCTTTGTGTGTAACTATATATATATATCCATCATTACTAAGCTTAAAATAAGCTAGCCTTTTCCATGATTCTTGATGTTTATTAATGACACGTCCTTATGTCATTATTTGGAATGCTTTAGTTATTTAATGTATAGTTGAAGGTAAGCTATGTTAGAATTTCTTCTTTTTAAAAAAAAAAAAATCCTATGCTAAGTAGCTAGATTCACTCATCCCTTGAAAGTGTGAATTGGTGACTGTTTTTCATTTAATCATGGTGGTAATTAATATAAGCAACATTTTGGTTCTGTTATAGAACTAATCTATTCCAATTTATGAGGCACATCAAAACAGTATGTTGAATCACACGAAAACCTTGAAGAATGACTCAAAATTTTAATCATTTATTTTAGTTGTTTTTTCATCTAGACTTAAATAAAATAGACAGAGTTATCACAAAAATATTGAAAGTTTTGTTGTCTACTTTATGTTAAAACATGAAAATTGTATGACATACAACAAATATACTCAACTAAACACTCAATCTATAATACAATGATTCGTCATCTTACAAAACTTTTCATGATACAACACACTCTTCTCTTAATCTATTAGATTTCAAAGAGTGTCACTACTAATGCATCATAAGACTGCCTATATTTTCTAAGAAATTATAACTTCTCAATATTGTTTCAAAAGAAAACCTCTTGTAAGCATCCCTCAAAAAATGTTCTTTCGGTGCCCTTCTATCACAGATCTTCATTGCAATTCCAACAAAATAAATTGTCTCACAGTTCCCTCAATAGAAAAAGGCGCTCTAGGAAAATCTACTTTTCTCCATAAATCTCTCTTCTCCCTTTTTTTTTGGTTGGTATGAAACACGGCACTACGCAACTTAGCTCTAGTCATAAAGGATTCCATCTGTCATTGAAAATTTTCTAAGGCAAAACAATGGTCATGACTAGTGTTTATTGTCCATCTATAACCTCTATTGTAATATATTTTTCTCAATAAGCTCTTGAATCAAAATTCCTTCTTATCCGAAAACTAAAAGTATGACCAAAATTTTAGAGAATAATTTAGTATTGAAATTTAACTCAATTCACGAAAAAATCGGAGAGAAGCAATATCCCAGATCAGTCTAATTCTGGCAAATCGCAGCATGCTGCAATAACTGCAGTCCATGCCCATGAAAATCTTTCGATATTATCGACAAATTAATTGGAGGGAAGCAATCTCCCAAATCAGTCTAATACTGGCAGATCCCAGCATGCTGACAACAGATGAAATTCCTGGTGGTAGTTAGCTACAAGAGTGAAATATCTCAGCATCTTCTATTTACCTTCCTTCTGTAGATCAAAAGAATAAAGATGCTCCTGAATAATTGTGGTTAATAATAAATATTATGGTATTGGAGCATAACAAATCCCACGCCCTACATCTCCCACAAGAGGTAGCTTCTGGAGTCAAGAACTCACTTTGGTAGTTCTCAACTGCCAAGTCCATGTCTGCCTAGCCTCTAACTGACAACCCATCAAAATTTAAGCACTGTTTTCTTATGTCTTTTACATTTTCTTGCTAAAGAATCAAGAGAGTATGTACTTAACATGAAGTTCAATTACGTTTTCTAAGAATAAAGTCGTCCAGTGTAAGCACCTGTAACATGAAATTTTGGATTCTCTTATTGATACGAAGTGTGTCATTACAAAATTACAGGTATACATAGACTGGAAAAGGAAAGTGTTGTTATAAAGGTAAAGGTAGTATATTAGGTCACTTCCAAGCAAGACACCAAGTTGGTGTATGAGACCCCCATTATGCATATGCATTTCATAAGGATGTTGGTTTTCTACTTACCTTATATATATAATCAAGGTGTACAACTTTGCACCCTTTGGATTTGAACCTGTGACCTCCACTATGGAGTACACATCCCCTGCTGACTGTTTTACCTTCCCACTCTTTTGTTTGCATAGACTGGATGTTTCCCCTTGAAAGAAATGTCAAATAGTGACTGAAGAATCTCAGATGTAATTTACTATAACTTTTTCTTTGAAAGTATTGCTGATCCTTCGTTATCTAGAAATGTAATTTGCCAAATACCATTTGCAGATAGTACACTGCGCCATCCAGCTAATGTTGTGTACAACGCCATTAAATTGTTAAACTTTCCTGAAAAGAGAAATATATTAGTGAGAAAACTTTCTAATCTGGAAGGAAATAATCATTCTCTTGAGTCTTAAGTAGACCACTTTGAATGTAACATGGTCAAACATATCCTTGTGTCTGACACCTACTCATTAGACGTCCAAAGTACTATAAAAATATAAACAAGAACCTGAAGTCTCCAAAGCAGACCCTATGTATTCTTACATTAGTTTCTGTTTCAGGCATAAGCTCTTCAGCTTCTAGTTCTGCATCTGTAAAATTCAAAGCCTTTTGGAGCTTTCTATGGCTAAATATTTCTACCTCTGCCAGGAACACTGAATTCACAGGCCGATGGTCTGAGAGCATTAATTCTACTCGATTATATGAAAGTTGCTTCAAGCCGATCCCAAACCAAAGAATTCGGTCACACCTGTCAATGAAACAAAATGATTAGGGTTCCTCTATAGAGTGTAATAGTTATACAAACTTAAGGGACCTCCCATACATCTTGAATAGAGCAAGTACTATGTGATGATATACCATGCAGGACTCCGTCTTCTGTCCCCAGGCTTTGAATTTTCACCAAAGTACTTGTCTGAATTAAATTCATATTTGTAAGTTGGGCCAAAGTCTATGGACCCTTCATGCCATCCACTGAAAACACACCCTTTATGCAGCTCTCTCCTTAACTAAAATGTAAAGGATTCAACAATAAGCTATGTTATCAAACTATCAATATGATGGTAGATGGATGTAATAGAGTTTAAAAAAGCATGCTACTTGATAATTGAAATGACTCTATGCTGCTTAGCATAAGTACTGAATGTATGCAAACACAAAACTTAAATGGTGAAATCTGCTATTATACCTGATCTCTGCAAATTAGTGCTTCCCAGTTTTCCTCAGCAACATGCTTTTGAATCTCATCATCTGCCATATCAAGGCGGTAATTCAAGTCTCCAAACCAAATTACTTGACTGTAGAATCGATAAAGAATCACTTTAGACATTTACATCAAATGGTATCATAGCAAAAAATTTAAAATGTACTGGTGATCAACAATAATACAAGAGTACTATTTATCTCAATTGGAGTGTCAATTTGCATTATTGGCAACATAAAACAAAATTATAATCTTGTCATGTCCTCTCCGTCTAATTTGGGGACCTTAATATAAAAAGTGTTTCTAAATGCTATATTTATTATGTATAAAATATTAAATATCAAGTTTATTAATAATAATAATAATATTAATTTAAAAATAAATAAATATAAATTCAAATTTGAAATTTTGGGTGGGCTGTTTGGGTCCTAGTGACCGATTTGTAACTCAGTATTTCACCTACTTCTGTGCCTGATTTCCAACACATGGAGATATGGTAAAATTCTGTGCTTTAACTACAACTGTTCATTGAGATGAAAGCCTCAATGACTTAGGGAAGAGGTAGACAAAACCCTAACTTTTCTGATTTTATGAGCAATTTCTTTGAGTTTCAAGGAGTCGCAGGTCTGTAATACAGTTCAGTGTGTCTGGTGTAGGGCAATCTGTGGATGGTCCTTCAAACAACTGAGTGCCACACCTGGATCCATAGCTACACCAACCACCTTAACCAGCGCACCAGGATCAATCATCTGCAGACAACAAATGGAAGATTCAGAGCCATATAGTGGGGCAAACTTATCTCAGAACGTCCAGCGCCTGGGATCAGCATTGAAACCCTAGGGGTAACCACAACCAACACTGCATCCACCATTTTGTCACATAAGAGCGGTATCTTTCATACGTGGGAGGTGCAATCCCAAGTGATTTGGCATATCAGGTGCCAAATTGGGCATTTGACCCTTGACACAGCCTACTGGGGACTTTGAAAGGAGAACCACAACCAATAAGCAGCCGCAGGAGTCTGAATTTCAAGCACTAACCTCTGCAAAGAGCAAACAACTTTGCCAGTGGTCAGGTCACTCAGGTAGCTTCTATTTACAGATTGCTAGGTATCTCATTAAACCCTAGGGTGATCTTATCCTGCCAACAAGGACTTCTACTGGTATTTTAATTTTTACCAACCTAAGTGGTTATATTTCAGTGAGTTGTAAGACTTTCACAGGTTTAAACCTTTACCAGCAGTAGATTTAAATCATTTTGTTTCCTTCAAGACATTTTATCATTGAACCTTGCTCTATGTCTGCAACTTGTTACACATATTGTTAGTTCGTTGAAGTATAATGAAGTACTGTTGTTATTAATGTTAGCCAAACAAAATCCAATATTTTGAAGTTGTTGAAACAGCAAACAAACCCTAGGGATTTTGGATTGCTCATATTGTTGTTGAAACAGCTAATCAAACCCTAGATCCTATACATTGGTATCAAAACTAGCAGACCTGCCAACCTGTTGGGTGTGTGTTGTGTATGCAACTGAGCCAAAGGGATCAACGGGCCTTGGAGAGGGAGATAAGAAATTTGAAGCTGAGTCATAGTAGTTAGGGTCTGGAATTGGAGGTAGAGGTAAGATGTCAGATCAAGACGAGGAATGGAGAGATTTCATGCAGGTATATTGCCTTGAGTTAGGTTTTTCAATTAAGCCCTTTGAAGCATTTTTCCCGAGCTCTAATTTTATCTATCCTTAGTCTTTCAGCCAAATCATCTTTTGTGTTATTCTTTGGAGAGTTCTCGAAACTGTTTCGGCCCTCGACAAGGTTATTCGGTGTCTAGAGCCAATGTAGTTTTTAAAACCTTTAAATGATATCCATTTTTTTTTTGTTGGGTTTGTGTTGATGATTAAGTTTTTTCCACCTAAGTCACTTCCGTTTTGGGTTTCAATGAAGTTATTATAACTTTGTTGGAAGCCATTGCAAAGAAGAGCCATTGCCAAAACACTATATAGCATAGGTCTCATTTCATCAACCAAATTTCCAATATCATCATATAGTTGCATAGGTTGATCGGTAATGAAGATACACACAATTTTGAGGTATGGATGTATTTCTTTATTGTTTTTATCATGCACAGGCAACAGTTCCTTGATTGGGCCAATATCATTAGTGATTATATGCATTGAAAAATGACCCAAGTCTGCCTCAACAAGCATTTTTGTATGTCATCATACCTGTTTCATGCTATTGCAAGCATGAGGGTCTGGCTAGGGTTATGGCCAAAAGGAAATTTTGATGAGGATACCCCAATTTATGTGTACTATCTCCATCTCCAATTGGAGCATAGCTATAAGCACTTCAAAAGGGTGAATGACACATGGTTCAGGAGCTCCAAGGAGACATGAATATAAGAATATCCTTGGAGGTTGCCCACCTAATTAATACATATGAAAGTTTCTTTATTCAATTCCAAAGGTTCACTTATATAAGGATTGGTGGATACAATGGTTTTCCATGCAAATTTCCAAAATACGTTAGTGACATATTCGTATTGATAGAAATTTGCAAACAAATTAATGAATTCAATAAAAGATGTAGGGGAAGGAAAAAGGCAAGTATTTATTTTCCTATTGTCTTGTCATTTTATCAATGCAAAGCTACTTCAGATACTGAAACATTGAAAATGACATGGTGAAGTACAAGCTCCATTTATTTGAGTTTCATTTCCCCTTCGATAGCAAGGATTTTGTAAACAAAAACTTATAGTTAGGACCCATCTTTCATCATGTGCCTGAGATAGAGGATTATAGGCTGACTATGATAATGAACTTGAAGTGAGAAGAAGAGACTGGATGAGACTATCATTGAGACAAGTTAGAATGTTCAACTTAGATTGGAATATCCAAGGCCTGGATGACAATGAGTCAGATATAGTGGATCATATATATTTTGATCACATACAGATGATGCCAATTCTTCCTGTCAATTGGAATAATAAGGAAATCACAAACATAGAAGGGAGAATAGTGGTTGTGTTGAAAAGAACAAAGGAGTGGATTTTAAAAAGGACATTGGGGAAATCAGACTCTTAAGCGGCAAGGATGACAAAAACAGCAAAACAAGGAGAGACAAGTTAGATAAGTTCTCCTCCTTCCCACACAACATTGCCAACATCAAATCTGCGAAGTATTGGAGGTGGGGGTGGTGATGAAGAGCCACCTAAAAAGGATCAAGAGAAGACTTGCAAGGATTCCAATAAAAAGAAAGAAAGGAAAGATAAAGAGCAAGAAGGACTCGAAACTATTCAAGAAAAGGTTAGAGAGGAAGAAACAGTCTATGTATCTTCATCATCCTCTGATGATAGTGATTGTTCTCAGCATTCTCCCCAAGTGCCTCATGTATCTCCGAATCCATCTTCCTCTCCACCTCTCATGTCTTTTGTTTCCACACCACCCCTCAATAGATCACTTCAATTCTCCCCTAGTACGGTGCTAACTCCTAACACTTCCTCTGCTATTCCAACTATGTGGTTACAACATTGTCGAAGAAGAGGAAGGTTGAAGAAGTGGGAATCCCAAAAAAGGATGTAGTTGTTAACTTGTTGCAGTGAACTCCTTGGCCCAAAAAGTTAAAGCTACTTCAAGGTTGTTGTCAGATATTGCATCTAGGAATATGTATGTGGAAATCGCTCAACCCTTTGCTCAAAAGGATACCAACAAAGTCGTTGAAAAGGACTTTAACATCACTAAAGTCATTTTGGGGCCCCCTTCGCAAGATGGGGATATTCATAACTTTCAAGCATCAACTACAAGGTTAGTAGAAAGGACCACAAATGACAAGCAATCTAAGGATGAGCTCAAGCAACACGTAGTAGCTTTGACCACTTGTCTTAAATCCATTGTAGACACTACAACTAGACAGGACCGATAGGTCAAATTGGTTCTACTTTTGATCCTAGCTCAATTGGGGGAAAGGAAGTCATTGAAAAAGTTTAGACGTATAAATTTTATGGTCAAATAACTAAAGATTGGGTCAATGAGATTATAACTAAAACATCTAAATACATATGTGAAATAAAGAAAATTTATGATGGTATAAATGCTAGGAAGAAAGAAAACTATGAAGACATCATAGCTTCCAAGAAAGAATAGACTAATTGGTTGAGACTAGATAAAAACTTGAAAGAAATGATAGACATGGGAATGGACAATTTAGTTGAGCAAATCATAGCTCATGCCAATGACAACAAATGTATTGTATGGAAAAAGAGCATAGAATGGAAAGTCAGAGCTCTTAGGAAAAACATTCAAGAACAAACCAACCTGTCAAAAGATTGTAATTAAGTTAAAGTTGATGTTCAAGCTGGTTTCCTATATGTTGCTTTGGGTAATTAGTCAAATCTTCAAGTTATAGATGTCAATGTCATCAGGAACAACTTTAAAACAAAGGTCAGAATTATTTAGTGAGCAAATGTTCTACATGGATAACATGGAAAAACTAAGTGTTGATGGGTGTTTTTGCACCTTCTCACCACAGACAACACATGAATGCACTACCTCTCTTGAAAGGCAATCTCCAACAACAAGTTGCTAAAAATTACCCCAAGGTCTCTTGGATGTCAGGTCATGACATGCTTGGAATATCTCAGTTGTTTGATGTGATTTGCTGGTAATCACAGGGCAGACTTACAGATGAGTTACAAAGCGTGGGAAGTTGAGTCTGCAAATGGAGTTCCAAGGTGTAGAAATTGATGTGCAATTGTTGTAGGTTCAAAACAACAGTCTAGAACTCCTATTTCAACTTCAGATTTGGCTTTACAATGTGCAATGAACCTTGCCTAGGTTACTTATTAAAAAAAAGGGAAAAGGGAAGGGAAGAGAGGAAGTTCCTAGACCTGAAACTATGAATGAACAGTGATCATGGAGGCTGCTACAGTAGACAACTTCTTAAACTGAGTTTTGTTTGGCCAAAAAGAACCTACAGTTACACAAAACTAGTGCAATCTTTTAAAGACTGTAGATTTTCAGATTGCACACACACATCATGAACATGCAATCGAACTAAGTTGCAACAATAAAGTAAGGAAGCTCAGACTAGCTTTACAAAGTGATTCATCATCAACAAGCCACAAAAGCATGAGCTAGAAATTCATCAAATACAGTAACAGCAAACACCATCATCACTTCCATTCAAGAAAATAAAAAATAAACTAATAGGGAAGTAGAACCATGCATGCATTATGAATAAACACAAGAGAAACACCCATAAATCATGCAATGTAGCTCTCTATTGCTGCAAAATGCCTTTACACTAGCTCTCCAACCTTTTACAAATGAGGGGGGGGGGACCCCCATTTATAGTTTTCCAAAAGCCAAATGAATGGCTAGGATTGAATTACATTGTGTGGCTTAAATTTGATTGCACTAGGGCTGTACCTACCCCTCATTATATAGCAATTAAAAATACATTCCTTGTCTTTTCTCTATTTTGTCCTGTAGTGGCCAGTCACTATAGCAATTTTGTCTTCTAGCTGATTGCCCTTTTGTTGTAGCTGAAATTGTTCAAAAGTTTTCTTCTTACTTGATGTGTTCGCAGCATCCCTCAATCAATCAAGTACACCTTATTTGCAGATTTGCATCTTTGTTAAATGGATCAGATGATTTGATGAGACAGCTCCTAATGGATCGTGATTGTTTGTTTGGAGGGAGGAAACAGTCGCTCCCCCCCACCACCTTCAAGGCCACCCTTTGTAGTTTTGTCACTGACTTCCTTGACATAGGCCTTCTTCTAATGTCAGCTTTGTTGATGGGTGCTAGGGGGAGAGGCGAGCATAAAATGAATGGTGAAAGGAGTAATGTGCTTTTCCTCGTTTAGCTTTCTCAATGGGCCTCTTTGACGGACTTGTGGTAGGTTTTTTGAATCCTGCATACATGAAGTGCTGTAAGTGCTTTCATACACAAATCAAGGCAAATGATAGTCAAATCTTGCGAACTCCTTGTTAGATCCACCCATGCATCATTAAAAGATCATAATATTCATCATTGGAGCTCATTTGGACCACAAACATAAATGCAGGTTCAGGGTGCAGGCACCATACGACAGACGGATGGTGAGCGACGGATTGCGGATGGACGGCGGGCGACAGATGGCAGGTAGATGGTGAACGGACAACGGGCAGAGGGATGGAAGATAGTTGACGGACGGACGGTGGACGACAAATGAATGGCGGATGACGGGCGAAGGGACGACGACCCGCAAGGAAAGTTCCCACGGATGACAATAGAGGGACGACATCTCGAAAGGAAAGTTCCACGGATGACAACGGAGGGACGACGACCCGAAAGGGAAGTTCCCAAACGGCCACGGAGGGACAGCAACCCAAAAGGGAAGTTCTCAAATGACCACGGAGGGATGGCGAATTGAAAGGGAAGTTCCCAAACGGTCACAAAGGGAAGACAACCCAAAAGGAAAGTTCCCAAATGGCTACAAAGGGACAGTGACCCAAAAGGAAAGTTCCCAAATGGCCACAGAGGGACGACGTCCCGAAAGGAAAGTTCCCAAACGGCCACAGAGGGACAACGACCCACAAGGAAATTTCCACGATGTCTAAACACATGGAAAATTTGATGCAAACCCCTTTAGGGACGTGAAGACATTCATTTGATGGTCCTTAGATGATGAAAACTTGAAGTTTGCACCCATTCCAGAAATGCGGAGATTTGTAAGGGGGAAGTCGGAGGGTCACTGCCCTTTTAAAACGGCAATGAGCACACGGTGGCCCGCACACAACGACTTGAAAGGAAAGTTCCGATGGTGACGGAGGGATGGCGGCCCGAAAGGAAAGTTCCGATGGCGGCGGAGGGACAGTGGCCAGAGAGGAAATTTCCGCAACTTCCCAAAACTTAACGAAACCTTGGCAATTCACTTAGGCATCACAAAAACATCCCAAATCCATAGGCAAATTTCCCCCAAAGTCACAAAATGATGGAAAATGCGAAGCATGGTCCATGCGAGAAGGGACCAAGTCAGCAGGAGCAAGGAAAAAAGCAGAAAAGGAAGGGGGGAGACTTTGTTTCTCCCTCAGATTTGAACACCCCATGTAAAATGAAGGGCATGGAGCAATGTTTATAGACCAATTTCCATTAATGGCATGCATTGATTTCTTGGTATGGCGAACTTGGGTTAGGTGAGATGTGGAAACCCGCACTCGTTTGGATGCTTGGTCAAGGCTCGGATGGAGAAACTAAGTGCAGATCCCGCCATGCAGCGGAAGTTGGGCATCAGTTGCCACTTAGTGGTGAAACATGAGTGGCAACCCGAATGAGGCGACTCATAGTTGCGGGTCCGCGAGGCTTGGAGGACGCCAGGGCAACGGACGAAGGGAAACTTGCAAGGGCATTTCCGCGAAAGCAAAAGACTTGGTGAAATTCAAGTAGGTGAATCTGGTCAAGGGAAAACTGATCATTCTAAGGCATGTGACCCACTTGGACTCTAGGAAAGGGGCACGCAAACTGAGGCAAGAGCAAAAATGACCCAACAGGAGGAGGAACGAGTCATCAGGAGTGAAAAAGAGGGGGGTCCCTACCTAAGGCAGGGCATTGGTGCAAAACAAGCACAACACTAAGCACCATCAATGTGTCACTCACTCAAGAGCTAAGCCATTTTTCCGATTTTCAAAATAGGTCAGAATGTATTGGTGGCAACAAGGCATTATGGAGATTACAAACTAAAAATGTCATCATTCCAAACAATAATGAGTTGGGACCTATTATTAAAGCATTTCAAGCATATAAAGTAAAGAACACTACTCAAATGACTCAATCTCCTCTAAAGAATGCAAATGACACTGATACAGAAGTTGTACCGCCACAACATAACCTTTAATTTGATAGGCAAAAGACTTTGGGAATTTCTAATTTTCCTTGAACTATATTTTAAAGATTAAATTATCTATAAAGATTTATATATGTAATTGATAAATGAGAGATCCGTAGTTTTTTTTTTTTGTGGGGGGAGGGGGGGGGGGCTGTTAGGTATTGATAAGACTAGGGTAGAAGATTTTGGAAGAGACTCAATATAGGGATGATTGTTATTTTGTAAACTCTACAAATTTCTAAACACTCAAAATAAAGAATTTTGTGTGTTTCTATTTTCTACGTTGTCATTTCCTATGTGAGTGATAGCTAATTTGATATGTTTAGATATTCTTCTATTAGTTGCACTTCACATCTTGGGTTTGTGTCATGTCCCTAAAATAACATTGAAAAATAAATTAAATAATAAAATATAAATAACAATATAAAGATTAAAAATATCAAAGTAAATATTTTATTATTTAAGGGTAGGCCAACCCCAAGATAATAGTGTCCACATTAAAAATAAAATACAATATATTTAGGGGGGGTCAACCTCCATTGCTTTGGCACCCAAATTAAAAATTGAATTATTATATTCATGGCCGACCATACATGCTGGCTGACCATACACAATTAAATGCAATCGCCCAAAACATATCTTTATGGGGATGTCTAAGGTAGCAAATCAGGGAAGGAGAAGGAAGCGATTTCTATAAAATGCAGTTAGAGGATAAAACCAGCAATTAGAAAAAGAGATTAAATATTACAATCAAGAGTCTCAAAAGGGCAGCGATCAGACTGAAAGAGCAATGATTAGTTTTGGTAACAAAGGGACATGTCTATTTGAAACATTATCTCTTTTTCAAGGAGATGCATCTCTTTGCTCAGCAATAAAGATATAAAGTGAAATGTTCCTTGCTAGTTTGAATGATAATTTTTCCTCTTATGTTGACATACTTCATTTGTCAATTAAGAACGCATAGTCTGAATTAAAACTCTAAGATTCATCTGAGCCTTGAGATTGTCTAATCTGATTTTTGTCACAGAATTTCTGATAGCATGCTAGTTCATATTCCAGAGATACAAGGTGAGTTTACTCTTTGAACACAGTGCAGATTGAAATAAGGATAATTTCCAAGCTGCCAATGTGCACTTTCAGATTTCTAGTAACAGTGATACAATGTCATTTTTCGTGGCAACTTCTATAGAATTTTTCAACACTCTGAATATAGAAGGGAGTTACTGCTGGTAATATATTGTTCAGACATAGACTAAAAGCACAATTCAATAAACTAACAAGAACATTGAAAGATGATGATTTCAATACTCGGATATACATTGTTTCAGTTTAGATACATGATTTTCCCCAAGCTGAAATACAAGACAGTACTCAAACCAAGATTAGGAAACTATTGACATCTGACCATACAGATTTTAACAACGTTTCAGTCATATTATCCACCTTTCCAATGAAAATACAAAAAGCTAGCAGTATGCAGAACATCAAAGATTTTTACACCACAATGTTATTGCAGAAATGACATTTCCAGACCTGGAATATTCACTGGAAGTTACGAGAATGGAGAATGCAACTGTAACTCACAACTTGAGTGGCCTCTCTTAGAATCTTCACTGAGAAAGGGTTATGGCGACCTCCACACTGCCCAGAAAACACGTCCAGCACTGAAACGCCTTTGTTTGACATTCGAATCTTCCAAATAGAGGTCTGCCCTGCCACAGTTACTCCTTACGCCCCTTCTAGAAGCCTCCATCAATGACCACGTCCATGATTTGAGGAAGTAAAGAGTCTTCCTTCAATCACGTTTTTCCTATTTCTCTCCCAGATATCTCAAAACCACGATTGGAAATGTGGCTGAATGTGTGTATTAAGAGCGCCTAGGGTTTCTTCATGAAGAAACGCCTCCAAACTGTAAAAACGAGCTCCAAAACTCGCCTTCAGATGAAGCAAAATCTCAGAAATTCAGACCCACGAAAATCTGCTATAAACTATTTCTTTTCTACCTCCAAAACTTCAAGTCTTCCCAGCTAGGGGTGATGGTTTCACACCCGAAACTGATCATGCAAGGTTCCGAACCCTAAAACCAGAGCTCGTGTTCTTCCCGTGAAGCAAAAATCATGTATTCAAAAAGGTGCGAATGAATTCTTCCTTCTTTCTTTTGTATTTTTCTCATACAAAAATCAAAGTGACATTTTATATGGTAATGTTTTTAATATTTCATAAGTCACTTTTTAATTTTTCACAATTCAAAATATAAGTGACTTTTACCATGTGATATTTAAATATTTTCCTAAGTCACTTTATAACTTGATTATTAATTATTTAATATGCCCCTTTTAATAAATAATTTAAGACTTAGGCAATATTAAATAATTAAGTCACTTCGTCGAAATCTTGGGGACATTACATAAAGAAATCAGATTGGAGAAAGAGGGGGGACATCAGCAAAAGGGAGACGCAAGATAGACTCGTGATTCTGACAGGTGTATTCCTGCCACTCAAATACACCCATTGATCTGTACATGCTGCATTGATTAATTCATCTTAGGACAGCGATCTGGCATGTTGCATGGTTCGATTATTTCTCATAGCAATAACCTGATATTATTACAGTGATCAATTACTTTTATAGTGACAGTCTGATATGTCTGTGTTGTTTGACTACTCTTCATAGCAATAGCCTAATCTAATTACACGGATCAATTACCTTTCTGATATAGTTGCATGGATGAAATGCATTGATAAATTACAGCATGAATTGGTTAATTCTTCTAGGCTGCACATAATTCTAATTCATAGACAGCAGATTATACACACACGCATTGACTCATTGTCTTCATAGTCCTCAATCTGTTATAGGTGCATTGACTGACTTACATAAATCTGATTCTATATTGTTGTGCTATCATCTCATCCATTATTAGTTGCTACTGCATACATCAATCTGATTTTCTAAGCATTAGTATTTGTCATTTCTTAGGCATGGATTTAGATGTTGTCTTAAACATAGTTACTGTTATACATCAATGACTAAGGATAAATCTGAATGATTAGATCTGTTTGAAAACCTGCTTGTGGAAAAGGGCCTAAGAAAGCGGTGTGTGCCTAGAGATCCCACCTTAGATCCGCCCAGTCCTAAGGCAAGCATGGGCCATGGATGAGTGGAGGTCCCACTTAAGATCCGCCCAATCCTAAGGCAAGGATGGGCCATGGATGAGTGGAGATCCCACTTAAGATCTGCCCAATCCTAAGGGAAGGATGGGCCATGGATGAGTGGAAGTGCCTAGACTGTTTGTGAGTTCAGCGCAATTCCACCAGTAGGCAAAGTGTCTTCCAGCATTGTGTCATGGCTGGGGAAAGCAGGTACAAATCGCCTGTTAGTTTTTAAGATCATATTAGATAGACAGAATTTAATTCAAAATCAACACAATAACACAATAGATACTTTGGGAAAACCCTCCACTTGAGAGAGAAAAACCAAGCAACAATATATCACTTATATATTGAATTTCAACAAGAATAGTCTCCTTTACAAGAGGCCGATATGAAGGCCAATTATAAGCACCACAATCTGATGCAACACAGATACAAGATGATGTAATTCACTGATTATAAACTCAGCCTTCAATGAATACAATCTGCTCTTCTACAGAATTCACAATCTTCTCCTCTATATAATTCACACTTGAACTTGAATGAATGAATATGATATGAATGAAACTGAATGACAAACAATGAAGTGCCATCAAATATATATACTAAGTGGAGAGGACGACGTGACCCTTCAAAACAAGTCGGCCTACATAGAAGAATGCAACCCTTCATTAAATCGCGTCCAATGAAGGAGTATGTCCCTTTGTAAATCATGTCCAAGGAGCATGAAGTCGGGCTCATCAAAAATTACATCTCTTCATTAATTTGTGCCTCTTCAATAATTAAATATAGTTAACATAAATCGTGCCTCTTCATCAAATTAGAATCTCTATAAATTAAATAGCCATTGGCTATTATTTAATTTATCATCATGTAAGGAGATTGGCTAGAAGGATACACTTGACGCTGCTATGAACATCAACACTCCCTCTTAGCTAGGGAGGATATTTCCAGCTGCATAAGACATATCACCTCATCGTGATGTCAACCACAATGGCTACACCCATATGTGGAAAGGAAAGATATCACCTCGTCATGATATCAACCATCATGGCTACACCCATGTATGGTATGTACAAGTGCTCATCACTCAACGTGATGTTGTCACCTCATCGTGATGTGTTGTACCCAAACCAAATTTTTTGCTTCATGAAGGCATTTTGCATAAAATAGTCTTAACCTTGGTAAAATGATGTTAATTACAGTTTTTGGGCAATATCAAGCATGGAGTTTTGTCAGTATTTTGTCAGTCAAAGGCAGTTCTATTGATCAGAACCTGAATCAGAGACTCAGAATGAAGCATTTCACGATGGAGGAGCATTTCATAGCAGTACTTATACTTTTTATGGTCATTTCAATGATCAAGATGAAGATTCCAATGGTCAGTTTTTGAAGATTTCTCAAGGAAAAGCAGAATTGCGCACCTGTAGCCCAGGGGCGCCCTTCTTTTTGAAGGCCTAGATTTTGTGATAGATGCTCATAACTACAGTCAATCTCTTCAGAATTAGTCTGCCTATCCGATGAGCTATCCTGCGAGGCTATCCGAGACTCGTAACTCCGGTAACTGGCGACGGAAGTTGAAGATTCCAAAGTTACAGTTTGCAGAAGCTTGTCCTTTTTCAGCTTTTGCGCACCTGTAGCTTAAGGGCACCCTTCTTAAAGGGGTGTTGGATCTTGGTATTTTTGGTGATTGATGCACTCAATCTCTTCACGACTAGTCTACCTGTCTGACGAGCTATCAAACACAGTCATCCGAGTTCCAGAGTTCCGGCAGTCGACGTCAGAAGATGAGCTTATAAAGAGATTTCACATCTTTGAGCTTCTTCATTGCTTTTCCAGTGCAACTGTAGCTTAGGGGCACTTTTCAAAATGACCCTTAAGATGATCCAGTTTGCTGATGAGGTCTCCCTGACATCAGTGCTACTCTAGTCCAGCTTTGCGTTGCACCAGGTTGCCTGTTAATCCGACATTCTGAAAGATCGTGGTAGAGATTCTACCAGGCGCGTAATTTCACGGGCGGACTGGCATAAAATTTTCATTGTATTTCTGTAGGCCAAGGGCGCCTAGCTTTTAGGCCTATCAGATGAGGTTGTTCGTTTTCGAAGTCTTCATGATACTTGTGCACAATTACTCCAACTATCCAACGAGCCTAGCCGTCAGCCTTCGGGATTTGGCAAACGCTCGTACGTGCGAGGTCTTTGTAAAATGCTGAAAAGTGAAGACATTCGGAAAATGGCTAAGTATGGAGCGTATATTTTAAATAAAAAACGCACTTGTATTTTTGAGGTCTTAGAAGCAGTTTTCTCGCTTCGTCATCTCCAGAGATATCTCTTCTCAATGCTCCTAGCTATGCAGAGAGACAGTTAGCATACGAATTGGGGCATTCCAGCTCTTGGTATTGGAGGCCAAAGTAGGGTACTTGGATGAAAGTTCAACTTTGGTCAAAATGGTGTCAGTGCACCTGTAGCTCAGGGGCGCTTTTACTTTTCAGGCCCTTAATGCACTTTTCAGATGCCGTGCGTATATCCGTTGGATGCAGAATGCTTCTAGTCACGCAGTGAGCTCGGTTGCCTGTCAGCTGGGTTCACCGTTCACCGTCAGCAGCTGTTTGAAGTGTCAGATGGCAGTTTAGGAAAATGGTAAAGTCTGGCACCTGTAAATGAATTTAATCAAGGGCGCCTAATTTTTTGAGGTGTTAAATGATGGATTTTGCAGTGATGACTCCCAATAGACGTTTCTTCCTTGCTCTGCAGGCTTCGCGATGAATTTACCAGTTCAGTCTCAGCATCATCTGGTCACCCGGGAATCAGTGTCGAAGATGGCCAGTTGTAACTTTGTAGTCAGCTACAAAGTAGGAAGTTAATAAAAAGTGCAATATCTTGAGCAAATGGACGCCTATGAGGCCAAGTAATGACTTTTTGAAATCAATGAAGTTCGCCGGTGAATCCAAGTGCTTTACTTGGTTTGTCAACTGATGTTAAATAAATAACATCACTTAAAGCACTTGGATTCACCGGCGAACTTCACTGATTTCAAAAGGTCATTATTGTCCATTTTTAGATTAGATGTTTCGGTTAACTGATGGTAGTTTTCCAGTTAACTGTATAGTTTGCTTTATTAGGGCTTAGCAATAAATCTTGCATGCATTGCAAACTGTAGTTGACTCAAGGTGATTTTAGGGTTCCCTACACCTTTTGATGTCTATAAATAAGAGCTTTTGCTCATTTGTACATAACTTTTGCACGAGAGAGAAATATATGCTATCACTTTGGATTACGGAGCCGCCAAAGTTACCGGTCGGTGAAATGCTAGTTTGAGTGTGCAAAGATTGCCAAGATTGCTCAAGTTAGCGACATTGAGATGTTGATCGATTAACAATCTCGTTGAGGATTGGTTGCTTTCGAGATCACGGCCGTAGACTTCAGTTCCCACCTCTCAGGATAGACATTACACACGAGTTAAACTTGGTGTTACCTTTTCAAGTTAACTCGTTGTCTCATCTCATGCATATCTATTATGAGATCAGCTTTATTCACTTGGAGTTTTATTTAGGGTTTACGTTAACTGATGGTAGTGTTCCAGTTAACATGCTTTCAATAAGGGCGTGCATGCTTGCACAATTGTCCATTTTTAGATTAGATGTTTTGGTTAACTGATGGTAGTTTTCCAGTTAACTGTATAGTTTGCTTTATTAGGGCTTAGCAATAAATCTTGCATGCATTGCAAGACTGTAGTTGACTCAAGGTGATTTTAGGGTTCCCTACACCTTTTGATGTCTATAAATAAGAGCTTTTGCTCATTTGTACATAACTTTTGCACGAGAGAGAAATATATGCTGTGCCTACCTTGCCCTCAATATTGCTCTTCTTGTATCTGTTCATGCGTTTTTGCTGTTATAATGAATTGTTATGCCACATAGGGTTTCATGCAATTATAATGGTGAATTCTTTCCTTAGTTAGATCAAATCTATTTTGTGTTCAATAAACTTGTTCAGATTGAGATGATAGTTGTGCCACCTTGCCTTCAAGTAGAGAATCCGTTCTTGATTATCGTTTGATGTGTGTGAATAATAAACTTATTCAGATTGAGCTGATAGTTGTGCCACCTTGCCTTCAAGTTGAGAATCTGTATTGAGTTTATCATATATTGTTGTTCCCAATAAACTTGTTTAGATTGAGCTGATAGATGTGCCACCTTGCCTTCAAGTTGAGAATCTATACCTGTTTACCGTCAAATAGTCATCCTTGCTCCATTTTCTCATGCTCTGTTTTTCTTGAGGAAACTGGATAGATTTTAAGTAATTAGCCTAGTTGTAGTTAGTAATTTGCTAAACCAGAAAATACTCAGCTGCAATGTATACATTTTTCGAGAAAGCCTTGTACCTCTACAGCTAAAACAAAAAGATAGGATTTAGTTTAGTATACTTTCCTTTTCAAAAGCATTTTTGTCAAGCACAACGGGGGAGCTTCCCCTCCTAATTTGAAGAGCACTCATTGCGTAGTGTGCATAGCTGTCCGTACCAACTCTTACTCCAGAGGTGCTAGTTGTTACGCCAACATGACGTTCACCATGGCTCTCCCAGAGGGTGGAAACAAGGGATTTCACCTCAAATCTCAAAGAGAAATGCATCAACAAGGGATTGCACCTCAAATCTCTCTCAAAGACAAATGCATTAAGGAGGATCACTGATACTAAGACTCCTTCTCAGCTAGGGCTTGATTCTCCACCATACCAAGCTTGTCTTGAAAGTACACAAACTTTATCTTGGAGAGAGGCTTGGTGAGAATGTCTGTTGTCTTCTCATCAGTGCTGATATACCTCAACTGAATTGCTTTCCTCAATACCATATCTCTGATATAATGGTATTTAATCTCCATGTTGGCGTAAAATCTAACACCTCTGGAGTGCAGGTTTGTACGGACAGCTATGTACACTACGCAATGAGTGCTCTTCAAATTAGGAGGGGAAGCTCCCTCGTTGTGCTGGAATGCATGAAAAGAAAAGTAATCTAAGTCCTATCTTTTTGTTTTCAGTGGAAGAGGCACAAGGTTAAGAAAACCAAGAACGTTGCAGCTAAGGATTTTCTGGTTTCGTAGATCATTAACTACAACTAAGCTATCTACTTTAAATCTATCCATTTCCTCAAGAAAACAGAGCATGAGGAAATGGAGCAGGGTTTGACTATCGGACGATAAACGAGTTTAGATTCTCTACTTGAAGGCAAGGTGGCGCATCTATCAGCTCAATCTAGACAAGTTTATTGGGCACAAAACAGATTTAAGAATTTACCATGACAATCTTATGAAACCCTATGTGGCATAACACTTGATCAAAATAGTAAAGACTTACAAAACAGATTTATCATCACAATCTCACGAAACCCTATGTGGCATAACACTTGATCATAATGATAAAAGGTTCACAAAACAGATTTATCATCGCAATCTCTTGAAACCCTATGTGGCATAACAATTGATCACAATGGTAAAGATACACAAAACAGATTTATCATCATAACCTCTTGAAACCCTATGTGGCATAACAATTGATCATAATGGTAAAGTTGTACAAAACAGAAAGAATTCACCATTACAATTGCATGAAACCCTATGTGGCATAACAATTAATCGTAATAGAAGACACATGAACAAATACCAAAAAGCAATATTGAGGGCAAGGTGCGCAGCATATATTTCTCTCTCAAGCAAAAGTTAATTACAAATGAGCAAAGCTCTTATTTATATACATCAAGGTGTAGGTAACCCTAAAATCACCTTGAGTCAACTACTGATCTCAAAGCATGCAGAGATTAATTTAACCCTAATGAAATAAACTATACAGTTAGAAAGCTACCATCGGTTAATCGATACATTTAACCTAAATGGACCATGTGCAAGCATGCGTCCTTATTAAAGCAAAGTTAGCGGACACTACCTTGATTGAAACTAACCCTAACTCTGTGATGATAATTCCAAGGATGAGATAAGCATGTGTTAAGTCAGCAAGTAAACTCAAGACTGAAAGTCGAGTTAACTGCTGCTCATGACTCAACCCTCGAAACTAACTGCAGGTTCCAACTGGCAGATCACTCCATGTCATCTTGGTCTAACACTTCGACTAAGAACTCATCAATTACTCTGTCTTCCGGCACTATGATGCTGTCCAAAACTAATAATCTGCTTCTTCAATTCTTTGTCACTTTCCTTGACTGTATGCATACATTCTTTAACATTTTCAGTTGCCTTCTTGAAACTAGCTGAAATCACTGAAATGTGATCCAAAATCTCCATTAAGATATCACGAACATGCTTCTGAAACCCAGTTTGTACAGCCTCGAGATCAGCTTAGGTACCATCTTCACGAAGATAATGGCACAGGATCTGAGCGACTTTGGCGGCTCCATAAATGAAGTGGTGGCCTCTATTTCTTATGCAGCTTGACGCTTCTAATGCAATCATGAATTAAGACCGATTTGGTCTTGAATTTAGTCTAGTTGAATCGCCTTTTGAAAAACTTGCCCGTTGACTGTGAACACGGCTATATTCTGACAACTTTCTCTGGAAAGCTAAAATGGCTCCTGGTGAGGCTAAAAATACCCTGTTGGAGGATAATTTTCACCAAAAATTCTGAGACATGGGTTTTGTCCGGAAAATGATTCTAAGACAACCCACAACGTCAGAACTGTGAAAACACGTCGTTTAGCTTGACATGCAAAGATTCTTTAGTCGAGAACTGCAGGGGTTTTAGAGCTTCTCGGGGAAATTTTTTCTTGAGAAAATCTGGAACATGGGTTTTATGCACAACGGACTTCTGAACAAACCCAGATGATGAGATTTTCAAAAAAAAAAAAGTGATTTTGGCCCACATGCAAAGAAATCTTCGGAAAAAAGCACAGAGCTTCAAAATGAAGACTACGGGGCGATTTTCTCGAAAAAATCTAAGACGTGGGTTTTGCTGCAAATGCTGAAGTATGAGAACCCAGATGATCAAACTCTGAAAATACGCTGAATTTCTTTGACATGCGAAGAAAGTACCTAAGATGAGAAATAGAAGAAATAAGACAGAAGATAGAAAGTTTTGCTTGTTCTGCTTCTGAAGAATTCGCCAATCTCTTTTCTGGAACTTGATGAAACCTGCATGCAAAGTGAAAATAAAGTCTGGAATCTTCTTCCTCTGCACAATCTGAATTCGTTGCTACGAAGAACGTTGAATTCTGACACCTGTAGCACCTTTAGCTTGCTGCTCGCTCAAGAAGAATATAGACTTCGAAGTTTGAAATGAAGAAATAATGGACGCCAAGGCTGAAATAAATAGGCTTTCATCATTGAAATTCGCATAAAGCACTAAAGCTTGAAAAATGGCGCTTGGCTTCTAATTGGACCTTATTTTAGTTAACTGAAACTAAAATATGCTAAATAAAGCACCATGCTTTAGGGTTTTCCCTTTCAATCTTCAGTTGACAAATTATTTAAAGCAACATGCGATTTTACTTCAGTTGACAATCCTTGTTGAATTTGCCATCTTCATGCTTCACTAAATTCTTAAATTAAAGCTTCCCTTTCAGAACTCCAGTTGACAATGAAGATTCGCCATCTTCACACTTCATGCTTTAAACCTTAAAAAATTCCAATTATAGCGCCCCTTTTCAGACTTCAGTTGGCCTTCAAGAAGTGAATGCGCCAACTTCACATGCTTTAATTCTAATAATAGCGTCCCTTTTGGAACTTGAGTGAACATTCCAAGACAAAATGCGCCAATCTTCACATAATCATGCTTTAATCAATAAAATTCTAAATATGGCGACCCTTTCAAGACTTCAGTTGACACTCAAGAATAATCTTTAGTTAAGTGAACATGCAATCAAGTTAACTCAACATGCAAGGTAGTTAACTGAACATGCAAACTAGTTAACTTGACATGCGAACTGAAAGATCACTCAACATGCTAATATATGAACTAAAGATGACAACCCAGAAAACGTTTAGTCTAACTGCAGTCAGAACTCCAGTTAAGGCGTCCATTCAACTCTCTTTCGAAAATCCAACTTTGAGCTCTTAAGGCGAATTCCAGACTTAGCCAAATTTCATGAAAATTTAGGCTTAAACCTCTGCCGGGACCCCTGTTCATCCTTTGACACTGGCTGGCTGACTTCTCTGATTGACTGGCTGACAGGTGCAAGCAGAACTAAGTAAAAACTGATCAAAGGGTATCTTGAGACTGGAAACCATAAAACTGACATCTGAAGGCTCAAAAATCCAAGCGCTTTTTCAAAAGCTGCGCTTTTCTCGACTTAGTCAAATTTTGACTTCTGCATTTCGTACGAAGGGAAAAATAAATCCTTCATAACCGGATTTATCAACTTTGGAATCGATCTCGTGTTCCTGGAGCTAACTTCATTCTACGCGGTAAAGGCACATTTCCCAAGAAAACATCATCTGAGGGGTGAAAAACAAGGGCGCCTTTTTGAAAAGTTGCTCTTTTTCCTCCAGACTTAGCCATTTCTGGAAATGACAAAAATAATATAAAAACTTTGACGCAAGCTGCTGAGACATCTTCTGATCTGACGAAGACAGGCAACGGAAAGCTGAAAGTAACACAGACACATTGAATATCTGATATCATTAGAAAGAAAGCATTAAAGGCTTGAAAAGCTCAGGCGCCTTTCTCAAAATGTGCTCTTTTGCTTTTTCCTCTGATATTTTGACTAAGATTTGACCCTACGTTTGACCTTAGGTTCAGGTACTTCAGCAACTAGATTCACCCACTGACGGATGCGTCGCGAAGCTCGAACAAATGCGAGATAAACATCTTGGGTGGCGTTTAGCCAAAAACCTTCATTTAACACCTCAAAAAGATGGGCGCCTTTTTCAAAAGCTGCACTTTTTTACCAGTGTTAGCCAATTCTCGCTTTCGTCTCGTTTTGCGCTATATCTTCCGCAACTTGCTCGAAACAGGTCTGTTTGACAGGCTTGATAGCTCACTGCGAAGCTGATGTGATGCCGGACAAATGTCTGCTGGAGGTGACAAACCCTAAAAACAGGATCTAAGCCCCTAAAAGATAGGGCGCCCATTTGAAAATGTGCTCCCCTCTCCAAAGATAGAAAATTTTGATGATTTTCCTTCAAATTTTCACTTTTCTTAAATCTCTTCAGTAACAGACTGACATGACATTGACACCAACTCCATATTTGAAAACTCCAAAAACGACCTTCTGACATCACTTTAACAAGGTTAAGACTCAATTAAGCAAAATGCCTTAGTGAAGCAAAAATTTTGGTTTTGGGTACAACACTCCACATGCTTAGTTTTGTCATGAAACATGGGGTTGACAGAAAGCTTCACACAGCTCTGGTTATCACAATGAATGATAGTTAGCTCCATTGATTGCCCAAACAATCCTGCAAGGAGCTTCCGAAGCCACACTACTTCTCGAGCTGCCACACAAGCTGCAATATACTCGACCTCTGTTGTACTCAATGCCACTGAAGACTGCTTCCTGCTACACCAGGATATCATTGTAGACCCCAAACTGAAGCAACATCCAGAGTACTCTTCCGATTAGTAACACACCCTGCCCAATCAGAATCAGTATAACCATGCAGCTTCAAATTCACACCTGAAGAATATCTCAACCCATATCCAACTGTGCCATGCAAGTATCTCAGGATATATTTTGTTGCAACTAGATGAATTTGCTTTGGTTCACACTTGAACTGACTAAGTGCACTCACTGCATAGCAAATATCTTGTCTAGTATTGACTAGATACATCAATGATCCAATCAATTGCCTGTACATCGTGGGATCCACTAGATTTGAACTAGCTGCAGCTTGTTTCAACTTATGCAAGTTGGTCTCCATAGGTGTAGACATGGATTTGCAGTCCATCATACCAAATCTCTTCAGAATATCAATAGTGTACTTCCCTTGACTTAGAATCATCTCATCTGGCTTCTGCCATACTTCTAAGCCAAGGAAGTAATGCATGAGACCAAGATCCTTCATTTCAAATTCAGAAGCTAACTCTTCTTACATTTGATAGTGAGGTGTTCTTCTCTAGTAAGAATCAAATCATCAACATACAAAACCAAAATCAATGCTTCGCCATTAATTACCTTGAAATATAGGTTAGAATTAGCATCGTTCTTGGAGAAGCCCAAGCTTGATAGGTAATGATCAATTCTTTCGTACCAAGCATGAAGAGCTTGCTTAAGACCATACCAGGCCTTCTTCAGCCTGCAAACATGAGACTCCTTCCCATGTACCTCAAATCCATCAGGTTGCTCAATATATACCTCTTCCTCGATTACACCATTCAGAAAGGCTGTCTTCACATCCATTTGGTGAATCTTCCATCCTCTAGATGTAGCAATAGCAATGATTGTCCTGGCAAAAGTATAACAAGCAACTGGAACGAATGTTTCTTCATAGTCAACTCCCTCTTTTTGTGAAAACCCTCTAGCCACAAATCTAGCCTTGTACTTCTCAATGCTCCCATTAGCCACATGCTTGATCTTGAAGAGCCATTTAGAAGATACCACAGATTTTCCTTTAGGTCTAGGAACGATGTCCCAAACATCATTCTTGAGAATGGACCGATACTCTTCTGATACAGCATCTCTCCAAACCTGTTGACGAGTAGCTTCCTCAACACTGGAAGGCTCAAACTCAATAATCTGACTCATCAAGGCTACATAACTGGAAAACTTATGAGGTCTCTTACTTTCTCTGAAGGTTCCTCTCGGGGCTGCAAACCTTTTTGCCTCCTGCATTGTTTGCCTAGCCCAAAGAGGTCTTTTTCTTCCAATCACAATATTTGTAGGCCCATCAGTAGGTTCTTGTAATGTCCCCTTTCTAGCTCAGATATGATGACAGGTTGCTTAGCCTATTCTTGACCTTCGTAGGCTAGAGTAGATGGTTAGGAGGTCACCATTGGCAGTGATTGAGGTTGATTTGCCTCTAGTTTTCACTGGGAGACCAGGACTGACCTTCGTTGGACTCCGTTTGCCACACTTACTATTTATAGTAAGTCACTATTCTGGGGAGTCAGGGTTTCCATTTATAGCAGAGGCATCTAGTTAGTCTTCTAAGGCAGTGTCGATTTTGGTTTGAGCTCTGCAGTTGTCACTAGGCATATTCTGAGAGACTTACTATATATAGTAAGTCAAGAGCAGGCAGTTACTATTTCAGGCAGGGCACTTGGTGACTAGGTATTTGCAGATATTCAGTGAATTATGAGTTGACTTCATTTGGATTTCATAATTAATAATGAAATCACTATTAAATGATACTTTAATATCTTATGTTATAATTTCACTTTATATCATTAAAGTGGGGCCATGAGGCCATAACCCTTCAATTAATTGCCACTTAAAAAGATTAAAATATTTGGGCACTTTTTCCAAAGTCAACTTGTGCAACAAAATCAGATTTTATTTAAATGATGCCTTGAGGGGAAAAAATCAAACTTTCTTGAGAATATATAAAGCTCCTTTCACAAAATCAACCTCATTGTGTGAGCATTTGATTTTGTGAAGTTCTTTTCTTGGGCTGTGTGCAAGTTTGTACAGGGTTTCAGAATTTGACACCATTGAAGAACGGAAACTCTTCATTGGAAGGCTGCTTTGAAGTGGTGAAAGATCCACTGAATTGTGGCAGAAGGAGGGCTTCATACAGGTGCTCTATTTGGGCTTTAATCTGGAGTTTTTTGAAGAAGTTTTCAAGGGGTTTCATGAAAGATTTTGGGAGTATGTTTCAAGTTGTCTAAGGCAGCCATTGTTCATTTGCAGCCTTTCTAATTACACAAGAAATCAGTTTAAAGGAGGCCGACCTGCTGTACAGAGCTTATCACAGGGCCCTAGGCTGGGACGTCTTCTTGCTTGGTCAAATCGCCTTCTCACTAAGGCTGGAATCACTTCTATTTGGGACGGCTAAGCTTGAGGATTACACAGCAGCAATAAAAGAGAGGGAAACTCAGTTAAGTGGTGGCTGCATTTATATTCAGGGTTTTCATAGTCAACATTTTTTCCAGATTTGCTGATTACAGAGTTGCAGACCTGAATTTATCCACCATGAATAACAGGTATGAATATGTTTGTATTTACAAAGCATAAGAGTCTGATTTGAGTAATATATTGCTTTGCAAATCAATAATAGGCATCAGTTTTGTATTCATTCTTGAGCTGAAGGAAAAAATATTAAATTTGCAAGTTATTATAATCTGAAATAAGTGTCACAGACCTGGTGTGGTGGTAATAGAATTATTTTGAAGGGTTGAATGTGCATTAATTGTTTATGCAAGATGTTGGTTATCATTTCTATGCATGGGTATTGGTTATGAAAAATGACAAATCCTACACAAATATACAAGCAAATACGTATACACTTAGAAAACTCCTTCAAAACAAAAAGAAAGAATACTGGTTTTCAAAATCAGCAAGGATAGAATATCAGATTTGACATCAAAAGTGGTGCGGGAGACAGTTAGAGAGCCACCAGGTCACTTACAGTTCCAAGGGCTCAACTGGATCATCATCTTCTTTAGGTTCTGGAGCCTCCCTCTGAATCTCAGAAGCATGGTCAACTTCCATATCCTGAGGAGACTCTTCATTATCAATCTCCATATGAGTGCCCTTGGATCTTCTGAATGCAACATCTTCTTCAAATGTGACATCTCTACTGATCTTGATCAACTTCTGGCCTGGAATGTAGATTCTATAGACTTTTGATGTCTCACTGTAACCTACAAAAATCCCCTTCTTGCCAGAAGGCTCCAACTTTGTTCTCTTGTCCTTCGGTACATGAACATACACTAGACATCCAAAGATCCTCAAATGACTTACTTTTGGTTTTACTCCTATGAATGCTTCTTCAAGAGTCATATACTCCAAGATTCGGTGAGGGCTTCTATTTTGAACATAGACAGTCGTCCTGGATGCTTCAGCCCAAAGGAAGGTTTGCAAATCTTGGTCATGAATCATGGTTTTGGCTGCTTCCATAATAGATTTGTTCTTCCTTTCAGCAACACCATTCTGTTGAGGATTGTAAGGGACACAAAACCCCCTCTTAATCCCAGCTTCAATGCAAAAGTTATGAAGGCTGCCGGAAGTGTACTCTCCTCCGTTATCGGATCTTAGGACTTTGATTTTCTTCCCGGATAGGTTCTCTACCTGAGCTTTGAATTCCTTGAACCTTTCTAATACCTCCTTAGATTTTTTAGATTTCAAGAAATAAATCCAAGTCTTTCTAGCGTAGTCATCAATAAAAATAATGTAATACAAGAAACCACTTGAAGAAGCAACAGACATTGGACCACATAAATCAGAATGAATAAGATCTAGAATACATTTGGATCTACTTTCTCTAGTATGAAATGGACCTTTTGTATTCTTACCCAAAGCACAACCTCTGCAAGTGCCTTCATGCTCCTGGTTGAATTTCGAAAGGCTCGTGACCATTTTCTCCATGATAGGTAGAGCTCGAAAGTGAAGATGAGCCAATCTTCGATGCCAAAGTTCACACAAACTTGAAGAATCATGCACTAGAGCCTGAAGTGGACGAGTGCATAGCCTGTAGAGGCTCTTATGTCTAAATCCAATTACCCGAGCAGTCTGAAATTTGAGTTCTTTGTCCACACAAGAACTTTTCCTTTAGAGAATGCAACTTGGTACCCCTTGTCTTCCAAGGCTGAAATGGAAACAAGGTTTCACTTGATGCTTGGAACAAATAGCACATCACTTAACTACAAGGAAATGCCGAAATCCAAGTGAAGAGTAGAGGTCCCAATTCCTTTCACAGAGTAACGAGCATCATCTCCAATAATGACTTGTTCACTAGAATCTCTCTCCACCAAATTAGTTAGATGCTCCCTAAATCCGGTGATGTGGCGAGAGGCACCGCTATCAATCAACCAAGTGTTAGTGTTGGTAGGTACATTGCTTGACAATGCTGAATAGAATAAGTATTCACATGAATCCTTTTGCGAAGAGACTTCATCAACATCTGCAATGGTAGCCTGCTATTTAGGCCTAGTTGGACAATCCTTTGCATAGTGACCATACTTGTCACACCTAAAACATTGGACTTTGGAGAGGTCCCTCTTCTTCTTGAATGTGGGAGCACCATCAGCTCCTTTATCTCTATTCCTCTTGGAATATCCTTTCTTTCCATCTTTCCCTTTCTTCTTCGAGGATTGAGAGGCGAGAACATGAATGTCTTCATTAGTGGAGCTTTGACCAATACCTCTCACAACTAACCTAGACTCCTCTTGAATGCTATTCGCCCTCAAACGATCCAACTTGGGAAGTTTCGATCTTGTGCTGATTCCTTGAATGTAAGACTCCCAAGATGAAGGAAGAACACTAAGGGCAAGCATGGTCAAGTCCTTATCATCAACAACATGACCAATAGTAGAGAGCTGATCTCTCAATTCGGAAATCTTCATGAAGTAAGCAATAACAGATTCTCCATCTTAACATGATGGAGTTGTTACTTCAGTGCAAGTGCACGGCTTGTGTTGTTGATTTCGTGCATCTCCTCCAAAGTTTTAAACATCTTTCTTGCCGTTTTCAACTTGGAGATAATGGGAACAATATGATCCTTCATGGAATCAACTAACATCTTCTTCGCCTTAATATCTTTCTTCTTCCATTGAACCTTCTCTTCCTCATCCATAGGCTCGAGGACTTTGCTCTCCACAAATACTGCTAATTCATTTTCCTCCAAGGTGAGCATAATGCTGAATCTTCAAGATGTGAAATTTGATGCTCCCTCAAGTTTGTCCTCGATCTTGAGACCGTTCACCATATTGACAAAGAGATAGAAGTGATCAAAGATGAGAAAGAGAATAAAGAGTATCGCTGCAAGACTAAATCTGATCAAGATCTTCTTCAAACCTGCTCTGATACCATGTTAGTTTTTAAGATCAGATTAGATAGACAGAATTTAATTCAAAATCAACACAATAACACAGCAGATACCCTAGGAAAACCCTCCACTTGAGGGAGAAAAACCCAGCAACAATATATCACTTATATATTGAATGTCAACAAGAATAGTCTCCTTTACAAGAGGCCGATATGAAGGCCAAATATAAGCACCACAATCTGATGCAACACAGATACAAGATGATGTAATTCATTGATTATAAACTCAGCCTTCAATGAATACAATCTGCTCTTCTATAGAATTCGCAATCTTCTCCTCTATATAATTCGCACTTGAGAATGAAACTGAATGAAAAACAATGAAATGCCATTGAATATATATACTAAGTAGAGAGGATGATGTGACCCTTCAAAACAAGTGGGCCTACATAGAAGAATGCAACCCTTCATTAAATCGCGTCCAATGAAGGAGTATGTCCCTTTGTAAATCGCGTCCAAGGAGCATGAGGTCAGCCTCATAAAAAATTACATCTCTTCATTAATTCGTGCCTCTTAAATAATTAAATATAGTTAACATAAATCGTGCCTCTTCATCAAATCGAAATCTCTATAAATTAAATAGCCACTGGCTATTATTTAATTTATCATCATGTAAGGAGATCGGCTGGAAGGATACACCCGACACTGCTATGAACATTAACATCGCCAGCAGGGAGAGTTGTGGTATACAACCTCTTAGGCTTGGCAAATGGCTTTGAGGGGATCCACCATGTTGCTCCTCCTAGTTCATAATAGTTGCATTTGTGATGAATCTATAAATGGATGCCATGATGCTAATGCTAACAGATATGTGCATGTGTGGAATATTGTTCACGTGGAAATTGTAGGTTTCAATCAAAGAGCTATTCATTTGATAAGGAGAAAACCCTAACCCTAGTTGGTGGAACTTTGACCAATTGACAAATTTTAGGGAAAACTGGGATAGGTGACATTATAGTGGTATCAGAGCATAATCCTGCCATCCTGTGAAAAGTTGGTTAATGCAAACCTACCAAAGAAGGCAGCCTAGGAAAAACACCACCATGAGTGAAAAGATGAGCAACGAAATGAGAACATTCATGGAACAAACCACCCAAGCACTTGTTAATGATAACATGCAGCGTCGATATAATATTCCAGCATATCAATTGTTCTTGATTGATAAATTAAATGATAGCCAAGAGGCTATTTAATTTATATATGGCACGAGTTTTTGAAGAAGCTACATTTAATGAAGATTTGTATGAGGCCGACCTCATTCTACATTGTTTACGATTTTCTCTTTTTTGGCGTGATCTCTTATATTGCTCTTGATGGCCGACTTTCTTCTTGAGGACGACTTTTCTTTTATTGGTGATGTCTCTTATCTCTAGCCGACTTGCATCTAATAAGGTCACACCCCTTCATATTGTATATATATGAGTTCACTCTCTCATTGTAATCATCAAGCAAGTTCGATTCATTACTTCATTCAAGTGCGAATTTCCTCAAGAGCAGGTTGCAAATTTCTTCAAGGGCAGATTTAGATATTAAGGAGGTGCAGATTATTATCTGTCATTGCATCTTGTGTAGGTGCTGAATATTGGCCTTGTGATTGGCCTCATTGTAAAGAGAATTGTTGCCACTATTTATATATATAAGAGAGATCTTTGTTGTTGGGTTTTTCTCCCTCAAGAGGAGGGTTTTCCCAGGGTATTTGCTGTGTTATTGTGTCTGATTTGAATTGATTTTCTGTGCATTAAATCTGATCATTAAAATTTACATGGTATCCGAGCGGGTTTGAGAGGATTGTGATTAGATTATTCCTAATCAGCACTACCCTATTTGTTCATTTATCTACATTAGTCAAGATGGTGAACGGTTTGAAGGTTGAGGATAGACTCGAAGGAGCATCTAACTTCACTTCATGGAGATTTAGGATCATGCTTACCTTGCGTGAAAATGACTTGGGTGAGTTCGTGGAGTCTAGCGTTCCTGAACCTGAAGAGGAAGAAGAAAAGTTGCAGTGGGTGAAGAAAGACATTAAAGCAATGAAGATATTGGTTGATTCCGTCAAGGATCATATTGTTCCTATCATCTCTAAGTTGAAGACAGCGAGAGATATGCTCAAAACCTTGGAAGAGATGTACGGAATCAACAATACCAGCCGAGCACTTGCACTAAAGCATCAATTGCATCATGTGAAGATGTCAAAGGGAGAATCTGTTATTGCATACTTCATGAGGATTTCAGATTTGAGAGATCAGCTCTCAACAATTGGGCATATGGTTGATGACAAGGACTTGACCATGCTCGCTCTCAATGGTCTACCTTTGTCTTGGGAATCTTACATTCAGGGAATCAATGCAAGATCAAAATTTCCTAAGTTTGATCGCCTAAGATCTGATTGCATTCAAGAAGAATCAAGGTTGGTGGCAAGAGGAGTTGGTCAAAGTTCAAAGAATGAAGACATTCATGTTCTCGCCTCCCATGCTTCAAAGAAGAAAGGAAAAGATGGAAGGAAAGGATTCTTCAAGAGGAATCGGGACAAGGGAAATGATGATGTACCTCCATTCAAGAAGAAGAGGGATATGTCCAAGATTCAATGTTTTAGGTGTGATAAGTTTGGGCACTTCGCCAAGTATTGTCCAACTAGACCTAAGCAACAAGTTACCGTTGCGGATGTTGATGATGCTTCTCCGCAAAAGGATTCAAGTGAATATTTGTTCTACTCGGCATTGGCAAGCAGTGTACCTAACGACACCAACACTTGGCTAATCAACAGTGGTGCTTCACGACATATCACTGGTTTTAAGGAGCACTTATCAAGTTTGGTGGAGAAGGAGTCTTCTGAGCAAGTCATTATTGGAGATGATGCTAGCTACTCCGTGAAAGGATTTGGGACCTCTTCACTTCATTTGGATTCCGGCATCACACTTCAGTTGAGTAATGTTCTTTATGTTCCTGCAATCAAGTGCAATCTTCTTTCTATTTCAGCCTTGGAAGATAAAGGATATCATGTTGCCTTCTCCAAAGGCAAAGTTCTAGTGTGGATGGAGAACTCTAGCTTCAAGGATGCTCAAGTAATTGGAGTTAGACATGAAAGTCTTTACAGGGTCTGCACACGTCCTTTACAAGTGTTGGTTCATGATTCTTCAAGTCTATGTGATCTTTGGCATCGAAGATTGGCTCACTTACACTTCTGAGCCTTACCTATCATGGAGAAGATGGTGGCGGGCCTTCCTAAGTTCAACTAGGAGCACGAAGGTACTTGCAAGGGCTGCGCATTGGGTAAGAATATAAAAGCCCCTTTTCATAGTAGAGAAAATAGATCTAAGTGTATTTTAGACCTTATTCAATCTGATTTATGTGGTCCTATGTTTGTTTTGTCTTTGAGTGGATTCTTGTATTATGTTCTTTTTATTGATGACCACTCTAGGAAGACTTGGATTTATATTTTGAAATCTAAAGAGTCTGAGGAAGTGTTGGATAGGTTTAAAGAGTTTAAAGCCTTGGTAGAAAATCTTTCTAGTAAAAGAATTAAAGTCCTCAGATCTGACAATGGTGGAGAATACACCTCTGGCAGTTTTCGGAATTTTTGTATTGATGCAGGGATTAAGAGGGAGTTCTATGTTCCCTATAAGACTCAACAAAATGGTGTTGCAGAAAGAAAGAACAGGACAATCGTGGAAGCAGCAAAGGCCATGATTCATGATCAAGATTTGCAAACCTTCTTATGGGCAGAAGCTTCCAGGACGGCTGTATATGTTCAGAATAGAAGTCCTCATAAGGTCTTGGAAAACATGACTCTGGAAGAAGCTTTTACAGGGAAGAAGCCTGAAGTCAGTCATTTGAGGATCTTTGGATGTCCTGTCTATATTCATGTTCCCAAGGAAAAGAGAACCAAGTTGGAGCCTTCTGGCAAGAAGGGAATATTTGTGGGTTATAGTGAGACATCAAAAGCCTGCAGAATATACATTCCGGTCAGAAGTTGATCGAGATCAGTAGGGATGTCACATTCGAGGAAGATGTTGCATTCGGAGATCCAGGGGGATTCATATGGAGATTGATAATGAAGAGTCTCCTCAGGATATGGAAGTTGACCATACTCCTGAGATTCAGAGGGAGACTTCAGAACCAAAAGAAGATATTGATCCTGTTGAACCCTTGGAACCTACTGATGGGCCTACTGACATTGTTGTTGGGAGAAAGAGACCTCTATGGGCCAGTCGTACTATGCAAGAGGCTGAAAGTTTTGCAGCTCCTAGAGGCACATTCAGAGAAAGCAAAAGGCCACATAAGTTCTCTAGTTATGTTGCCTTGATGAGTTAGATTATAGAATCTGAGCCTACTTGTGTTAAGGAAGCATCTAGTCATCAGGTTTGGAAAGATGCTATGACAGAGGAGTATCAGTCAATTCTTAAGAATAATGTTTGGGACATTGTTCCTAGACCTGAGGGCAAGTCTGTGGTATCTTCTAAATGGCTATTCAAGATTAAGCATGTTGCAGATGGAAGCATTGAGAAGTACAAAGCAATATTTGTGGCTCGTGAGTTCTCTCAGAAAGAGGGAGTTGATTATGAAGAAACATTTGCTCTTGTTGCTCGCTATACTTCTGTCAGAATCATCATTGCTATTGCTGCATCTAGAGGATGGAAGATTCACTAGATGGATGTGAAGACAGCCTTTCTCAATGGAGTGATTGAGGAAGAGGTTTATATAGAGCAACTTGATGGATTTGAGGTTCATGGGAAGGAGTCACATGTTTGCAAACTGAAGAAGGCCTTGTATGGTCTTAAGCAGGCTCCTCGTGCATGGTACGAAAGGATTGATTGGTACCTGTCAAGTTTGGGATTCTTGAAGAATGATGCTGATTCAAATCTCTACTTCAAGGTAATCAATGGTGATGCATTAATTTTGGTTTTATATGTTGACGATCTGATCCTTATTGGAGAAGATCACCTAATTCTTGAGTGTAAGGAGTTGACTTCGGAATTTGAGATGAAGGACCTTCGGCTCATGCATTACTTCCTTGGATTAGAAGTCTGGCAGAAACCAGATGGAATGATTCTAAGTCAAGGAAAGTACACCATTGATATACTTAAGAGATTTGGTATGATGGATTGCAAATCCATGTCCACACCTATGGAGACCAACTTACTCAAGTTGAAGGAGGCTGCAGCTAATTCAGACTTGGTGGATCCTACCTTGTACAAACAGCTAATTGGATCTTTGATGTATCTAGTTAACACTAGACCTGACATTTGTTATGCAGTAAGTGCACTTAGCCAGTTTATGTGTGATCCGAGACAGATACATCTTGTTGCAGCTAAACATATCTTGAGATACTTGCGTGGCATAGTTGGATATGGGTTGAGGTATTCTTCAGATGCAGACTTGGAGTTACATGGTTTTACTGATTCTGATTGGGCAGGTTGTGTCACAAATCGGAAGAGCACCTCTGGTTGTTGCTTTAGTTTGGGTTCCGCTATGATTTCCTGGTGCAGTAGGAAGCAGCGATCTGTAGCATTGAGTACAACAGAGGCAGAGTATATTGTAGCTTGTATGGCAACTCGGGAAGCAGTGTGGCTTCGTAAGCTCCTTACAGGATTGTTTGGACAATCAATGGAGCCTACTATCATTCATTGTGATAATCAGAGTTGTGTGAAGCTTTCTATCAATCCTGTGTTCCATGACAGAACCAAGCATGTTGAGATAAAGTACCACTACATTAGGGATATGGTACTACGGAAGGCTGTACAGTTGAGGTACATCAGCACTGATGAGCAGACGCAGATATTCTCACCAAGCCTCTCGCCAGGATAAGTTTGTGTACTTTCGAGATAAGCTTGGTATGGTGGAGAATCCAGCCTTGACTGAGAAAGAGTCTCAGTATCAGTGAGCCTGTTTAATGAGTTCTTCTCTGTGAGAGAAGTTCGAGGTGAAATCCCTTGTTAATGCATTTTCCTCGAGGCGGAGGAATTTGAGGTGCAAGCCCTTGTTAATGCATTTCTCTTTGAGATTTGAGGTGAAAGCCCTTGTTTCCACCCTCTGGCCGAGTCATGGTGGATGTCATGTGTGTGACTCCATGACATATGTTGTACTTGTGTTTCACCCTCTGAGAGAGACATGGTGAAAGTCACGTTGAGGTGACAACATCACGCAAGTGATGAACACTTGTACTTACCATAGTATGGTTGTAGCCATTATGGTTGATATCATGTTGAGGCGATATCTAATATCACGTTGAGGTGATATTCTTCTTTTCACATCTGGTTGTAGCCAATGTGATGGACATCATGTTGAGGTGATTTGTCTTGGGCAGCTAGAAGTATTCTCTCTAGCTGAGAGGGAGTGTTAATGATAACATGCAGCGTCGATATAATATTCCAGCATATCAATTGTTCTTGAT
This sequence comes from Sequoia sempervirens, assembly GCA_007258455.2. Taxonomy (NCBI): domain Eukaryota; kingdom Viridiplantae; phylum Streptophyta; class Pinopsida; order Cupressales; family Cupressaceae; genus Sequoia; species Sequoia sempervirens. The sequence continues at coordinate 934,488,547 of VDFB02281492.1, forward strand.
TGATAAATTAAATGATAGCCAAGAGGCTATTTAATTTATATATGGCACGAGTTTTTGAAGAAGCTACATTTAATGAAGATTTGTATGAGGCCGACCTCATTCTACATTGTTTACGATTTTCTCTTTTTTGGCGTGATCTCTTATATTGCTCTTGATGGCCGACTTTCTTCTTGAGGACGACTTTTCTTTTATTGGTGACGTCTCTTATCTCTAGCCGACTTGCATCTAATAAGGTTGCACCCCTTCATATTGTATATATATGAGTTCACTCTCTCATTGTAATCATCAAGCAAGTTCAATTCATTACTTCATTCAAGTGCGAATTTCCTCAAGAGCAGGTTGCAAATTTCTTCAAGGGCAGATTTAGATATTAAGGAGGTGCAGATTATTATCTGTCATTGCATCTTGTGTAGGTGCTGCATATTGGCCTTGTGATTGGCCTCATTGTAAAGAGAATTGTTGCCACTATTTATATATATAAGAGAGATCTTTGTTGCTGGGTTTTTCTCCCTCAAGAGGAGGGTTTTCCCAGGGTATCTGCTGTGTTATTGTTTCTGATTTGAATTAATTTTCTGTGCATTAAATCTGATCATTAAAATTTACAGCACTCAGGGACGTAAATGAGAGGAACGAAAGAACCACCCAATTTCTCCTCCAAGCCATCCTAAATATGAATGGCAATAACGGAAGGGAGACAAATTCTAATCATTCCGAGAATAGCAACCCCATCTCCCCAAAAGCAACCAACTCTAGACCCACAAGACCTCCCTTCTTACCTAGGGAAGAACACATGGAAGAAGGGGAGGCAAACGAACTCCCCATAGCTAATGTGGACAAGATTGCAACAACATACTATAGACTTGACCCTGAAATTAGGAGAACTATCCCTCTTAAAGATTATTGTGATGCCAAATTAAGATCCGCCCCTAGGAAGGAAAGGAAGAGCCACCACGATAAAGACCTCAAGAATAAAGTGAGCAAGCTAACCCTCCCTATTTTTGATGGAGAAGGAAAAACCATGTCACGCTCATGGGTCCAAGAGTTGGACACGTATCTATCACTAAGTCCAATGACAAAGGAAAATGCCATTAAGTTCACCGTGCTACATCTAACAGGGATGGCCCGCGAACGATGGCACCACGGTCTCATTATCCAAGGCCACCAACACGTAAGCACCTATGATGATTTCACCCAAAGGCTAATCAAAAGATTTGACCAAAAGCATCTTGAGTGGTACTTTAGAGAACTCACCCAAGTAAGACAACATAGAGCTATAGAGAACTATGCCATCGAATTTCAGAAACTAGCTGTCATGGTACCTGAGACCTCTCAAGAGGGACTCACCTACTTGTTCATAGAAGGATTGAGGGGATCAGTCAAGAGCATGGTGAGTGCATTAGAACCCATGAACTTAGATGAAGCTATTCAAAAAGCCATGAAATTTGAGGACAACCCACCAAAGGATAGACCGAAGAAACTGACCACACCCTCCAAACCCTCTGCAGAGATGAAAGGCTTGAGAAGGAAGGTCCATTGAAAACATGTTCTTACTGTAATGGGGAGCGAGATCGTGGTCATCTGTGTCAAGCAATGGAAGATCTAAAAAAGAAGGGTTTGTGTTTCACATGCCATGGACCATGGGAATATGACCATAAATGTGAGAGAAAGGGCCGAGCCCACAAGATAGAAGCAACCCCCAAAGGAGAAAGCAAAGAAAACCCAAGCAAGAAACCAAGGTATGATGAAGGAGATCTCAAAAGTATCCAATCGGAAAAGGAAAGGACAATAAAAAAATGGAGCTTCGTGGAGGAGCAAATCTAGTAGTTACGACACCTTTATACCTTCAAGATCTAGAAACATATTACCCAACCAATATCCCCAATATGAATTGTAATATGTCATTTGAACTCTCTTCATAAGACCCCTAAGGTTTCCTTATTAAGTAAATGGAAAACCTCTTCATAGAACATTACAAAGATATATGTCATACCTAATCCTCTTCTTAAGTTCTTGCCCTAAGGTTAAGAGATATCTATGACATTAAAAAAGGGTTTGCTTGAGGGCAAGCACATTGAGAGGGGAGGACTGTCATGTCCCCGAAATGACATTGAAAAATAAATTAAATAATAAAATATAAATGAAATATTCCGAGCCAATTTTTTCAATTTTTGCCAAGTACACAACAATGCAGAGAGCACCCGTTAGGGTTAGATAATTCAAACCAGCAGATTACAAATAACTCGTTGCCAAGAATGCGCACTCAATCTCAACACGAGAGAGGCTGTCATATGGCAAGAGGATTGTCAGTGCCTTAAACAAATGCAACTGAAGGTAACTCTAACCAAGAATGCGCCGGAGAACGACGAGCATATGGTCAGAGGATCCCTACCAACTAATAAGCTGAAGTAACTCGACGTCAAGAATGTGCTTTCCAATCCGAGATGGAATGGGAGCTACCATATGACGGAGATGCTAAGAATTACAATGCAATTAAGGAAAATAAGCGGGAATGCTGAAAGTAAACTCAACACCCAGAATGTGCTTTCAAACCCGGAGTGGGAATGGAGCTACCATAGGGCGGAGATATAAAGAATTACAAAGCACTTCAAAATGTATAGTAATCGTTACAAAACATGATAAGCAAGATTAGAGAACGGCTGACAGTACTACTGTTCAGCTTACAATATGAAGAGAAATCGCCTGCCAAGAGCATAGAATTAGAACAATACAGCGTACATCAATTAAGAGGATTCTCCTTGCTTAACAAGAATGCCAAGACCCTTTACTTCACTCAAATACCAAACTGAATATTCAGTTTAAGACAGATCTGCACTTTAAAAAGGTAAAACAGCAACCTAGCACCACACAAAAATGATCATATCTCACTCATTTCTAACCCTATTGACGTGAAATCAAATGCAAAACATTCTAATGATGATGACAATGAAGATGGATCACAAAAACTTCTCACAAAGACCCCTATTTATTTTGCACGGCTTCCAAAGCACTTACAAAGTGAAATTGCCTGCAAGCAAGGGCGATTTACTTTAGATAATTCATAGACTTCAAATAAAATTCTGGAAACTTGCACAAATGGTCGCCCTACATAGGAAAATAGATTGGAACAGTACCCAGAACAATATTATTTCTGTTTCTTGAGTTGTGAGTAAAAACAACCTACAGCCATACAAAACCAGCAACTCTAAAATTGACAGAAAATACAATAACTCAACTACAAAATGTGAGAAGAACCAACTACAATGAAAGGAAACCAACTACAACTAAACCTCTCAACTAGTTGCTGTCTTTCAAGCAAGAAGAAGAGCCAAGCTAGGAGGCTTACATTCCTCGAAGCAATCCCAAAGCCAATCCGGCAGCATAACTTTGCAAATTCATTAGATAAACAAAATGAGGACCCCGAGCTCCAATTTATAACTTCCGAAGAGCTTTCTAGAAGGTGCGCCCTAATCCCAAGCTGCTTTTAGGTTTAAACTTTGACCCAAACACTTTCTTCCCAATGGCGTACTTTCCTTGTGAAATATTAATCACTTCTCTTTTTTAAATAAAATATAATCTCCTTCAAAAAGGCGTCCATTTTCCCTTTGAGCAATTATAAACTTTAGAAATATTAAAATATTTCCTTCATGAGAAAATACCCCTCAAAGTCCCCTTCTTTAAAACAACTGTTAAGTTATAACACTAGGCCAAGGGGTGTTTTAAAAATAAAACATTTTGACTTAAAATAACTTATATCTTCGAAATGAACCCCTTAAGCCAAAAATGAGAATTACCCAATGAATTGCCAGAAGAGGAAAGTTGACTGGATTGATGCCGACTGGACCACTGCTAAAATTAGAATTTACTAAAAATAGTAAATTCCTAAAGATGCTCAGAATGCCAAGAAAAACATACCACTGCGAAGCCCTCTGAAAACCCAGAAGGAATCCAGAATCCAAACACCCAAACTCCAACAAGCAAAACCCTGAATCTTCAAGAGAACCCATCAAACAGTCGGAAACCCTAATTCTGCCACTGACTAGCCGACAACACACTGGGAATAGGCTACCAATCACTGAAAATTGAAGAGCTAAAAACGGGGACATTACAATAAATAACAATATAAAGATTAAAAATATCAAACTAAATATTTTATTATTTAAGGGCAGGCCGACCCCATGATAATAGTGTCCACATTAAAAATAAAATATAATATATTTAGGGGGGGGGAGACCTCCATTGCTTTGGCACCAAATTAAAAATTGAATTATTATATTCATGGCTGACCATACACAATTAAATGCAATCACCCAAAACTTATATTTATGGGGTTGTCTAAGGTAGCGAATCAGGGAAGGAGAAGGAAGCGATTTCTATAAAATGCAGTTAGAGTATAAAAGTAGCGATTAGAAAAAGAGATTAAATATTACAATCAAGAGTCTCAAAAGGGAAGTGATTAGACTGAAAGAGCAATGATTAGTTTTGATAACAAAGGGACATGTTTATTTGAAACATTATCTCTTTTTCAAAGACATGCATCTCTTCGCTCAGCAATAAAGATATAAAGCAACCAGATTGGAGAAAGAGGAGGGAGGACATCAGAAAAAGGGAGATGCAAGATAGACTCATGATTCTGACAGGTGTATTCCTGCCACTCAAATACACCCATTGATCTGTACATGCTGCATTGATTAATTCATCTTAGGACAGCGATCTGACATGTTGCGTGGTTCGATTATTTCTCATAGAAATAGCCTGATATTATTACTGTGATCAATTACTTTTATAGTGACAGTCTGATATGTCTGTGTTGTTTGACTACTCTTCATAGCAATAGCCAAATCTAATTGCATGGATCAATTACCTTTCTGATATAGTTCCATGGATGAATTGCATTGATAAATTACAGCATGAATTGGTTAATTCTTCTAGCTGCACATAATTCTAATTCATAGACAGCAGATTATACACACACGCATTGACTCATTGTCTTCATAGTCCTCAATCTGTTATAGGTGCATTGACTGACTTACATAAAACTGATTCTATATTGTTGTGCTATCATCTCATCTATTATCAGTTGCTACTGCATACATCAATCTGATTTTCTAAGCATTAGTATTTGTCATTTCTTAGGCATGGATTTAGATGTTGTCTTAAACATAGTTACTGTTATACATCAATGTCTAAGGATAAATCTGAATGATTAAATCTGTTTGAAAACCTGCTTGTGAAAAAGGGCCTAAGAAAGTGGTGCGTGCCTAGAGATCCTACTTAAGATCCGCCAAGTCCTAAGGCAAGCATGGGCCATGGATGAGTGGAGGTCCCACTTAAGATCCGCCCAATCCTAAGGCAAGGATGGGCCATGGATGAGTGGAGGTCCCACTTAAGATCCGCCCAATCCTAACGCAAGGATGGGCCATGGATGAGTGGAGGTCCCAATTAAGATCTGCCCAATCCCAAGGGAAGGATGGGCCATGGATGAGTGGAAGTGCCTAGACCGTTTGTGAGCTCTGTCCAATTCCACCAGTAGGCGAAGTGTCTTCCAGGGTTGTGACATGGCTGGGAAAAGCAGGTACAAATCACCAGCAGGGAGAGTTGTGGTATACAACCTCTTAGGCTTGGCAAATGGCTTCGGGAGGACCCACCATGTTTCTCCTCCTAGTTCATAATAGTTGCATTTGTGATGAATCTATAAATGGATGCCATGATGCTAATGCTAACAGATATGTGCATGTGTGGAAATATTTGTTTTTTTTTGTTCTCGTCAGGGTATCCCCGCGACTCAAGCCGAGCGGGTTCCCTTTACGGGGTGAGTTTGAGGCGATACTAATCCCTGCGGCCACAGGGTAACCAACGCAACCCCCTAGTGTCCGCAGCGGGGTGATTTTTGGGCTAAAGAGAGTCAAACCCAAGACCTCGGGGAGCAAACCCAAGACTCAAATCAACTCCTCTAACCCGTGGGGGCTGCATGTGTGGAAATATTGTTCACGTGGTGCTTGTAGGTTTCAATCAAAGAGCTATTCATTTGATAAGGAGAAAACCCTAACCCTAGTTGGTGGAACTTGTGACCAATTGACGAATTTTAGGGCAAAGTGGGATAGGGGACATTATAGTGGTATCGGAGCATAATCCTGCCATCCTGTGAAAAGTTGGTTAATGCAAATCTACCAAAGAAGGAACCCTAGGAAAAACAACACTCAAAACAACACCATGAGCGAACAAATGATCAACGAAATGAGAACATTCATGGAACAAACCACCCAAGCACTCAAGGACCAAAATGAGAGGAACGAAAGAACCACCCAACTTCTCCTCCAAGCCATCCTAAATATGAATGGAAATAATGGAAGGGAGACAAATTCTAATCATTCCGAGAACAACAACCCCATCTCCCCAAAAGCAAACAACTCTAGACCCACAAGACCTCTCTTCTTACCTAGGGAAGAACACATGGAGGAAGGGGAGGTAAACGAACTCCCCACAGATAATGTGGATAAGATTACAACAACATACTATAGACTTGACCTCGAAATTAGGAGAACTATCCCTTTTAAAGATTATTGTGATGCCAAATTAAGAACCGCCCCTAGGAAGGAAAGGAATAGCCAACATGACAATGACCTCAAGAATAGAGTGAGCAAGCTAACCCTCCCTAATTTCGATGTAGAAGGAAAAACCATGGAATGCTCGTGGGTCCAAGAGTTGGACACGTGTCTATCACTAAGTCCAATGACAAAGGAGAATGTCATTAAGTTCGTTGTGCTACATCTAACAGGGATGGCCCACAAATGGTGGCACCATGGTCTCATTATCCAAGGCCACCAACATGTAAGCACCTATGATGATTTCACCCAAAGGCTAATCAAAAGATTTGACCAAAAGCATCCTGAGTGGTACTTTAGAGAACTCACCCAAGTAAGACAACATAGAGCTATAGAGAACTATGCCATCGAATTTCAGAAACTAGTTGTCATGGTACCTGAGATCTCTCAAGAGAGACTCACCTACTTGTTCATAGAAGGATTAAGGGGATCAGTCAAGAGCATGGTGAGTGCATTAGAACCCATGAACTTAGATGAATCAATTCAAAAAGCCATGAAATTTGAGGACAACCCACCAAAGGATAGACCGAAGAAACTGACCACACCCTCCAAACCCTCTGCAGAGATGAAAGGCTTGAGAAGGAAGGTCCATTAAAAACATGTTCTTACCATAATGGGGAGCGAGATAGTGGTCATGTGTGTTAAGCAATGAAAGATCTGAAAAATAAAGGTTTGTGTTTCACATGCCATGGACCATGGGAATGTGGCCATAAATGTGAGATAAAGGGCTGAGCTGACAAGATAGAAGCAACCCCCAAAGGAGAAAGCAAAGAAAACCCAAGCAAGAAACCAAGGTATGATGAAGGAGATCTCAAAAGTATCCAATCAGAAAAGGAAAGGACAATAAACAAATGGAGCTTCGTGGAGGAGCAAATCTAGTAGTTATGACACGTTTATACCCTCAAGATCTAGAAACATATTACCCAACCAATATCCCCAGTAAGAATTGTAATATGTCATTTGAACTCTCTTCATAAGACCCCTAAGGTTTCCTTATTAAGCAAATGGAAAACCTCTTCATAGAACATTACAAAGATATATGTCATACCTAATCCTCTTCTTAAGTTCTTACCCTAAGGTTAAGAGATATCTATGACATTAAAGAAGGGTTTGCTTGAGGGCAAGCAAATCGAGAGGGGAGGACTATCATGTCCCTGAAATGACATTGAAAAATAAATTAAATAATAAAATATAAATAACAATATAAAGATTAAAAATATCAAACTAAATATTTTATTATTTAAGGGCAGGCCGACCCCATGATAATAGTGTCCACATTAAAAATAAATTACAATATGTTTAGGGGGGTACGACCACCATTGCTTTGGCACCAAATTACCAAATTAAAAATTGAATTATTATATTCATGGCCAACCATATATGCTGGCCAACCATACACAATTAAATGCAATCTCCCAAAACTTATATTTATGGGGATGTCTAAGGCAGCGAATCAGGGAAGGAGAAGGAAGCGATTTCTATAAAATGCAGTTAGAGGATAAAAGTAGCGATTAGAAAAAGAGATTAAATATTACAATCAAGAGTCTCAAGAAGGGAAGCGATCAGACTGAAAGAGCAATGATTAGTTTTGATAACAAAGGGACATGTCTATTTGAAACATTATCTCTTTTTCAAAGACATGCATCTCTTCGCTCAGCAATAAAGATATAAAGCAATCAGATTGGAGAAAGAGGAGGGGGGACATCAGCAAAAGGGAGATGCAAGATAGACTCGTGATTCTGACAGGTGCATTCCTGCCACTCAAATACACCCATTGATCTGTACATGCTGCATTATTCATCTTAGGATGGCGATCTGACATGTTGCATGGTTCGATTATTTCTCATAGAAATAATCTGATATTATTACAGTGATCAATTACTTTTATAGTGACAGTCTGATATGTCTGTGTTGTTTGACTACTCTTCATAGCAATAGCCTAAACTAATTACATGGATCAATTACCTTTCTGATGTAGTTGCATGGATGAATTGCATTGATAAATTACAGCATGAATTAGTTAATTCTTCTAGCTGCACATAATTCTAATTCATAGACAACAGATTATACACACACGCATTGACTCATTGTCTTCATAGCCCTCAATTTGTTATAGGTGCATTGATTTACTTACATAAATCTGATTCTATATTGTGGTGTTGTCATCTCATCCATTATCTGTTGCTATTGCTTACATCAATCTGATTTTATAAGCATTAGTATTTGTCATTTCTTAGGCATGGATTTAGATGTTGTCTTAAACATAGTTACCGTTATACATCAACACCTAAGGATAAATCTGAAGGATTAAATCTGTTTGAAAACTTGCTTGTGGGAAAGGGCCTAAGAAAGCGGTGCGTGCCTAGAGATCCCACTTAAGATCTGCCCAGTCTTAAGGCAAGTGTGGGCCATGGATGAGTGGAGATCCCACTTAAGATCTGCCCAATCCTAAGGAAAGGATGGGCCATGGATGAGTGGAAGTGCCTAGGCCGTTTGTGAGCTTTGCCCAATTCCACCAATAGGCAAAGTGTCTTCCAGGGTTGTGACATGGCTAGGGAAAGCCGATACATGTTGCCAGCAGGGAGAGTTGTGGTATACAACCTCTTAGGCTTGGGAAATGGCTTTGGGCGGACCCACCATGTTGCTCCTCCTAGTTCATACTAGTTGCATTTGTGATGAATCTATAAATGGATGCCATGATGCTAATGCTAACAGATATGTGCATGTGTGGAAATATTGTTCATGTGGTGCTTGCAGGTTTTAATCAAAGAGCTATTCATTTGATAAGGAGGAAACCCTAACCCTAGTTGGTGGAACTTGTGACCAATAAACGAATTTTAGGGCAAACCGGGATAGGGGACATTATAGTTTGTTTTAAGATAGTAAAATAGTCTGTGTGTTAATTGTTATTTTAAAACTAGATATCTGCCTATTATACACTTGTTTTCACATCTCTAGAAATAACTGCCTATGAGTTAGTATTTTATCTTCGCTTCTCCTAAATTTTCTCATTTTGTTGTAATTTTACTTTATTTGCTTTCTAGTTAAAAGCATATCTTGGTTCTTTCAAAAGTTTTAAAAACCTAAAATTTTATTATATGAGGGAGTTGTACCGCTAAAATTCAAAGGAAAGTTATTTTAGTTTTAAAATATAACTTATCTGACTGTTGATGCATTTGTCAATTTAAAAAGGGCATAGAGTTAGACTAAGAAAATTCAATTTGACAAATATGCTAATGAACAAGGTACAGCAACAAATAACACAAAGGCAAGAACAAATGGCAAAATAGCAGCAAAAAACGACACAAGTACTCCTCCAAATGTTGCAGAATATGAATAACACCAACAATTCCACCAAATCTACACACAATAATGGAGTAGAAAGTGCAACTCAAATCCAAATGGGTCTGAAAATCATAACAATAGGGTTCCTAGATTGACATAGCCCTCATTCTTGCCTAGAGTTGAGTTGACACAAGAAGAGGACAAGCTAAATCCTACAAAAAATGATTTTAATGCTTACATAGATGCATATTCAAGCTTGATCCAGATGTTAGACGTCAAATCTCATTCATACAATTCCATAATGCTAGAAATGAATCAAAAGGGAGACAACCCATGCAACAAGTTACCAAAGATTTACAACATAGAGTGAGTAAGTTGACTCTCCCAACTTTTGATGGCTTAGGAAAGGTAATTGTACTAGCTTGGGTTCAAAAACTAGACACATATCTTTCACTCAGCCCTATGATAGAAGATGAAGTTATCAAGTTTGTTATTCTTCATTTGGATGGTATAGCACATGAGTGATGGCATCCTTGGTTAATCACACAAGGTCATCGTAGTGTTGTGATATATGATGATTTCACACAACGCTCATAGATAGGTTTGATAAGAAGGTTCCCAAGGTGCGTTTCAAAGAGTTGAGATGCTTGAGAAAGCATGGTTTAGTGGAAGACTATATAAAAAAAATTCAACAAGTTCCAGAGTCACTTCAAGGCTTAGTTAGGGCTTTTGAGCCTACATCTATGCAGGATGCTATTTGGAGGGCCTTGAGTTTGGAGGACACCACAACCAAGAAAAAATTCTATTCTAGGAATGCACCATCAAGACAACATAGGAAAGCTTTGCACAAGGATTTTCTATAGACAAAGACACTACCTCCTAAACCAAGCAAGATAGAAGAATCTAAAAATGAGCTTTGGAGTAAGTTGTGTTTCACATGTAGCGAGCCATGGGAGCCAGGACTGATGTTTGGGGAAGGGACAAATATAGTACATTGAGCTAGTATCCAATTAGGATTTAGAGGTTGAGGAGGCCAAGCTTGAGATTATCTTGGATGAGATTGAACATGATGAGAAGGTAGGAGGAGATGCTTCAAGAGGCACACTTATAGCACTTTCATGAGCACCTAGATATCATCCACTTCGACCTAGAGGAGTCTTAAAAGGATGAAGGGTGACAAATTTGATTGATAGTGAGGCAACCCACAACTTCATTGATGAGTGTTTGGCGGCTAAGTTGGGTTAGAGGACAAAAGATACAAGGAGGAGATGGAGAAAGCAATCAAGGAGTTGTTGGACATGGGGCACATACGACCTAACTCTAGCCCATTTTCTTCATCCATGGTGTTCAGCAAGAAAAAAGATGGGACTATGAGGATGTGCATTGATTATAGAGTCCTCAACAAGAAGACAATCAAGAATCGCTACCCCATACCCAAGATCGATGAGTTGATAGATGAGTTCCATGGTGTGATGTACTTCTCCAAGATTGATCAATGATCAGGGTATCATCAAATCAATATTAAAGATGAGGATGTGCACAAAACATTTCTTAGGTGTCATTCTGGGCATTATGAGTTCTTGGTCATGCAATTTGGGTTGAAAAATGTACTTGTCACATTTCGGTCATGCATGAACTAGGTATTTATTTTATAATTGAAGAAATTTGCATTGGTTTACTTTGATGACATCTTGATCTAGAGTAAGACATGGGAGGATCACTTGAAGTACACAAATGAGGTGCTTGGCATACTAGCGTAGTATTCATTCTATGCCAAAGCATCCAAATGTGAGTTTGGTTTGATTGAGATATTGTATTTGAGGCATAATATTAGTGCTGAATGCCTAAGTATTTGTCATCCTAGATTCGTAGGCTAATTAGTGCCGCATTCCTAAGTATTTGTCATCCTACATTCGTAGGCTATTTAACGTCAAGGAGGTGGAGGTTGTCAAAGTTGTCCAATAGACAATCAGTATGCATAGGTTCATTGGAAATCACATCCATGACAGGAGGATTTACGATAAATTCCTAACAAATGTGATTCCAATTCTATGAAGGAAATGGTGGGAAAATTCCTTGGTCATGCTTTTCTCAAATCAGAATTGTGATTTGCATTCAACAAGAAACTAGAGAAAGGTTTGTTGGGTGAGTCTTTCAATGTCAAAGTCGCATGGATGAATAAAGAGAGCACCAAAGCGGTTCGCCTGTTCTGAGATGGCCTTAATCAGAATAACATGGAAGTTTTCAACTTCTACATTGGTCACCACACCTCCATTTTATGCCCTCTGCAAATGGAGCACACTTTGGAGGTGTCTAAGGGCCTCTATTTTCTGATGCACCTTAGGGTATCAAAACAAAATTGTAATCTAGATGCTCTTCTTTTGAGCAGATGTTCCATCGTTCTTGTTTATCTAAGAGAGCTACCCCCTTGGCAGCACTTACCTATCCAAAAAAAAATGGCAACATAACTTTTGATTTTTATGCAATATGAACCATTAAGAAGTGGATTTTCATTGTTGAAGACCTTAGGAACATACTTTTGTTTTCTTTGATACTGTGCTCATCAACTACACTTTCAGTGTACAAATACAAGGGCAAGGAATAGATGGCACCATATTAAAGGCCAATTAAAATTTCCCTCAAGTATGATAATAAGAAAAGACACAAATATCAACTAGCAGCCTATAGGAATCATTTTAATAACTGCAAACTGGAAGTATATACAATATTGTGAACCCAACCTTGAATCTCCCATCAGCAATAAGAAGTAATCACCATAGCAGAGACCCCAAAATAAATATTGGAACCATATTAAAAAATTAGCAAAACATTGATATTCACTATAACTTCAGAAATAAGCGATAGCATTCATGTTTTACTAAATAGTTGGTGAAGGTGAAAAGACAACTGGAATGAGCTGTTAGAAAATACAAAGCCATCAAATACATGGAAGTGTGGTATAAAATGCAACCTAGTCAGCTACAAGATGTTACCTGTAAGAAAACAAGGATCCTTTTGCAGGGAAAATTACAGAACAAATCATCTTGCAACTTAGAATTCTCTGACTGTCCTAAAACAGAACCAAAAAAAACTCTTTATTTTATTTTTTAAAGACTCACTCATGTTCCAGAATGGTCTCAGGCAGTTCAACTCCAGCAGAAGGAAAATTAGTTTGACGCAATATTTCCAGCACATCAGAGTTTCGATGTAACTTGTCCCCTTCCTTTTCGCCAGATGTCAAGTGCGAACAAACAAGGCATAATTTTGTTTGGTAAATGGACATGCTGACTGAAATTGATCCCTGTAACACAAAACACACGACTGTTTCTACTTCAATATGGCTAATACATTTCATTTAAGAATTATAAGTAAACTGCATATGAAATATTACTTATTTGAGATCCCACATTCAATCTTTCTTACTGAAATGTCTTTCAAAGAATCCTTTAAATGAATGAATAGATTTATTGAGCTACTGACTGAAATGTGTGTATGAGAGAGAGAGAGACCTTGTTACCCATGTAACCCATCAACCCAACCCCAACAGGTGACACTCTCAGATTGTGAATATGATGCCTAAGATTACGTCGTACCCAAACAGTTACAAATAATCCAACCATCTGCTTGCTTGCTATACGCACGTATTTTGTTCTGACCCTTTTGGACAATGAAGATGCCATTTCAAGGCTGGAGTTCGCAAATGCCTGGAGGGATTGTTTTAGATCTTCTTTACATCTCTCCAAAGAACCAACCATTGGTGGTAAATTAAGTGCTTCTGTATCCAATGATGCCTCTGGCCAGATCAAACCAAGATTTCCAGAAAAACTGTAGGCTCTCTTGAAGTGACCAGTAGATGACAATTTTTTTGTCATAGATCCCATTGATTTCTCTGGCCTAGTCAAACTAAAGTATGCCGAACTACTATGGTTCGTATCTAATAATTCATGTGATACTGAACGAAAAGAGGGGTCTTGCCGGTGAAATCCTATCATTTCAGAACTGCTCTGCACTCTGCGCATCTTAAATTTACCACCAGATAACAAGAAACTGTTACTAAGTTTTTCCTGAAGCCTTTGTGGCAGGAAATTTATATCTCCATTATTCACTGCATCTACTTCATCAGCCAGGAGTTCATCTGCAAGAGTTTGAGAAGCATCAGGTAATTCACTAGTTGGTGAAGGAGGAGCACTATAGCTTTTGCATATGGCTTTTTCTTTAGATGCTTGGTTCAATGTTTTACGGATAAGAGCTTCCCATCCAGATATAGGACTGTTATCTTCTGCACCAAATACATTACCAGCATTCAAGGGAACCACTTCTTGAAACCTGCCAAACACAACACATATGGCCATGAAGGTCTCCTTGTCAAACTTTAAAATTCACAAAACAGACTTCCAAACTTCAGCTCTACACAGGACTTTTTAAAGTAGGAATCCATTTTCATCAAAATGGACAAATATGTCAGTCTCAGAAAAGCACTACTAGAAAAGCAAAAAAATGAGATGAGGGATGAAAGAGAAAAAAGAGAAAAGAACTATTATAGTGGAGGAGAAAATTACATTAAGTTGTGAAATCAATCACCTTCTAGGATTGTCCTTATTACAAATCAGCCAAAAACAAGCAGCTTCTGATATATTCTTGCTAGTTAGTAGTTATGAGTCAACTTATGACACATCTTCACAGAGAGACTTCATTTCTTTTGTCTTGCAATTTAAGAAGCTGCTGCTCCTCTAGCCACAAGGATCATTTCACTTTAATTTCTGCCAATCTTACGCTTTTAATTTTGTCATAAGATATCATATCAAAGTGGATTGAAAAACTTGTATAAAGTTTATACCAAGTTAATGCATGGAAATGACTAAATAGTAAAATTCTAGCTTAAAATCATAGTCAACGCAATGCCCATTTGGTGGCACCTTATTAGTCATTGCAATTTGTCTGTACTCATGTTGGTAGCCCTAAAAAACTGTCTTCAGTCAAGTTTGCAATCTAGATCATGTCATTCTTCTCATGTTAAAAAATATCACATCAGTTGTCCTTCCTATCTTCAAAGGTCAGCAGGTGTTGGTTTATGCAGTCAACTAAAGATGTTTGCAGGGTGCTCATGGACAAGGAATGACGAACAAAGATGGTCAAGTTCTTAAATTGATAGCTTTAGCATTGATGGAAAAAGATGCAATGACGAAGACTCAGATCAGAATGCAATATAGGCAAATGTCAAAGAAGGCTTCTTCAAGTGGAGATTGCATTATGAATATCACCAAAGGAAGGAATCAAGTCTAAGTTTAAGTGGCTATTTTGGGTGGCCATGCCAACCAAGATTTCTGTCGAGAGCAAAAAGAAACCAATTTCAAGTGGAGAACAACTTTTAAGTGGCTCAGCCATCATGAAAACATGCCAAAGGTGTGCAGAGACGAGAGCAAACTCCGCCAAAGAAAGAACTTAAGTCAAAATAACAAGAGTGGCACACTTTTTCAGTGGAAAAGTTTTAAGTGATCTACATCCCGGAAAAAAAGACATGAACAATATCCAATTTTAGCACTAAAATCAGGTGGCATAACCATTAGAAAACTGCAACAAAAGAAGTGGAAAACTCAGTCCAAAACCACAACAAAAGGGTGGCAAGAGCTTAAGGAAAAAACATCCAAACAATTCAAAATCACTTAGGGAAATGTCACAACTATAAAGCAGTAAAGCCCACACAATACCGCAACAAAAGAAGTGGCAAAGAGGTCATAAAACTGTGCCAAGAGGGAACTGCCTGATATACATAAGAATTTTGCATATTTTAAAGCATGACAAAATGCTGGCAAACTCGATCTAAAATCATGCCAAGGAACAAAAGATGGCAGGGACAAGGAAAAGAGTTCAGTGAAATAACTATCACAACACAACTTGCCAATGACGGTGCCACAAAAAAAGGTGCCTAAGCCGGTAGGAGAGCTAGTAATCCATGATACCAGCAAAAGACATGATAAACATTCATTTTAAGCACCAAAATTGAATGGATAAGCAATGGAAAAGTTCTGTGCAATGTCCCTATTTAGGAAACCCTAGAATCACAAGATAGGTGTAGTTAGGGTTATGGTTCACCAATTAAATGGGTTATAAAGTGACTTTTGGAAATAAATTAAAAAGTAACTTTATAAAGTCACTTTATTATGTTATTGAGCGAGATATAAAGTGAAAGATATAAAAGTGGATTTCAGAGCTCATTTGCATTATGCTTGGTTTATTTTCTCACTTTCACTTTTGGAGAGCTTCTTGGAGTTCTTCGTCCTGGGGAAGAGAAACCCTAGGGCTTCTAGTTTCGGTGGTGAAATGATTCCACCCTAGCTGGTTCAAAGGGGAAATCACACGGGTTTTCCAGTTGGGCGATAACTGCAATTTTGTGAGTCTCCTGCGAAGACAAAATTGGAGAAGAACAATATATCTTTCTATCATGCAGACATTGAGTTTAGTACCATTTTGAAGGGGTTATATTGAGAATCCAATCGCTTTACTTCTACACATTCATGGGCTTACTTTTGTACATTCACAGGTTTATGTTGTTGAAAGTTATTGCATGCTCAGGTCATGGAATTTAATGGGAGATTACCACTATTTCAAATCGTTGGCAAGTAATATATGACTATAGCTAAGTATTGTGGGGGTTTTAAATATTGGTATAAGGATTGGGAAGCAAACATAGGTAGGCGTGAGAGTTGGGTGGCCCTTCTCCAAGGTGTGAGGCTCCTGAGCTTGGTCATGGGTCACAATAGGAGGTCATGGTGCTCAAAATACCTTAGGCTTGAGGAACTACAACTTTAGACCTGTGCGTGGAAGACTGAAATGCATCTATTTATGAATATGGCAACTGTTGTAGTGTTAGTGCATGGTTATTGACTATCATTATTGCAAGTTTTCACCCATATCGGGTTTGGAAGGTTGTTGTGGCGTGTGGCTGTTAGTAGACCTAGGAACATTTTTGATCATCATCAAAGGTCTATGCATTCATTGGACGCATTTCTGGGAGCAAATACCTAAGAGGAATCAATCAACAATCAACAACTTCACTCTTCCAATCATGAGCTTCTAGCTGGGCGAAATGGGTATTTATAATCAGACTGCATTTGTATTTCTGATATAAAGAATAAGTCTGAAATAAACTATGTAAGAGACTTGTAATGTATTTAGAAATTTCAATTCTTAAATATCATGAATGCATACAATCTGAAATGTAATATGACCTAGTTTGAGTACTAAAAGAATTATTGTATCTACAAATTATATGTTATTAAAATATTCAATATAGTGCTATCTCTTTATTTGACAAATGCAATATGTCAAATTGAAATATTGGAAATTATCGTGCAAGTTTTAGTTGGGGTTTTTACAATGGTATCAGAGTTAGTCTTCCTACCAACCTGTGTGTTTTGGGTTGCAAGTTTGGTTCCAAAAACTTCAATTACATGATTATTTATGAATATGAAAGATCAGGCCTACATAACCTACAGGAGTGGAAGGGAAAGAGAAAGAGCTTTGGGTAGTATATTTGATTCAAAGTCATCAAAAGAAGAAGAAAATATGGGTGATAGGTGTGAACCGCCTGAAGGTAGTACTTTGCATATTTTGAATGACTTTGCATGGGGTCAACAACAGGTAGTCCAACTCCTCACTCAATTGATGAGTGATCGTAATAATGTTGGTAAAAATGCTACATGAGGTACTAATGGGCATAATAAAGACAATGGAAACAACGGAAACAATGGTGAAGGGAGTATTGCTAATATTCCTACTCACAGCCACACTAGGGCAGCGAGTAGAGTGACTCCTAGACCCCCTATGCCTTAGTTTTTGGGAGGACAACCACATGGTAACCAGGGACAACAAGTGTAGGGTGAAGGATTTACAAGTTATTTGAGGGAATATTAGTCTCATGGGGATGAGTTTCATGCAGCAATGACTCTACAAGATTTTTATGCCATAAAATATAGGAATAGGTCAAGGGATCATAACAAGGGCCCTTGTAATGTCCCCTTCTCAGCGGTGATCGTTTCAGTTGACCGTTGGCCTATTCCGGATACCCGTAGGCTATGCGGATGGTGAAATTAGGGTTTCCTAGTTTTGAGGAGGTTGTTGCTTGGAGTTTGGGATTCTGATTGCGGATTCTTTCTGGGTTTTCAGAGAGCTTCGCAGTGGTGTGTTCAGTTTGGCATTCCGGGCAACTTCGCGAATTTACTATTTTTAGTAAATTCTATTTTTGGCAGTGGACAGTTTGGGTTCAGTTCAGTTGGACCTCTTCTTCAGTTGTTTCAGCTGGCACTTCAGTTCTTGGCCTTGGGCGCATTTTTCTTGGAGAGATAAGTATTTTCATTATAATATTATTATTTTAATATTATACCCCCTTGCCTAGCAGTACAACTTTATGTTGTTTTTAAAAAGGGGACTTTTGAGGGTCAAGGCGTCATAAGGAGATAAATTATATTTTAATGTCAAATATTGTGACTAAGAAAAGGGACGCCTTTTTGAGAGATTGATTTTATTTTAAAAAAGTGAAATATTTTATTGATGAAAAAGGACGCCATCTTTTGGAGGGAAAAGGTGAATTTGAAATTAGGGTTTGGGCGCCCCTGGAAGCTTCTAGATGTTTCTCTCTCGTCTATTTAATCAGGCCTCAGCTCTTCATTTGGGATCTTTTGTCTACTACACCGTTATGCTGCTGGATTGTCTTCAGGCACTCGCTTCGAGGAAAGCACACCTCCTAGCATTGGCTCTTCTTCTTGCTTGAAAGATAGCAACTAGTTGAGAGGTTAGCATGTATTAGGATTATATTGCATTTTCAGTTGAGTATTTGCATTTTGGAGTTCTAGTTTACATTTATGTCTCATTTCTGAAGTTGCTGAATACCTCAATAGAATGTAAGAATTGTTCATGGCTCTCGAAATGAAAATGATATTGTTCTGGGTATTGCATCAATCAAATTGTCTATGAGGGGCGACCATTCTAGCCCATTTGCAGATTTTAATTTTGTGTCTTTGAATTTATGAAGTAAAATCGCCCTTGCAGCTGGGCCGTACCATCCTAGAGTGCATTGAAATTCGTGCAAATTAATTAAAGGGTATTTTGGGAAGTCTTAAGGATGCATCTTGGGCGCCATCATCAGTAGGATAATATGCATTTGATTTCAGGTCATTTGAGTGAGTTTTGAGCATGTTGTGAGCTATTTAGTAATTTCTGTGTTGCTGCTTATGCATTTTCTGTCAAAAAACCAGTCATATCAGATTGAGAAAAAACAGCAGTTGAGTGAGGGATTGTTTTCAAGAGATTGATAGTGTTGGAGAGGTCTCATAACTTGTTATAGCTTTGGAAGTTTATAATCTCATGATATTGACAAGCTCTCTGATTATTGTAAGCTGAACAGTAGTACTGTCAGCATTTCTCTTCTCTCATTTTTGAATTTACATGTACTTCCCACTGAATAAGTGGAAGAGGCTGGCTTGCCGCCTATTTACTTGTTTTGCATTGTAATTTCCTAAGTCTCCGCCATATGGTCGCCTCCTATCCTTCACGGGTTGAGTAGCACATACTTGGTGTTGAGCTAATTTTCAGTATTGCAATAGATAGGGATCCTCTGACCGAATGCTCGTCGTTCACCGGCACATCTCTTGGTTAGAGTTCTTGTTCAGCATTTTCCTTTGAGATCCTCTGACCAATGCTCACACCTTGCCCACATCGGGATCCTGGTGTACATTCTGGTTAGAGTTACTTTCTGCATCGTTTGGGTTTATGCTAACCTTAACGGGTGCATGTTGCATTGTAATCATTTGTGAAAAATCAAAAAAAAATTGGTCCGGTTCATTACAGTGGTATCAGAGCCATGATTCTGCCAACCTGTGCCCTACAGTGATTCAGTTGTCAGATGAGTGACAGTGGTTGCAGATACTACACCAGAGGTCAGGCTAGAAGACAACAGACACAGCTTCCGCCAGTGCCAGAAGCAGATACTTTGTCAGAGGCTTTGAGAGAAACAGAAACAGCAGTGGATAAGGGGAAAACAGTTGAGAATATGTCAGACAATCTCAGACAGGCCATGGAGGAGAAGGAAGCAAGGATGGAAAAGAAGTTTGATGGAATGATTGAGTTGATGTCTAGATTACTTGCTCGAATGGACCAGCAAACTCCTCAGAACCTCGTTCCTAATCAAAACAATGCTACAGGAGAAAGCAGTGGAGTCAATGGGAACAATGGGAACCATGGGAACAATGGTAATGGAGGAAGTAGAACTATCGGACAGCATGATGCCATCTCTAGCGGATCAGCCTCTAGACCGCTTTTCCCTACATTCACTCCGAGGGAAGAACAGCAAGTTGAAGCTACCGTTCCTTTGGTAGACGATGCTAGGCAAGCCTACATGGAGTACACCACCCTACCTCCTGATCTTAGAGACCAATGGTCCTTTGATCAATTCTTGAACCAGAGAAACAGAAGAAATGGAGGAAGAGCTGATAACCGAGCTTACATGGCTCCTAGGACTGATTTTCATCAAGCCTTAGGGAAGGTAACATTGGCTCACTTCGATGGAAGTGATAAGTGTTCTGCAAGATCGTGGGTTCAGAAGTTAGACAACTACCTTTCACTTCGTCCCATGCCAGAAGAAGATGCCATCAAGTTTGCAACACTTCATTTAGAGGGAGCTGCCCATGAATGGTGGTACCATGGTTTGGTCACACTTGGCCATAACCTTATCCGAACCTATGGAGAATTCACCAACAAGCTGATTGAAAGGTTCGACACTAAGGATCCTGAAGTAAGATTTCGTGAGCTTGCACAACTGAAACAGCATGGCTCCTTGGATTCTTACATTGCTGATTTCCAGAGGCTTTCTGTGATGGTGCCCAACATCACCGAAAGAAGATTGGTTGTTTTATTTTCTGAAGGTTTGGTTGAACCCTTGAAAGGGTGGGTTAAAGCTTTCGATCCACCAAGTCTTGATGAGGCAATCAAGAAGGCTCGTAGTATGGAGTTATCAGCCCCTAGGCCTAAATTTCCGCCCAAGCCTTTTGGCCATAAGAGGGATAAGGATAAGAGACATTCTTCTAATCAGCACAAGAAGTTCCCACCTAAGTTGACTGAAGAGCAACGTGAACAGCTCAGAAAGGAGGGCAAGTGTTACACATGTCTAGAGCCTTGGACTAAAGGCCATAGATGTCCTGGAAGAGGGCGTTATAATCAAATGGGAACCTATTCTGATTATGAATCAGCATCTGATATGTCTGATCAGCAGTCTTATTTTGGGGACAGCGAAGATGAAAGAGCTACAGAAGAGTCCGATCATGAGCAAGGAGTTGGGGGCCCTATTGCCCAACTCTCTAGTTTCCAAAAGAACGAATCTTTCAAGGTTCGTGGTGGAGTTGGAGGTCATCGTATTGTTGCATTGATTGATACTGGTGCAACGCATAACTTCATTGATGAAGGTGTGGTTGCCAAGAGAGGTCTCAAAACTGAAGAATTTGAAGGCTTCAAAGTCATGGTGGCTGATGGGTTTCACATTTCCTGCACACGAAGAGTTCCTAACATGTCCTTGCAGTTGGGAAACTATGAAGTCAAAGATGACTTCTATGTGGTTACTATTGGTGACACAGATGCAGTTTTGGGCATACAATGGTTACGTTCACTTGGTGAAATCTCTCTCAATCTACAAACAATGGAGCTCAAGTTCCAATCTGATGGCAAGAGAGTGGTGTTGAGAGGAATGTCCAATGGTGGTCCTCGTATAGTTTCATTCAAAAGGATGGAGAGGCTGATTAGACATGATGAAGTGGAGTGGGCTGCGGAATGCATGGTTCTTCCTGCTAGTCCAGTTGAGACAAAGAGAGAATACCCTCCAGATATTCAGTCTATACTCACCAAAAGGAGTAAGGTGTTTGCTGATCTACCACCTGGGCCACCACCAGAAAGAGGTGCTGAGCATGTTATTGAACTTAAAGAAGGGGCCAAACCAGTCATCACAACACCATATAGATATCCTAAGAAGCAGAAGGATGAAATTGAGAAGAACATAAGAGAACTTCTGGAGATGGGTTTCATTCGCCCTAGCAAGAGTCCCTTTGCTTCAGCTGTAGTCCTTGTGAAGAAGAAGGACGGCACCATCCGCATGTGTGTGGATTACCGTGCCTTGAACCAAAGCACAATAAAGAATCGGTATCCTATTCCTCGGATTGATGAGCTCATTGATGAGCTACATGGTGCTAAATTCTTCTCCAAAATTGATTTGAGGTCGGGTTACTATCAAATCCGGATGAGAGGTTCAGATGTTGAGAAGACGGCATTCAGATGCCACTATGGTCATTTTGAGTTCTTAGTCATGCCCTTTGGCTTGACTAATGCTCCAGCCACTTTCCAGTCTTGCATGAACAGAGTTTTCCAGAAGCAGTTGAGGAAATTTGTGTTAATTTTCTTTGATGATATTCTCATCTTCAGCAAGACGTGGGAAGAACACCTCAAGCACTTGGAGGAAGTGCTTAGCATTCTTGAATCAGAAAGTTTGTTTGCAAAGGAGTCCAAATGTGAATTTGGAATGAAGGAGCTGCTCTACCTTGGCCATATAATCAGCGCGGAAGGGGTGAAGGTTGATCCAGAAAAGATCAAGGCTATAGTAGATTGGCCACCTCCAGAAAATTTGACTCATTTGAAGGGCTTCTTGGGTCTTTGTGGCTTCTACAGAAGGTTTGTAAAGGGGTATTCTCAAAGTGCTGCTCCTCTTACTGACCTCACCAAAAAGGGGGCTTTCATGTGGTCAGAAAAGGCTCAAAATGTGTTTGATAAGTTCAAGAAGATCATGAGTTCTTGTCCCGTATTGGCCATACCAGATTTCTCCAAACCTTTCGAGTTACAATGTGATGCATCAGGGGAAGGTATTGGGGCTGTTTTGATGCAAGATAAGCATCCAATTGTATTTGAAAGCAGAAAATTAAGAGGGGTTGAAAGGACCTATTCTATCTATGACAAAGAAATGCTTGCAATCATGCATGCATTAGCCAAGTTCAGACAATATCTGGTGGGGAGTAAATTCGTGGTCAAGACTGATCACAACAGTCTCAAGCACTTCATGCATCAGAAGGACTTGAATGAGAGACAGCAGAAGTGGGTGAGTAAGCTACAAGCTTACGATTTTGATATTGAGTATGTCAAAGGAAAGAACAACATTGTGGCCGATGCTTTGTCCAGAAGGCCACACTTGAGCTCATTGTGTGAGCTTAATGCTGATTGGAAGGAGTTGTTGCTTGCTGATTATGCCAAAAATCAGTTTGCAACCAGCGTTATTGAAGGTACTTTTCATGATGAAAGGTACAAGGTAGTTGATGGATTAATACACTACAAGGGAAGGATCTTCTTGGTGGCTGATTCTAAACTTAAGAAGAAGATTTTGATGACCTTTCATGACATCCCACTTGCTGGTCATCAAGGTTACTTCAAGACGTATAGGCAGATTCGAGAGAGGTTCTCTTGGAAGGGATTGAAAGATGATGTTCAGCGTTACATCAAGGAGTGTAGCACTTGTCAAATGAATAAAAGTGAGCACTCTCTTCCAGCTGGTCTACTGCAGCCACTTCCCATTCCAAATCAAAAATGGGAAAGTATCTCGATGGATTTCATCACCGGGTTGCCTAGGGCTCAAGGCAAAGATTGTATTTATGTTGTAGTGGACAGATTGACCAAATTCGCTCATTTTTTTGCCATCACTAGCACATTTACAGCAGCTCAAGTTGCAGATTTGTTCTTCCATGAAGTGTTTAGATTGCATGGGTTGCCTAAAAACATTGTGAGTGATAGGGACAGCAAGTTCCTAAGCACCTTTTGGCAGGAGATCTTTAGGATGAGTGGTACAGTGCTTACTCCAAGCACTAGCTATCACCCACAAACAGATGGTCAAACAGAGATTGTGAACAAATGGTTGGAGGGCTATCTCAGGAATTATGTCTCGGAGCAGCAAAAAGCATGGGTGAAATGGCTCCACTTGGGAGAATATTGCTACAACACCTCTTTCCACATGTCAATAAAGATGTCTCCATTCATGGCACTCTATGGTTACGAGGCTCCAAGCTTTGCTGATTTGGTGTTTGGCGTTAGCAAAGCTCCCCAAGCCAAGGATTGGTTGCAGCAAAGCCAAGATGTTTTGAAATCCCTGAAGGACAACCTTCAAATGGCACAAAATCAGCAGAAGATGTACGCTGATCAGCAGCGTGTTGAGCGCTCATTTGAGGTTGGTGACATGGTATATCTTCGGCTTCAGCCTTACAGACAGTCCACACTTAAGAAGAGTGGAGCTGAGAAGCTTAAACCACGCTTCTATGGACCATTCAAAGTTGTTAGGAAGGTTGGAGCAGTGGCTTATGAGTT
This sequence comes from Sequoia sempervirens, assembly GCA_007258455.2. Taxonomy (NCBI): domain Eukaryota; kingdom Viridiplantae; phylum Streptophyta; class Pinopsida; order Cupressales; family Cupressaceae; genus Sequoia; species Sequoia sempervirens. The sequence goes on from VDFB02281492.1 coordinate 934,512,816, forward strand.
GGAACTACCTTCGAGTAGTAAGGTCCATAACGTTTTCCATGTGTCTCGCCTCAAAAAGGCACTTGGACACAACGTTGTGGCTTCATCACAGTTGCCTCCTTTGGATGAAGAAGGGCAGTTGACCTTGGTTCCAGAACAGATTATTGATTCCAGAGAACGTTCCTTGAGGAAGAGAACCATCAAAGAATACTTGGTGAAGTGGAAGAATTTACCATTGGAGGATGCTACTTGGGAGAATGAGGAGATTCTACAGCATCCAGACTTGCGATTGCTTGAGGGCAAGCAATCTTGGGGAGGGCGGACTGTAATGTCCCCTTCTCAGCGGTGATCGTTTCAGTTGACCGTTGGCCTATTCCGGAGACCCGTAGGCTATGCGGATGGTGAAATTAGGGTTTCCTAGTTTTGAGGAGGTTGTTGCTTGGAGTTTGGGATTCTGATTGCGGATTCTTTCTGGGTTTTCAGAGAGCTTCGCAGTGGTGTGTTCAGTTTGGCATTCCGGGCAACTTGAATTTACTATTTTTAGTAAATTCTATTTTTGGCAGTGGACAGTTTGGGTTCAGTTCAGTTGGACCTCTTCTTCAGTTGTTTCAGCTGGCACTTCAGTTCTTGGCCTTGGGCGCATTTTTCTTGGAGAGATAAGTATTTTCATTATAATATTATTATTTTAATATTATACCCCCTTGCCTAGCAGTACAACTTTATGTTGTTTTTAAAAAGGGGACTTTTGAGGGTCAAGGCGTCATAAGGAGATAAATTATATTTTAATGTCAAATATTGTGACTAAGAAAAGGGACGCCTTTTTGAGAGATTGATTTTATTTTAAAAAAGTGAAATATTTTATTGATGAAAAAGGACGCCATCTTTTGGAGGGAAAAGGTGAATTTGAAATTAGGGTTTGGGCGCCCTCTGGAAGCTTCTAGATGTTTCTCTCTCGTCTATTTAATCAGGCCTCAGCTCTTCATTTGGGATCTTTTGTCTACTACACCGTTATGCTGCTGGATTGTCTTCAGGCACTCGCTTCGAGGAAAGCACACCTCCTAGCATTGGCTCTTCTTCTTGCTTGAAAGATAGCAACTAGTTGAGAGGTTAGCATGTATTAGGATTATATTGCATTTTCAGTTGAGTATTTGCATTTTGGAGTTCTAGTTTACATTTATGTCTCATTTCTGAAGTTGCTGAATACCTCAATAGAATGTAAGAATTGTTCATGGCTCTCGAAATGAAAATGATATTGTTCTGGGTATTGCATCAATCAAATTGTCTATGAGGGGCGACCATTCTAGCCCATTTGCAGATTTTAATTTTGTGTCTTTGAATTTATGAAGTAAAATCGCCCTTGCAGCTGGGCCGTACCATCCTAGAGTGCATTGAAATTCGTGCAAATTAATTAAAGGGTATTTTGGGAAGTCTTAAGGATGCATCTTGGGCGCCATCATCAGTAGGATAATATGCATTTGATTTCAGGTCATTTGAGTGAGTTTTGAGCATGTTGTGAGCTATTTAGTAATTTCTGTGTTGCTGCTTATGCATTTTCTGTCAAAAAAACCAGTCATATCAGATTGAGAAAAAACAGCAGTTGAGTGAGGGATTGTTTTCAAGAGATTGATAGTGTTGGAGAGGTCTCATAACTTGTTATAGCTTTGGAAGTTTATAATCTCATGATATTGACAAGCTCTCTGATTATTGTAAGCTGAACAGTAGTACTGTCAGCATTTCTCTTCTCTCATTTTTGAATTTACATGTACTTCCCACTGAATAAGTGGAAAAGGCTGGCTTGCCGCCTATTTACTTGTTTTGCATTGTAATTTCCTAAGTCTCCGCCATATGGTCGCCTCCTATCCTTCATGGGTTGAGTAGCACATACTTGGTGTTGAGCTAATTTTCAGTATTGCAATAGATAGGGATCCTCTGACCGAATGCTCGTCGTTCACCGGCGCATCTCTTGGTTAGAGTTCTTGTTCAGCATTTTCCTTTGAGATCCTCTGACCAATGCTCACACCTTTCCCACATCGGGATCTTGGTGTACATTCTGGTTAGAGTTACTTTCCGCATCGTTTGGGTTTATGCTAACCTTAACGGGTGCATGTTGCATTGTAATCATTTGTGAAAAATCAAAAAAAAATTGGTCCGGTTCATTACAGCCCTCAAAATCAGAATTTGCAACGTAAGGTGGGGAAACTATCTATCCCTTCATTTGATGGTTCTAACAAATGTACTACTAGATCTTGGGTTCAGAAGTTGGAAACCTATTTCCAACTCAATCCTATGTTGGAGTCTGAAGCTATCAAGTACACCACATTACATTTAGAGGGTGAGGCCCATGAGTGGTGGTACCATGGGTTAGTCACCTTGGGGCATGCCAGCATCACATCTTATTTGGACTTCACTCAGAAGCTGATGGATAGGTTTGACCAGAAGGACCCAAAATTGCACTTCAGGGAGTTGGTGTAGCTCAAGCAGAATGGTACAGTGGATGCATATATTTCTAAGTTCCTGAGACTCTCAATTATGATATCAGATGTGTCAGAGCACAGATTGATCATACTTTTCATTGAGGGTCTATCCAAGCCACTATGTGGTTGGATAAAGGCTTTCAAACCAGAGTCACTTCAAGATGCTATCATACAGGCATGTGACATGGAGCATTTAGTGCCTAAGAGTATATTTTCATCCAAACCATTCATTCCTCAAAAGAACAAAGATAAAAATCCCTTTCAAAAGGAGTGGCCTAGGAAGGACAAGTTAGATGACGAGGCTCGTTGGGAACTGAGGAGGAAAAAGCTTTGTTTCAACTGTAAGGAGCCTTGGGAGCCTAGAAATAGATGTATGGGTAAAGGGAAGGTACACTATATTGAGGTTCTTTCAGACAGTGAGGATGATGGAGAGGCAAAATAGATGCAAGGCAGCGATGATAGCAATTTAGAGGATGAGCAGCCACATGTGGAGACTAAGAGTGGAGCTATCACTACTATATTAGGTACTTCTAGATTCAATTCCTTCAGAGGTAGGGGAGTATTATAGGGGCAGTGTGTTACTATTTTAATTGATAGTGGGCCAACCCACAATTTCATAGATTCAACTCTGGTGACTAAGAGAGGTATACCTACAGAGGATTTTGAGGGATTCAGTGTGATGGTGGTAGATGGATTCAGCATGACTTGCACACAGAGGGTTCCTCGACTAGGTGTGACTTTGGGAAACTACACTATTATAGATGACTTTTATGTAGTTGACCTAGGTGATACAAATGCTATATTGGGTATACAGTGGGTTCAATCATTAGGGAAGTACTCACAAAACTTCTAGACCATGGAGCTTTAGTTCAGGGTAGCAGATGGAAAAAGGTTGTGCTAAGGGTTATGGCCAATGGTTCTCTAAAGATAGTGTCAACTAAGCGCATGGAGAGTATTTTTAGACATGCGGATGTTGTGTGGGCAGTAGAGTGTTTGAATCATGTCCAGGGAGACTTTGGATAGTAGCCAACCATACCATGTGGATATCCGGTCACTGTAGTCCTGGTTAAGAAGGATGGAACAATGCACATGTGTATAGACAATCGGGCATTGAACAAGAAAACAATTAAGAATAGGTACCCTATACCCAGGATCAACGAGTTACTTGATGAGTTGTATGGGGCAGTTTACTTTTCAAAGATTGATCTTCAATTGAGGTACCATCAGATTAGAATTCGAGAGCAGGATATACACAAGATAGCCTTCAGGTGCCATTATGGGTACTATGAGTTCTTGGTCATGCCCTTTGATTTGACCAACGCACCTGCTACATTCCAGTCTTGTATGAACCATATATTCAACAAGCAATTATGTAAGTATTTATTGGTGTTCTTTGATGATCTTCTCATATATAGTAAGACTTGGGATGACCATCTAAGACAGCTGGATGAGGTATTGGGCATCATGGGTGATCAATCTCTCTATGCTACGACATTGAAGTGTGAATTTGGCATGAATGATATTTTGTACTTAGGACATGTGATCAGTGCACAAGGGGTACAGATACACCAGGAGAAGATACAGGTGATTCTAGATTGTCCATCGTCTAAGTCCCTTACAGAGCTACGTGGGTTCTTTGGGTTATGCAGCTATTACAGGCGCTTTGTCAAGGGTTTCTCATAGTTAGGTGTACCGTTGATAGGTCTTACAAAGAAGGGAGCTTTCAGATGGTCAGAGGAGGCTCAGAGAGCTTTTGATAAGCTCAAGGAGGTGATGAGAAATTGTCATGTACTAGCACTTCCAAATTTTACATAGCCTTTCGTATTGGAGTGTGATGCATCGGGTGAGGGCATAGGAGTAGTGTTCATGCAAAATAGGCATCTGATTGCATTTGAGAGCCGTAAGTTGAGGGGGCTTGAGAGATTGTACTCTATCTATGATAAGGAGATAATCGCCATTATGCATGCATTGGCGAAGTTCAGGTAGTACCTGGTAGGTGGGAAATTTGTGGTGAGGACCTACCACAACAGCCTTAAGTATCTCCTAGAGTAGAAGGATTTAAACAAGAGGCAACAAAAGTGGGTCAGCGAAATACAATCCTACAACTTTGATATTGAGTACATGAAGGGCAAGAAAAACATAGTTGTAGATGCCCTCTCCAGGAAACCAGCAACATGTTCCCTTGCAAAGATTTCAACTGATTGGAAATCTCACCTCTTAGTAGAATACTCCAAGAATAAGTTTGCTTGTGAGTTGATGGATGGGAAGGTCCAAGATGATCGATACAAGGTGGTAGATGTTATCATCTACTACAAGGACAGGATATACTTAGTGCCAGAATCCAATCTTAAGGAGAAGATTATAAGGGCTACACATGATACTCCATTAACAAGGCATCAGGGGTACTTCAAAACATACGGGTAGATCAAAGAGAGGGGCCTCAAGGATGATGTGTTGCAGTATGTGAGGGAGTGTGTGACTTGTCAGCATAACAAGTTGGAGCATACCCATCTTGCAGAGATATTGCAGCCATTACCTATCCCTGAACAGAAGTGGGAGAGCATATCTATGGATTCTAAGGTTCATGTTAGGGACTACATCTATGTTGTGGTAGATCAATTGACGAAATTTGCTCACTTCTTTGTAATTTTCTTCAAAATACAAGGTACTGCAGGTAGCAAAGTTGTTCTTCAGAGAGGTTTTTAGACTCCACGGGTTGTCGAAGTATATAGTTAGTGACAAGGATGGCAGGTTCCTTAGTGCGATTTGGCAAGAGCTATTTAGATTGGCAGGTACTGAGTTGATTCTGAGTACAAGTTACACCCCCCAGACTAATGGCCAGGCCGAGATAGTGAATAAATGGGTGGACAAGTATTTATGTAACTATGTCTCGGGACAACAGAAGGCATTGATAAAGTGGTTGCATTTAGGAAAACATTGTTACAACCCTACTTACCACATGTCCATTGGTATGACACCCTTCCATCCATTGGTATAACTATTTCTAGATTTGGCTTTTGGGGATAGTAGGGCTCCCAAAGCCAAGGATTGGATACAAGAGAGCCAAGATATTCTTAAGGCTCTTAAGGAGAACTTACAGGTGGTGCAGAATCAGCAGAAGAATTATGCAGACAGGCACAGGGTTGAGTGCAATTTTGAGGTAGGAGACTTGGTCTTCTTATGGTTGCAACCCTACAGGAAGTCTTCGCTTAAGAAAAGTGGTGCAAAGAAATTAAAGCCACAGTTCTATGGTCCCTACAGGAAAACCAAGCGAGTAGGGGAAGTAGCCTATGAGTTAGAGTTGCCTAAGAATAGAAAAATTCACAATGTTTTTCATATTTCATGCCTCAAGAAGGCACTAGGGCAGCAGGTTACTTCATCAACAAAATTACCTCTATTGGATGAGGGGGGCATTTGTAATGAGCCAAGCCAAATTTGTTTTTGTTTTCGATAACAATTACAATGCAACACGCACCCATTAAGGTTAGCTCCAAAACCAAAACGATGCGGAAAGTAACTCTAACCAAGAATGCACCCTAAGACCCGATGAGGGAGGAGGGGCGGGCATATGGTTAGAGGCTCCCTATGAGATAGCTGAACTGAAAATAACTCTAACAAAGAATGCGCCCTAAGACCCGATGTGGGAGGAGGGGTGAGCATATGGTCAGAGGATCCATGAACTAGGTGATGACTCAACCGATCAACAACATGATGTTATAATGCATTACAGAAAGTAACTAGGCGGCTTGCCGACCTCTTCCACTTTTTAGTGGGCAGTACAAGAAAGTAAATGTAGAAATGAAAGACTAAAGCAAGGCCAATCTCTTCCACAATCGTGGAAAATACAAAGTGCTTAGCAAGAAAATAAGAATGTTGGCAGTACTACTCTTCAGCTTACAATGAGGTAGAATGCCTGCCAAGAACACAAGATTAGGAGTCTATCAATGCTGCAATAATGTATAATAACTCTCCAATGCTCAATAAGACTTCCTAGACTCAAACCCAGCTCAAAAAAAAACTCTTACAATCTGATATGACTGAACATTGACTGAAAATTCACAGACCAGCAACCTGAAACTTCACTAAAATGCACATAAAACACTCCAAACACACCCAAACGACTTGATAACAAATGCAAATGATCCCAGCAAGTATGGCGCCCAATTCCCAATGATAAAACCTCTCCAAACAGACTTATTTTATTTTGCACAAATCCCAATACAGCTGCCAGAAAGTACGACCCTCAAGGAGGGGTGATTTCACTCCATAAAATCCATTTCTTGGTATTAAAATTTGCAATTTAACAAGGGTCGCCCCTAGCAAGGAAATACATAAATGAAGTACCCAAAACAAGATTATTTTTATTTTATGACTTATGAGCAAAAAACAACATTCAGCTACAATAAACCAACAACTCCAAAATTGACAGAAAATGCAAGAACTCAACTACAAAGTGCACAACTACTCTCAAGGACCAAGAACAGCCAAAATCTCGACTAGTTGCTATCTTTCAAGCAAGAAGTCAAGCCAAGGCTAGGAGGTATGCTTTCCTCGAAGCTATTCACTCACCATTTTGGCTGCATAACATTAGTGTAGACAAGAGATAATCCCAATGAAGAACCAACCTCTCCTTATATAGATTTTGAGGAGAACTTCTAGAAGCCTCTAGAAAGTGCGCCCAATCTCCAGGAGTCAAACAAATTCAAATTTCAAGTTGACTCTATTCCCTCTTCAAGTTGGCGTCCACTTTATGAGTCATATTTTCAACCTTTGGAAATATTAAGCCCACCTCCTGATGAGGCGTCCACCCATGAAGACCCCTTTTTAAAAACAACTTTATGTTATATCACTAGGCCAAGGGTCATAAAGTGAAATATAACATTATTAATTAAAATACCTTATCTCTCCAAAAATTGAGCCAAAAAGCCAAACTCAACATAACCAACTGAATTGACTGAAGAGAAAAGCTAACTGTGTTGAAGCCAATAGGACCACTACCAAAATTAGAATTTACTAAAAATAGTAAATTCAGAAAGTTGCTCAGAACACCATGCATGCCATACCACTGCGAAGCTCTCTGAAAACCCAGAAAGAATCTGCAAACCAAACTCCAAACTCCAAGAAACAACCTCCTAGAAAAAAGGAAACCCTAATTTTCGCTTCCGAGTAGCCTACGGGCCTCCGGGATAGGCTAACGGTCAACTACACTGATCACTGTTGAGAAGGGGACATTATAGCATTTGATGTTGGTGTCGGAGGAGATTGTTGATACCAGGGAGAGGAGATTGAGGAACAAGGTAATTAGGGAATATTTGATCAAATGGAGAGACTTGCCAGCAAAGGACGCAACTTGGGAAAGAGAGCAGATACTGTAGCATCCCAATTTACAGTTGCTTGAGGGCAAACAATCACAGGAAGGGAGGACTGCAATGTCCCCTTCTTAGTGATCAACCTGATGGATATTTTAGCCTATTTAATTCTCATAGGCTATAGTCGGGAATAGGGAATTAATTTATTTAATTGTTTAATATTACATGGCGGGAAAAGTACATTTAAAAAGGTAATGTTAAATAATTAATTAAATGGGTTATAAAGTGACTTTTGGAAATAAATTAAAAAGTAACTTTATAAAGTCACTTTATTATGTTATTGAGCAGGAAATAAAGTGAAGAATATAAAAGTGGATTTCAGAGCTCATTTGCATTATGCTTGGTTTATTTTCTCACTTTCACTTTTGGAGAGCTTCTTGGAGTAATAAATCTTAATATTTAAAAACATCTAGAATTGATGACCTCATTGAAAATATTCCAAATCAATAGTCAAGTTATATTTTTTACCATTCATTGAGTTTATAGTATTATACAGCTCCTTCATGTGGTACAGCTCTTCCCTAACTTGTACAACAGTCTCAAATATTGCTACAACGCCCTTGTATGCTGCTCCATTGGGCTTGAGGAAGCCTTAAAAGGATGCGGTAGGTTCCAATAAGGCTTTTAAGCCTTTCAAACAACTTTGACTCCCTTTATGTGGAGATTACAAGATGTACGATCCCCTTCAAGTACCATAAAATGGTAAGGTTGGAGTGAGCCCAGCATAGATAAATAATATATGATCTTATATCATTCCACAATTGCACACACTGCACTATACTTTCTGATAATTTTGAGAAATATTGATAATGAAATTTATCAAAATTTTGAAATAATAAAATTATTTGTTTATTCAATATATACCCAAAAATTGATAATATTTGCTTGCAAATTATAATGATTTCTTCCCTTTAGCTCTTAGAAAACCTGTATCAATTTGCACACAATAAGGTTATATATACCTTGAATGATTAACAAAAGAAAAATCCTTTTGTTGTTATATAGCATTGTGTGCGCTTGTATTGCTTTATTTTTTGTGTTTTATGCATTAATGGTGGAGAAGGAACAAGTGCACACTTTAGAGGTTGTATCCCTCAAAGACTAATTACTTGGTGAAACACACACTCCTCCAGACTAGTTGCCACTCAAAATTTTGCTCAACTCACTAGGTGTAATGTCCCCGTTTTAGCTGACGTTGTTTGTTGGGGAGTGAGCCTATCAATTTGACCCTCGTAGGCTGACAGTTTTGTTTAGGGGGTTGTCCTTGGCAGTTATCCAGAGCTTTGAGACATCACTCCATCAGTTGATTCAGGTTTGGGCTTTGTGGAGACTTACAAAGTGATATTCAGACACTTACTATTTATAGTAAGTCAAGCAAACAGGGGTTACTATTTATGGCAGGGCACTTGGTTCAGTTGGTCATCTCAGTTTCGACCTAGTTTGACAGTTTGATGAGCAAACGGTGAATAAGGGAGCATTTAATAATAATTAAATAATTATTATTATGACTTTATATTATAAAGTCACCTCAAGTGAAATATTAAAATATTAATTATGGCAAATTATAAAGTATTTAATACTTTATAATAGTGGAGTAAAATTAATATTAAATGAGTATTTATTACTCATTTAAAAAGGACGCCATTTATTAATAAAATTGCCTAAGTTCAAAAGAGACGAATTTTATATTATTAAATGCATTTAAGTTGCTTTTTTGAGGGGGGTCGAACTTGTAAGAGAGATTATATATTTTCTCAAGGCAGAATAGAACTCATTATGATATGATTATTCGAATTTTGTCTTTTCTCTCTAAGAACAATTTGGAGTTGGAGAAACAAGGGTTTCTGCAATCAGGTTTTGGAGAACATCAACTCTTCAAAATCAGACATACTGAGGCTGTGAAATACCAGTTGAAGCTTGTCCATCAGAGTGGCTTTATTCAGAAGTCACAACAGAGCTTATTGGTGAAGATTTTTATTGGGGTTTGGATCGATTTTCTTCCAGAAGGAAATCTCTTTCAGTGGCCATACATTATCCATCATTTGGCACACATTCCTAGGTGGTACGGATTTATTCATTGCTGTTATAGGGCTGTACTTTTGCAGCAGCAAGGCCGTACTTCTTCTATAGGAAAAAATGCCTTGCCTTTTTGCATTCTGACTTCACAGTTTTGGGCGCCTAGGTTTCCAGAAGCTTCTGCCATCATCTATTGGTGAGGAAAGTCTATCTTCTTGATTGGCCGTACTATTTCACGCCCTTCACAGGTGGCTGCAATCAGAAATCAGGTTCTTCAAATAATATATATTGCTTTGCTTTTTTTGTCTGAATGTTTCAGATTCAGTGTTGTAATCTTTTATCTACCATAATATAGTTGTACGCCTTCAATATAGAAGTTATTTGCTTCAGTATTTTATATTGTTGTCTTTTAATATATTTTACAAGTATTTATTATCAAAATCGCAAAAACCCTTATTGCACAAAAATACACAAAAAACGTCAAAACAAACAAAACTTGCATTTCTGTCAGAAGATTTGGGTTGAGAGACACCTGGTCTCTTACACTAGGTGTGCACTTTAGGGGTTGCTTGAAAAAGGAAAATAACACTAGAAGTGTATGCTAATGAAGTTCTTTCCACTAAAAGTAGCAACATAACTTGTCAAGTGCACTCTTTCATCCTCTTTACCACTCAAAACTTGTCTTCTTAAGTGTGCTCCTTCAAGGTTGTTGTCACTAACAAAATGACTAAGTCTAGAATAGTGTGCACTTTTATGTTTTTTGCCACTTGAAGTTTTGACATAGCCCTACCAGTTGGATGCTTCACACTTGCTTTCCACTTAAACTTTGCATTGGACTAGCTAGGTGTGTTCTTTAGAGGTCTTTGTCACTTTTTACAATACTTTGAAAAAAAAAAACAATTTTTTACTTTGTCTACCCAAGCACACTCTTTACCTATCCTTGCCATGGTTAGCCTCTTCAAAACATGTGAACTAGGGTTTCATGCTACACTTGAAGTACTCATTCATTTCCCTAACTCTAGTAAGGCACATGTTGGTTATCACCATGTCATTCACATTCACTTGGACAGAATTATATAGATTCACACATTAGAGAGTGATCCTTAGACTTCATTTTTATTCATGACTTTGTCAAACAAATCAAGACAATCTTGGAAATGACAAACCTTACTTAGAACAAGACAATGAACAAATTTATAACCTTGACACTCCATATCTATATGTGACAAATTGACAAATGGATCCAACAAAAACATACAAAAAGGGCTTCAATATGAAAATTTTCATAGGTAAGCAACAATATTAACAAGTGGCATAATCTTTTGCTAAGTTTGGCTTATGGCCCAATTCTTATCCATCTTCATTTCACTCCCGTTTGCATTAATCCTCATACATCCACTGCCTATTTTCATCCCTATTTCACCCTCATTGGCATTAATCCTTGCCATAGCTAGCCTCTTCAAATGCATGCCTCAAGGATTTGTGCTACACTTGAAGTACTCAATCATTTCCCTAGCTCTAGTAAGGTGTGCATTGGTTATCACCATGTCATTTCACATTCACTTGGACAGCATTATATAGATTCATGCCTTAGAGCATGATCCTTAGACTTGTTTTTTACCATGACTTTGTCAAACAGATCAAGACAACCCTAGATATGATGAACCTTACTCAAAATAAGACAAGAGACAAAGGCATAACCTTGACACTCCACATCTATATGCAACAAATTGATAGATGGATTTGACAAAAAAATAAGAAAAAGGGTTTCAATATGAAAAGTTCCGTAGTGAAGCAACAATATCAAGTACCATTCTATTGACATGCAAGTTTGGCTTGTGACCCAATACCTGTCCATCTTGATTTCATCCCCATTTGCACTAATTCCCATACATTTGTTACCTATTCATCCCTATTTCACTCCCAATGGCATTGATTTCCTTACATTAACTCCTACCTCCAGATCACCACCTCACCCCTATGGAGCATTTTTTCATGAGTCAAGATTGGTTCAGGTCAATCCCACGAAGCACAAAATTTTCCCTAAATCCCAAGGCATTAAATTCAAACTTCAATATTCCCTAATCCTTTCACTATCCATTTTGAGACTGCTTGACACACATTTCATGTGATATGTTCCAATACATTCATTGTACACTTATATACATGCTAGGCCAAAATGTACGAGGAGAATAATTTGAGTGCACCTCAATTCTAAGGACAATAAAGGAACTGAATATCCATCATCATAAAGGCCATCTAAATGTCTAAAAATATTGTCTTCAATCTTTCTCATCACTATTAATTCAATCCACCAAGGGGTTTGACCTAGTAGAACCCATTCACCCACCAAATTGACAAGCTCCTTAATAATGTCTTTAGGCACCAACTTGACAAATTTAGATATCTTGTAGGAAAAAGTTAGCAGAGCTTCTAGCATAGTTTCTATCAAATTAGTTTTGCACATCAATCAAGTTTGCAATAGTTGGGATCAAACTCACAAGTCTAAAGATTGATCTACATCATTTTCTATGGCAATTCAAACTCAAAAGACATTCATCAGACTAAGGCAATTAATTATCTAATAGTGGTGAATTGGTTAGAACATCAAAATCATTTAGTCGTCATTAATCTTTGAAATAAGTATACTAATCCTCCTATTTAATTATCACATATATTTTGGTTCTATTATTTGTCCCAATTCTATTATCTAGGTTACTTTGTGCTGAATTGGTTTCATTCATTTAATTAACTTAGATAATTTATGTAGAGCCTTCTACTTCTTTTGTTGCAAAGATGGTTGTTGTTGCACCAAAAGATCGACCTGTTAATGCCCGATACAACCACCAAAGTTAATGAATCCACAAGAGGCAGTTAAGCCATGTCACGAACCCAAGCGCTGCATTGCACAACACAAGGATACCAAGGGTGCACACCTTGCAACAATCCCCCCCCAACGCAAGCGAGGGTTTTGAACCCGTGACCCAAGCTCTGATACCAATTGTTGTAAAGACGGTTACTGTTGCACAAAAAAGATCAACTTGTTAATGCCCGATACAATCGCCAAAGTTAATGAATCTACGAGAGGCGGTTAAGCCATGTCACGAACCCAAGCACGATGTTGCATAGCACAAGGAGACCAGGGGCGCACACCTTGCAACATCTTCACAATTATGTTGACCCCTTTTTTACTCATATCTTTGTCATTGTTTTTATTTTTGTCTCTGCTTGTAGCTCCCACTATAATCTCTCCATCACAACTCTACTTTGGAAATGGCCCACTTTATGTCTCACCTTAATCATTTTTTTATTCTTTTTTCATAGCTACTTTGTTGCCTTACCTTGCATTACCTAAAGCATTTCTTCCTTTAGCATCCAAGGTTGATGATTCCATCAAGGACCCTTATTCAAGTTGTTTACAACATGTTTTTCTAGCTTCCTTCATCATTCGCTAATGTCACACATTTAACATCTTCCTCTTGGAAGACTCTCCTTCCTAGTATGAGTATCCTCCATGTAGAAGCAAGCAATAAAGACAGCAAATGTAATGACAAGCAACATAAAAATCAACACCAAAAGTACAAAGTTTCTCCTCTTAGCATGTATCACTTGGACATATATAAAGCTGAGTGATAAGTATAGATCAATAACATTAAAAAAAAATTACTATCCAGAAGGAATACAATGCCTGCTTGGTCTACACTTGTTCTACCCTTCTAGCAATATTTTACACCTGTCTACAAAACAAGGGTCAACATATGGCTAAATCTGATAATAAAAATCAGAAGGATCAAAAGGTTGAGAACTTGAGATCACTCAATTGCTCACCAATGGGTGTATCTAGCAGCAACCAAATAAAGATTAGAGTTCTCAAGGTTAAGCCTTTGACTATATGTCCTCCCCCTCACATTGATAAGTAGCATGCTCCCTTCAACTCCACAAATATATTTTGAAGGTCACTTTCAATTCGAAACAATTTGTTTCTAAGACATGTGAAAGATTGTATAATCTCTTTTCAACTAATCAAGGTCATGACAGGTCATTCAAAAACAATTTGTTTCTAAGACATGTGAAAGATTGTATAATCTCTTTTCAACTAATCAATGATAAGTAGCATGCTCCCTTCAACTCCACAAATATATTTTGAAGGTCACTTTCAATTCGAAACAATTTGTTTCTAAGACATGTGAAAGATTGTATAATCTCTTTTCAACTAATCAAGGCAAGGGCACTTAAGTGAATAGTAACTTCTAGTTATGATAGGCTTCAACATAAAAACTAGAGAAAAGGTCAACATATAAAAAGGATTCATAAGAAAGGAAAAATCAAAGAGAGAAAACACAATCAAATTATATTGAATGTGTATAGAATGAAAAAAGAAGTGTGTATTGATCACCAGAAACCTAAAACCATGAAGGAAGAGAAAATGATGTTGACATACAACAACCAATTCATATACAATATGACGAAGCTACCCTCACCTCTATTTCCCATGAGGACTCTCCTCCCAAATTGGCTCATCGGCATGATCTAAAGTTAAACTGTGCCAAAGATCTCATCTCTCTTAGGTAATGATCTCAAGTCCTACTTTGGACAATAAAAAAAGGCATCAACTCCCTCCAGTCAATCCTGGGACCCAACTTGTAATTCATATTTTTTCAAGTCATGAATTGCGTCATAAGAATGCCAATGATTCCTCCCTAATTGTGTCCTACTTTCAACATCTTTTATATTAAATATAAGGAGATCAGTACAAAAAGAACCAGCGAGAATGTTTCAGAATCACATCAAAGAGACCCTGTACAACCATCCCAAGAAACAAGCCCAGCAAGAAACCATATACACATGACTATCTCTGTCCAAGAAGACTTAGCAAGTACAAAACATGAGAAGTTGCACTACCAGCCCCGAAGCTAAATACAACAACCCAACACTTAGTGTTATCCCATAATTACCAATTACAAGATCTAGAACATGATGAAATCCATCCCAAGAGCAACTATCAGTCCAAAAAGAACAAAAAGACAGCACGAATAAGCCACGAAGAAACATGAACAGTATTGCCAAAGCCACCAAATGGTATCAAGGTTTTTGCAGCAGTCACATCTCCCATTGAAGGACTAGGAACTTAGTCATTCCACCCTTTCATCAGTACAATGACAACTTTCTTATTCTTTTTTTATCTGGATTCTTCTCTTGCTCAACATTCAGTTCTTCCCTAAAGGCTTGCATAGCTTTTAAGAAGAGCTCAGCACTAGGGTGACCATCCTGCCACCTGTGTCTATACCGTGCATCCATAATGCCAATGGTGGTTTCTTTGATATCCAAGTACTTCCAGAACTTATCCTTTGATATCTCCATCGTTATGATAACCTGCATTGCAACATTGTTAAAGATGAGTCCTTTATAGGACTTAGTAAGCAATCTCCTCCTATCTTGAAATCGATCTTCATTCTGAGCTTTCCAAATAGCCCAAAGAATCTCAGTTGAAAGAACATGCCAAAATAATAAACCAGTTTTACTCATGGTATTCTTTTGAGAAAATAAGATGTGCTCAGGAACTAAATCCCCATTCTTTCTCCAGATGTTAATGGAATTGCAAAACATATTCCAGACTTCCTTGGCAAAGAGGCAATCAAAAGAAATATGAGTTATTGATTCAGGTTTCCTACTTAAAGAGAAAATATCAATATCATCCATTTTAGATTTAAAGGAAAGTTTCTGCAAAATCAAAAGCCATCTGAAACATGCCTTCTTGGCCTCTAGTTCTTTTTGCCAATTTTTCATGAAAATTTTCTGCCATTGTTCTTTGTTAAGATTCATTGCCAAGATTTATTCATATGTCCAGTTAGGTGAATCTGATCAGTTAACATTGCATAAATTTCCTTAACCTTGGATTTCATAATACTATTACCATTTTGCCAATGAAACTCTTGAAATTGGAAAGGATCATTTTTGGGTTCAATTGGGAATTTGAAGTGTCCACAAGCCTCTCTAAGCATTGAATAAGTTCTCCAATGACTTTGAGGGATATTAAACTCTGAGCTGAGATCAAACCAGTCCTTCAAACTGCCATCCTTTAGAATATCACTAAAGCATTGAATCCCTTTTAGGGCCCAACTCTTAGTAGAGCAGCCCTGAATAAGAGCTAAAGGTTTTCCTTTATGTTTCAAGTTCCACCAAAAAGACCTGTTGGAGTAGATAACCCTGATCTCACCCTTGGTGAAGTGGCAATTGGATAGGTTCTTTTTTATGATTTCCCAAGCCTTCCAAATAGTTTTAAAGACATTGGATCCTGTAGGTGACATAGGCCAATCACAACTGAGGACATCAATGAAAGGGAGAAGTTTCCAGGATTTTGCATGTTCAAGAACAACATTGGATATTTTATTTCTGATTAGAACCTTCTAGGGTTCCTCCCCCTCCAAAGCACCAATTACCCATTTTGCAGCTAAGGCAATTCCTTGGATTCTTAGATCTTTCAAACCCAAACCACCTCTTCCTTTAGAGATGGTGCACCATTCCCATTAACAAAACGTCTTTTCTTTTTCCCTTTTCCATCAGACCAAAGAAACTCTCTTATTCTTTTTTGAATAGCATTAATTTGGTATGAGCAAAAAAACCAGACCGAGGCAAAGTAGATGCTATAGGAAGACAATTTTTTTTGGCAAATCTAGAATCTCCCACCAAACGAAAGATACTGCTTATTCCATTTTGACAATTTCTTTTCAATCCTGTCTTTAATCCAACACCACATTTCTTTTAGGTTAGGCTCAACAGCAAATGGAATACCAAGGTATCTCACTAACTTTTGTGCCCCCCCCACTGAATAACATATCTGTTAACCCAATCAGGAGGCACATCCTTCCACCCAAAGAAACAAGATTTAGAGGGGGCCACTTTAGCCCCAGAAGCACAACAAAAGATATTTAACTTATCCATCAAAACTACAAAATTTGCATCTTCAAGCTGTAGAAGAATAGAGGTATCATCAGCAAATTGTAAATTAATGAGTTCATTATTATTAGGCAGTCGGATACCTCTTACCCTTGGGGCCAGCAAATTGTCCCTTAGAATATAGTGAAGAGCATCCGAAGCCATGACAAAAAGAGCTGGTGCAAGAGGGCATCCTTGCCTTACAGATCTTCCAAGAATGATATTGTGTGAAAGAACTCCGTTAACCTCAACCTGAGCAGAGGCATCTTGGAAGAGTGTTTTGACCATGGAGTAGAAAACTTTTGGGAACCCAAAGGCCTCTAACATCAAGAGAACAAAATCCCATTCAATCCTGTCATAGGCTTTTTTAAAATCAAGCAGAAGCATTGCAGTATCTTGTCCTGAGAGTTTGGCCTAGTTCATGGCTTCCCAGCTTGTTACAAGATTTTCCAGAATATATCTCCCCTTAATGAACCCTATTTGGGTAGAATTGATGATGACAGGAAGGATGCTAGCCAATCTGTCAGCAAGAATCTTAGCCAAAATTTTATAGGAAACATTCAGGAGAGTAATGGGCCTCCAATTTTTTACAAGTGTCCTATCTCCATCTTTAGTGATCAACTTAATGATTCCCTTATTGATATTTTTCCCCAGGGTTCCTTTCTCAATAGCCTCTTTATAAACAAGGTAAAGGTCTTCACAAGTCCAATCTATGAAGGATTTGTAAAACTTTGTAGGGAGCCCATCGGGGCCTGGGGACTTGTCATTTTTGAGAGAGAGAATGGACCTCTTTATGTCCTCCTTAGTGATCTCTCTTTCAATTTCAATAGCCATATCATCACTGATCCTCTTAGGCATAATCTTCTTAATGTAATCCTCGGCCTAATAATAGGCCTCACTACCCCCTTCAAAGGTAAAGAGAGTCTAATAAAAGAGAAAGAACTGCTCTCTTATCTCATCCTGATCCATCAGAATATTACCATTAGCATTTAATTGCTCGATCCGCTCCTTGGCATGTTTCTCCTTAAGGTACCTGAAAAAGAACTTGGTCCCCCTATCACCATTTTCAAGCCAATTCAACTTGGCCCGGACTTTCAACCCCTGAATCTTCCTGGTTTGAAACCTTCAGAGAGAATCTCTAGCCAAAGCGAGCCTATTAATCAGGGCATTATCTGTGGGGCAGTTCTGGACTTCTGCTTCAACTTGATAAAGATTGTCCTGAAGAAGAGCCTCCTTCTTCCTCCTATCTTTGGCCCTCTTTTTCCCAATAGTCTGAAATAGGATTTTTCAGCCTTGGACATTTAGGTCCCATCTCTCAATGGGAGATAGAGATTTATGCATCCATTTATTGATTGACATAAGGGAGGAAATGGCATTTCTGCAATCACCATCCAATAAAAGACTAGTATTAAGGCAGAACCCAACTTTGGGAGCCACCCTTAAGAGTGGCCCGCTTTTGAACAAAAAATTGGCCCTTATTGGATGGTGGTCAAAAAGAGAGTAAGGGGTGACCTCCACCTTACACCCATCCCCGATAAAATCAGTTGTGAGAAAAGCTTTGTTGATATAAAATCTATCAATTCTGCTGAAGACTCTCCTTCCACCCTTCTGATAGTTAGACCAGGTGTACCAAATCCCTTTAGAATCATTTTTTTGTCCTTCAATAGGGTCTTCAAGATTCAGCTTAGATTTTAGCCTCTTCCAATAAAACCTCTCAGCATCCTTCCAATCATGAGCAAGCCCCCCATACTTGTCCTCCTCTCTTTCAATAAAGTTAAAATCACCCCCTATGATCCAAGGGATGTCCTGAAGATTGAACATCCATTTCCACAAGAGCATTCCGTCCTTATAGTCATTAGGAGCATAGACTGAACATATGCCAAAACAATTATTATTCCTTTTCAAGATTGCACATACAGCCCTGTTACAGGGAGAGATACTAGAGTTTATCACATATGGAGACCATGAATTGGCCATCAGGATTAAAGCTCCACCTTTACCTTTTTCACGGTTGGTGACAAGCTAGGATGCATCCTTCCAGATCACTTTCAGACTAGTTTCAAGAGCAAAGCCAATAGACTTAACTTATTGCAAAAGGACAAAGTCCTTTTCCTTTTTTTGAGCAACAAACCTCCTTACCATACGCTTTCTGTTAGGGGTCTCAAGACCCCTAACATTCCAGGACAGGCAATTAATTTCCATTCCTCCGCTCATCATTTAAAGGGCCTCTGTCACACCTAAAGTTATCAAAACACTTAGGAAGCCAAGTCTCAGCTTCTATTCTTTTTGTAGTGGGAGGAAGGGACACCCCACTCAGTTTCTTTCTTTTATCCTTCAATAGGTGATTTATATCCTTCTCCTCCTAATGTTTAGAACCATCTATTCCTTTCTGCTTTTTGTACCTCCTTGTTTTTTTAACAAGAATCTCCAATGGAACTCCTTCCCCATCAGTGGTCTCCCTAGTGGAGATTATCCCTACATCATCTGCAGAATCCATTCCAGATTGAGAGGCAAACCCATCCGAATTGAGCACTCCATCAAGGGAGAAGGGTGCTATCAAAGCATTAAAAGGACACTGGGATTCATCAATCTTTAGATTACCATTTACATCAGAGTTAGAATTGTAGTGCAAGAGAGGCTCGGGAAGCACCTCAGTCAAAGCAAACTGGGTAGAAATCATTTTGCTTTCTTCTTTGTCATGATTTGGGGTTTTTCGTTCTCATTGCTTTCAGGAGGGCAACCACTTTGTTCACTGGAGCACAAACAACTTCCATGTTCATGAGGGAAAACAGTCTGGGTTTCTTTATTTTCATCATCAGAGTTCAATTCTCTGAAACATTTATCGTTGAAGGAATAAATTTCTTTAGAAATACTATTATTATTTCCTTTTGGTCGCTTCATTTGTCTAAGTTTCAAAATAGCCAATTGTTGGGCATTTAATTTTCCATTAGAAGGAGGTTCTCTTAGTTCCTCAAGTCGGGGAGGTGAGAAACATTCATCACCACTGTATTCCACCAACCCTTCAGTTTTATTATTAATTAGATCAGAATTATTTCTCTGCAATGTTATTTCTCCTTTGTTATTATTTATGGTAGTGTCTTCATCATTTGTATTTTTCTTCCTTATTTAAAGTATGATTTTCGGGGGTGAGCCCGCATTCCTCAGACTTCCCCGAAGTAGTTTCCGCCTTTTCAGTCTCCTGCGGGGTCCACATTTTGGAAGCGTTACCACCTAAAGATGAGGCTTTACTATTTTTATTTTTTATCAGAGGGAAGAATGTAACGACCTATTTCTTGCGTAAATTAAAATTTTCCAATTCTCACTTTAAACATGTAAACGTAACAAGTAACAAAGACAATACAATAAAAAATTTCCTTTCTTTATTGATAAATATGTACATGTTACAATATGTTTCCACATGAATTTCATTTTCATTGCAAATATAAATCAGAGTTCAAATATAATACAGTTACATACATAGCTCGTAAGCTTTTGCACAAATAGAAGTAAGAAGGTCCAGGAGTCCGTCCTTTCAAATCTTGGTACATCGGCTGCTTGCTGTGGAGGAGAAACACCACTTGGGCGCTTTTCCGCCAACCACGGACTTATAATGCGGTCCCCCGCACGATCATTTCACAATGAACGGCCCTCCCTTCGAAGAAGAGATTGGTAGGGTATCCTTTAACGATTACCAACTGAGCATAGTGTTGTGTCCTACACAACTAGAACCTTGCTATTTCACAATCTCTAACTAGTACTCGGATCACAATGAACTGACAGTGTAGTCTCAACTAACTCATGTCTATGTGGCAGTCGTACATTTCACTACTTTGGCCAAAGTATTCTCATTCAGTACTTCGAATGAAGGTCATCTATCATAAACACTACTCAGGGTCGATTTGACTTGAGGCTTCCTTACTTACGCATAGGTCTTATCCTTCATTGGGTAAATCCGTCACCCCAGATATCCTACAATCATACGAACCTACTAGAAATGAAACGGTCTACAAGTGTCATGTATCAATCCTCCTAATTAGGAAATCTTTATCCTAGGAGTACTTAGCTTGCCTCAGTTATCCTAATAACTTAAGCTAAAAGACTTTACTTGATTCTGCCTTCATTTCGATCCTAGTAGATAATAAGTACATCTACGTATTCTCCATATACAGAGATCATACACAACATGCAATAGTCATTCAAAAAGCAAATAAATCCCTCCCTTTTATCTTTTTCCATTATTTCTCTTTAATGTAAGATAAGTAAACTAATCTCTTAAGCTTTTTACTCATATAATCCCTTTTTTTTTACAATCCTTTAATCATTGAATCCCTATATACTCCTCATATGGAGTTCATACATAATTCACACCTTAATGCAAAACACACACTTATGCATACAGGAATACACTTCAGAAAACGTGCATAACTATTCCTTAAGGTAATTTACTTACATGGTGCAACATAGAACCACTTCTTTGTTTATCTTAACTGAAGTATTGAACTCAATGCAATTCCCTAACTATGCACATTCAGTAACTACACTTTTAGATTTATATCAAGAAATATGCTCTAGAACATGAAAGAAGAAACAACATGCCTGTTATATGCCTTTCCCTTTAGAGGATGAACTTGATTGTGTTTGCAGCACTTCAGACCTCCAACAACTCTTAGATCAGTCTCTAACTCTTCCTCAGAAATTGATCACTTGCAAAAGATATACAGCTGAAAAGTAATCTCAACTTCTTGCTGTGAACTCAGAAATTGTCAAGATAATATACAGAGGATGTCTCTCAGCAAATGGAGATATATGTTCTCAGAAAATATGAAAAGCTTCTCTCAGCAATAATAAAACTCACTCACAGCTAAAGAAAACCACTCAGAAAATATTTTGGAAACTCTTAGAATGAGAGCAAACTCGAATTATATATTGTGTGCTTTAAAATGAACAGGGACGGCTCAATAAAAATACCAAACTCAGATTGCTCAATGTGCTTTTCAATGAATGGAAGGGCATCTATATATAGGCCCGAATTGCAACAGTTTTCCACTTAAGAAGGCATGTCGAATGACAACACATAGCCCAGAAACACTCAAAAGAAGTCCTAGTGGGTTTCTAAACCCTAAGTCATCAAAATTGAAGGTGATTCATCATTACTTGAGCCAACAAATCATGAATAATTCAACTCAGAAAGGTAAAATGCCACCTACTGGTTTATGCGCATTTTAACAGGTAAAGATTATTGCTGAGACAAAGTCCCCCATCGGTAGGTGTCCACATTTCAGGCTGTGAGCGCCCTCTTTCTAGCCGCGACCTGTTATCCTGGCGATGGTCGCGCGCTACAGGAATCCATTTCATTTTCACGGGAATGGCTTTCTTCAGTTTCTTCCTTTAAAATTATGTTTCGACTTTACACCATATGAAGTATTTAATATTTCAAATATTTATCTTTCATAATATTTCGATTTCCCATAGTTCAAAATATTTAATATTGATTTCAAAATCAAATATTTCCTTTTTAAAGTCTTCAAATGTAATATTTTCAAAGTAATAATATATAGTAAAAGAAAATCGTTTTATAAATTTACCATGGTATTTTAAAATTCAATTTCCAAAATTACTCAAGGTAATATAAAATTGACTTCCTAAATCTCTTTAGGCAATAATATTAAATTCAAATATTCTTATATATTTAATATATATATTTATATATTTTTATTATAGATTTATTTACTCTGTAATATATGAATATATATATATATTTAAATATTACTATTTAAATATATATACATATATATATTTAAATATTACTATTTAAATATATATACATATATATATTTAAGTAAAACTATAATATAAAATATATAAACATTTACATATTTAAATATTTACACTTATAAGTATTAATTGTTACATATGTATATTGTGAGCCAGTCAGCATACTTTCAATATACATGCATACGTATTCGTGTAAATATGATTATATGTAAATTCCAATCAAATATTACTATTAACATCATTATTCCCAGGCAATAGGTAACGTGGGTATATATATATGTATATCACTATACGCAGTGTACACGTAAATGTATGTATACCATGTTGACACGTACGTATGGGCATATCCATCTGCCGAACATACGTATGTATTAACATGTATATACATACTCACTTGACCTATTAACATATATCCATTCACGTTTTCCATATCATGGTCAAAGCATAGTAAGTCAAACAAATAAGTAATCATCACTTTTCAAAGCATAAAGAAGTAAACATAACTCCAAGCCTAAGGATGACTTATCTAGACCAACATAACTGACTTGGTTTCTCAGAACCTATACTGACGTGTGTGTATGCTCATTTGGTACTCGTTACTGCTTATCCGACCAAGTTCCTCCCCGAGTGATATCTCTCCTTTGCCTGGAGGTATGAACTTGTTTCCTGCACACCGTGACACGACAACGGGAGTCATATGCTCAAAACAAAGCAGAATACATGAAACATTTCAAAAGTTAGATTATTCACAAATCAATAACCTTCTATTTTCCTTTATGCAGTATTTCACCAAGAATAACATCAAATGAAACAACATTCATATTGAAAACAAGGTACAAGCATCATTAATTCACCTCCAGAATTCACATTTACTCTATCTAGTAATGGTAAATTGTAACGTCACAATTTGGGATGTAACAAAGAACCTTCTAATATGACCCTCCCGATGGCAAAGATAACAAGCATTGAGGCCACTAAGGGCTTCCAAATAACAGGAAACAATCCCAAACTTGAGTTTAATTTCTAGGATCTGCGAGAGATCCATCCCCGGGGTTAAGGAAACCAAAACCCTCGCATCCGAATGAGGGAGAGGAGACTTAGTCTCTTCCGTTTTCAACATTTTGCCATAAGGTTCAAGCATTAGCGGGATAAATTTCCACAGCCACGGGGGAACCCGTTGGATGACCAACCATCGGGGGTTGGACAAAGCCAACACTTCCTCCTCAAGGGCCTCTGGACGCCATGCTAGGGCACGAAAGGTGACTTTTCTGACACTCTAGAATTCCTTTTCAATTATTTCTTGTTGTGATTTAGGGTTGTTAAAGAAAATAACAAACAAGCCCCTCTGAACCATTCAACAATAATAAAAGTGAAACCCTAATTTCTTTTCCCACACATTTCTAAACCATTCTTCCATATATTTTCGGGCCAAGACCCTACTGGTATCCACGACAACAAAGAAAATAGCAGAATTTGAAAGTTTAAAATCTTCCTCAAAAATAGCAACATTTAGAGCTTCGTTTAGAACCAAGACAAATTTCAAGAGAGGAGCCAGAGAAAGCTTACCTTGTCCCTCACAACCATCCTCCCCACCCGAATCAACCAGTTCTGCAACAAATTTTTCCCCTTGAGGAAGCCGAGCACGTTCTCCTGCGACCACGTCTCGGAAGGATTTGGAAGAATGTCCGGCCACACTATCAGAAACCGGGAAATTAAAGGAAGAATTAGGGGGATCCGTATCCCCATTCATTACTCCTTAAACACCACCCAAAACATACAAGCCTTGACACAACCCAGCCG
The DNA here is from genome assembly GCA_007258455.2 of Sequoia sempervirens. NCBI lineage: Eukaryota > Viridiplantae > Streptophyta > Pinopsida > Cupressales > Cupressaceae > Sequoia > Sequoia sempervirens. The sequence continues at coordinate 934,537,165 of VDFB02281492.1, forward strand.
GCCGATGGGAGAAAAACGGCCACACCCACCACACTCCAAACCAGTGCCAAAAGGTTCCCTCCCGAGCAACGGACACCACTGTACTCGAGAAAATAAGCAAGGTCATGGAGGAGGGCCGAGCCTCCTCCACGGGAGCCGAAGGACTCACATAGACGAGACTTTGCACGCGAGCGCCAAAAAGTTGCAGAGCCCTCCCCGTCACTTTTTTATCTTGAATAGGTTTTTAATATTATCAATTGTTTATTCTCTACTTTCAACATCTTTGGAATCAACCCTACACATTTAAATTTTTCTAGGCACACTTTCTTTCCCTAGCCAGTCTTATGTAGCCAAACTGCTCAACTCCTCTCTTGGAATCCTTATCCTAGTGTTGATGATCTGAGTTGTAGAACCCAAATCCCTAAGGTCTAATAATCTCCCAATTCCCAAGGGTGTCAAACCTAGGAAGATTACCACAAAACTATGTTTAGGTTGGGCAACTTAGAGCCAATTGTTGGGGTGGGTAAGACCTCATTCACTTCTAGCTCTACAAGACCAAGGGGGGTTTCCCTCTAGTGTTGGATTAGCTATTAAAATTATAATTGAACACCTCCTTACAACAAACTATACCCATTGCACAATGTATCCCAATATTGGTGTCACAATATACGTATGTTCTAGTTTGGATATGCAAGGCTTAGCACTTTATTAAACAGATGATCTGTCATATAAGTGTCTGAGAATGTGCTTTATGATAGCCCCTTAAGATTTTGTATACATTCAGACATGGAAATAGGAACAAACACAAATAAAACTGAAAAGATGTATAAATTGATGTATTTTGAGTTTGTTGAGGATGATGGGGAGAGAAAGCCTAGTCACAAACCAATGCTTTTATCCATTGGCAACAGAGTCTCTAAATTTAATCAAGCATTTAACAACTGAAACCAAGGTAATGCCTTAATCAAGAAACCACAAAAGACTATGCCTTTCAAAATGCATTGGCAAGTTGGGCTCTACAAATACATTCAAGAAAACAATAAATGGTTGTAGAATATTAAGTCTATATAGTAAACCATGAACATGCCCATAAACTTCCTTTATTATGTTGAAAAGGTGCCATACAAAGGCTTTGCAAGGATTTTACAAACTTCTAATTTACTAACTAAACAACATATATCCAGAAATGTATGCCATACACAAGGAGACACTCAACTAGGGTTGGTTCTACCTTTAATCATTCAATCTTCAAAGTTTACAAGTGTTTATTATAAATTTGGGATGAACCCAAATTGTTACAATACCAAAATACCTTTATCTAGAACTGGAAGTTGAAACCCTAAGGCTTCTTATGAAACCATTGATCTGCTAGTTTTGCAACTATTCCTCCTTCTTAGTGTTATTCCCTGATATCCTCTCCCTTTCAAAATGTTGACCAAGGCAGATTTACCCACAGCCAAAAGGAACGTAGGTTTTCAAAAGGTTGTGTCATATCTTAAAACCCTAACCATGAGCCCAACCAACCCTTAGACAATAAGTGTTCTTTGCAATTCAATTTGACCACCTAGAGATGTGTACAAAACATTCTTTTGATGCCCACCATATCTACACATTGATGATTTGTGGGTTTGAGTGTGAGATTGAGCGAAATCGCCCACAAAATTTTCCAAAAACACGTCCTAGAAGTGCTTCCTAACAAAAAAGATGGTTTGCAACTCATAAATGAGGTATGGGCACAACAATTTCCCTTGATCCATGCCAAAATTCTTTTAAGACCCTTTCGTAGCTTTCTTGGATCGAGATTTGGTGGTTGCAGGTGTGGTTGCATGTTAATGGAACTTCCTAGTTGAAATCATTTCGTCTAGAGTCTATCGACAAAGTATTGGACTCAAGCCTGCCATCATACCAAAAATGGTGAAGCATTAAATTGTCTACAACCCCAATGAGCCTTAGTCCTACCACATATCAAATGCCAAAAGAAGAGGAATGGAAGAGGGAAGCCAAAATTCCGACCTCCAACGAGGGTGAAGCTGTAGGGAACAATGAATGGATGGAAGGTAGGAAGGTAGGTGAAACCTCAAAAGTTTGATAAGATGTCTTAGAAGAATTCGCAATGAGCAAAGGGAATAAGTCGAGGATCGGGGGTTGGGAAGGACTCATATCATATGCTAAAATGGTATCAGGGAAGATCTTTGAAACTCTGATGGGTTGAAGACTTAGGCATTTTTACAAAGACCTTGGCAAGGTTTCAAGGATCGAGAAGACAGAGGGAGGCACACCTAAAAGGGATAAAGGAAAAGGAAGTCCCAATGACTCAAAACACCAACAAAATCAACACTTAGCCGGTTTTACAAGGGTCAAGGCAAGATTTGGGGATCGAGAAACGACATGCAAATAAGGCTACCCCCAAAACTCTGACAAAGCAATAAACACACACCCCTTAGTCAATTTTAAAAGGTTGGAGTGAGGAATCGGATGTTCAAGTGCACCTACAGGAAATAGACCTCCAAGTGAACCTTATATCATGTCTTTGTCTAGTTCACTTGAGTCCTCATTCTCTTTCTTTCCTGCGGCCTAGTTTCATGCCTTAGTGCTTGCTGAAAATCCACACTTTTCCTCCGTTGGGTTTTGGATGTGCATTGAGAACTTACGAAACATCCTCGATCATCTGGCCCAGGACCGGTTCAATTATACATTCTTGTATAGTAATGTTCACTTGGAAATACCTACCAACCTTCACCTTTGCGGAAAGTTGATAACTATTGAGAACCACATGAACTCTATAGGCAAGTGAACATCACCAATTGGGCAAACAATCGGTTCACTCAGAATTACCTGCAAGGCTTCCTTTCTCTCAACTCTTGGTTTTTGCAAGACTTGGACTTCCATCAAGTCCATGTGAATCAAGGACTTGCTACTCAAACATGTGAAACTAGGACCTTTATTCAAACTGCACCCTTTGGCTTTGGAACAGTTCACTTGAAAAATTTTGCATGTTGTTATACTTAGCTAATTTTGAACTTTGCAAAGACTCTACCTCCAATTGCACAATGCGGACTTGGAACTGGCATCTAAACTTCTTCCTCAATGCTCTATAGAAATCCCACTACTAAACTGCACCTTATAACCGGTTGAAAATAGTGGACCAGTTCAATTGCATATCCCCACAAAAGGTCAATAGCAAACCAAAACTCCGCAAGTGGACGGTAGCAGGCGAAAAGTCCAAAACCACGTAACCTAGCCAATTTTTATCCAAATTTCCCCAAATTTGAGTTGGGGATACCCATTTGGAAGTTCTATAGTGTAGAAGGCTCAAAGATCTCCTACACTTAGTCAATTTTAGGATTTTTCATTTGGGTTCATAGGCTTGAAGAAAGGAATGGGAACAATGACAAAGGGAAAACCCTAAACATGACAAACCCATGTAGATTTTCTCAGATCAGTTATAAATGATGGGAAGTGAGATGGGGGCAAACAAAAGGCAAAGAGCAGACCAAAAACATAACATGGAAAAATGAGACACAAATAAATAGGGTGCCAACACCTAGTATGAGGGACACTCCCAAAATACTCGCAATGAGCCCTCAAGAAAATCACTCTCTCAATTTGGTCTTGCTTATACTATGTCTGATTCTACTTCTTTGCTGCTGTCCTAGAAATATCTGTTGTCCTCAAGAACCTAAACAAAACTATTGATGAGAAGGGATACACAATCCCTATCTTGAAGGTGGTTTGTCTAGGCTGTTGCATAGTGTAAGAGAGCAGAAAGAAAGAATTGAATCTGTGAATAATTGTGTAGACTGTCTGAGAATAATTATTGAATAACATGAGAAAACTCTGGAAGGAATCAACAGTCTTCCTCTTCGAAAATTCTAGAAGACAAATTGCTCATATCATTAAGGGGCATGTTGAGTTGGCTCCCCAAGCAAAGATTCAGGCCAGCAATGTTGAAAATTCCATTAAGGCTAACATTCAAGGTATGGCTTGGCATATGACTATTCAATTCTCAAGCTTCAAAGTTTCCTCAAACTTTGCTTGTTCCAAAGATCAATGATGAAAGTCCTTTTTCCCTTCTAGCCCAATTTTCCCTCTACAACTTAAATGTATAGCAGTTTTAGTAGGAATTTTTGTATTTTTTTCTGGCATCACTGTGAAAAATGTAACTGTAAAAGCAGAGAAATCTGCAATATTACAAAATGTGTTGATGTAGATAGTACTAAGGTCCTTCTTTATGGTACCAGTAGCAATATGATGTCCAAGCATGTCTGCAGTGATAAGCGTAGATATAGGAATTACAAGAGGTGTAAAGCAATGACTTCAATTGAAACTATTTCTAAATCCCCCAGCAAACTTGTAATTTTGTATCAGTCCTTGCAGTGAACCTGAACAGCCTGATCTTTCCTTAAGGCTTCCACATTATTATAAAACTCCTTTATTAATATATTGTATATCCCTTCTTACCACCAAAAAAGAATTTCACAGTTTTCCATATCTCATTTCCAGTGGTTCTAGAAAATTGACATTTTTGTACCCACACCTACACTGGTTTCAATTTTCTAATAACTTAGTGATAGCATTTAGAACATACAGAGTACTGTGAGAGAATAAAAAATGTTATACTAGATTAGACAACCTCCCAAGGAAATACCAAATGCTATTCTAGAACTTAAACAATCGCAAAGACTTAGCTAAAACTATATTCTCATCCCTCAAAATGAAGAAAAGCTTGGGCAACAATTAATCACAGCTAGAAGGTTTATAAGAAAGTTGTTTAAAAACCTTTAAACAAGGGAAGAAATAACTACAAAGCCAACTAAACCAAACTAAGAGGCATACCCAAACCTTGAATATTAGAAAGACCCTTTTGGAGGGAAATTTGGTAACATTGAAGCCAAATAATAGTAGATTATGATTGTGTACCGATTTCACCCATAAAACCAAAATCCCAAAAACCAAAGCATCTTCAAATAATAGAATCTAACTAGCAAATGCTCTAGAAAATCATAACTATGCATCTAACATCAGAATATGATGGTGTAATGATTTCACCCCTAAAACCAAAATCCCAAAAATCAAAGCATCTTCAAGTTATAGATTCTGACTAGCAAGTGCTCTAGGACATGAACATTACAGAAACTATGCATCCAACATATTCAAATCCAATAATATAGAAATCACATAAAATTTAAAACAATTAAAAAGATGGACAGATGTGATGTAATTTTAGGAAGCTACGAACCACAGCCTCTAATTTTACAATGGATCAAACCTATCAATGACAAAGATAAATCATACACATTCATTATATAATTATATTCCATATTCATGAGACTAGTTACAAACACAAGTAATGCTATTGAATAATCAATACAACCGGTGAAACATTTGTGCAATCATTTGATATCATGGAGTATCTCATCAAATGGAAGAACTTGACAACAAAGGATGCTATGTAGGAGGATGAGCGATTCATGCCAAACGTTGATAGAAACAATTTTTCTAGATGGAGATAACTTTTACACTTTCAATTCTCAATTTATCATTGCTGTATGGAAATGCTGCCCTGTGGTGTACATAACCCTTGTGTAGTCTTCATCTAATTTCTTAGTTTTTCTATTTCTAATTAGTTGGCCAAATTAGGGGATTAAGTGTTTTCATACCCTAGGTTATTTCACTAGCAAAATGTAAACATATCAATACACCCAATCAATCAAAAGGATAAAGAGAATGATGGTTGTCGAGCCTTGAGGTTAGTTTTGAACCAAGGGAAGTATTGCTTTGATCCGTAATTTACTACAAAACTATGCTTTGTGAACTACAAACCACCATACAATTAGACATGATATTTTCACAGTCCATTAAGTGATAGCAAATGCTTCTAGTAATAACTATGTGGATGTTTTTGCATCAACGTTTCAGATCATGCTCTACAATCCATTATTAGGATGAGGAAACATTATATGGAAGATTGCAGAATTTACTCAATAAATAGATGGTGAGGTCAAGGTAGGGAGAGGAGGGAACAAGAAATGAGAAAAGTTGAGACAAGCAAGAGAAGAAAACATGATGAAGGATGAGAAAACACCTTAAAAACATGCACAAAACAATAAAATATGCCAACAAATAAAAGAGGTGGTAACACAAAAAGTTAAGCTATTGATATCAACCTTAATAATACACCTAGATGAAAAATTACTCTAGTTATATTAATGGCCAAGGAAATAAAAATAGAACTTCAAAAAAGAAAGAGGTGGCTAATCATAGCCAAGGACTTAGCCATTAATAATTTTATTAAGGTTGATATTAATATCTAACTTTCTTTGTTACCTCTTTTATTTGATGCTATGTTTTATTGTTTTCTGCATGTTTTTTAGGTGTTTTCATCCTTTATCATGTTTTCTTCTTTCTCTCTTATCTCAACTTTTCTCATTTGCCACTCCCTCCTCTCCTACTCTTGACCTCACCTCCTATTTAGTGAGTAAAGTCTACAATCTACCATATATTTTTTCCTCATCCTGATGATGGATTAGGGAGTGTGATCCAAAACATTGATGCAAAAACATCCGCACAGTAATTACTACAAGCACTTGCAACAACCATAAAATTACTTATGCTCTGTTTTAGACCTATTCTAACCCCTTTGGAAGCTATGTGATTATGAAACTTCAACTTAGAAAGTATTTCAAACACACATATGCACTGGAAAACACAGTTTATCTTGGAAAACCACCACTAATGGAGGATAAACCAGATTTGTTGGTATCAATAGTATATCTACCTATTTGTATTGATTGAAAACAAGTACAAAGAGAGTTATTTACAACATGCAAGCAGCTTCCTACTCTGTCTGGTTCTCTATAAACTGGAACTGTCTTTCTTGTGCTTCAATGGTATCAAAAACACTTCTCCAAACTTTCAAGAATTTCAAACGGACTTCCAGCACCCCTTTTTAATCTGTGGTGTTGTCCTCCCATGCAGTAGAAGCCTCCTATATCAAAATAGAATGTCAAAATCCGTGACTGTTCACGTCCCCAACTGTTGCTTGTGCCATGGTATTTTCTCTGCTTTCAACAATATTTCTTTCACTGCGGCATTTATGCATTCATCAGTTCTTCTTGACATTTTTTCCATTTTCACCAAGCAGTAAATTTGTCTATCGCAAAACAAGTAGTTTCACATTTCCAAATTTTGAAAAAAAAAAAAAAACTTTTCTTATTCCTTAGTTAATCTAGATCTTTTTTGGATCATTGCACCTGTCAAGTTGATCCAAATTGTGTAGGAGAATAGATACATGCATTATTGAGCGAGGGGCAGAAAACTAAGGGCCAAGTGAGAAGATAACTTTGCACATATCTACCACATGCGGATTGTTAGACTGAGAATTATGTTGTGCAAAACTTTGACTTGTGAATCCTTGCAGCCTCCAAAGAAATCTGATCAGTTTGTGATCCCTACAAATTGCAGATGATGAGCCATCATCAAGATGACAAGTTGTCTTCAGGTCACTGCAATTATAATAAGAGTTGACATCATAGTAAACAGATCATTTTTGACTATGAGTGAAGCCTATATCAAGGAAAGCATCGTCACAAGGAGGTTTGCCTGTTTTGAGGGGGAAATTAGTCCCTTTGTAGTATTTTCTCTAGCCATATGCTTGATGTATCCTTCAATGTATTGCAAAAAATATTATTATTGGAAGCACAATAAAGCTGTGAACTATTGGTCTAAATACTTGTAATAGTGAAGTGATACAAATTTGTGCAATGATGCATCATTATAAGATTGATCAACATTGTATATGAAATCACGCTCATCACTGCACTTAATGAATAAGGAAAATTGAACTTTTGTTAAACCTAATTGACCTATTATTTGACCCTCATCATAAAACCTAAGAACCTGCTTAAGATAGAAACATTACTGTGGGACTGATTATTAATGGCAGCATTAAAAGATAGATAGTCTGAGAGACAATAGCAAAGCATTATTTCTTATAACCGCACTGTCTTAGAAAAAGTCTCTTGGTACTAACAATGCAATCATATGGGGTAGTAAATGATGTAATAAATGTATATCGAGATCCCTAGGTTTAATAGTGACTTTAATGATGAGAAATTTCACTCTTCTCTCCATCATCTTAAAGCAGATTTCAAAACTTACATTGGGATCAGTAGCTAATAATACCGAACTTTAAAAGCTCATATGGTGAGATTATCCAAGATTGGTTGCAAAATTATAAAAAACATGCTTGTCGTTGTTGACTACAGAGATAGCCTTAATCATTGGATCACCCAATGAGACAGCTTCAAAGATGTCATGAAGAAGAGGTCAACATTGTTCAGTATCAAGACAATCTAGGGACATGATGGGTTTAACTCAACTCTCAAACAACATTTAGGTCAATAGGTTGAGTAATATATTGACCTTTTCACCAAGCTTCAAGTCAAGCTAGAGATTCTCGATCCTTAAGAGTGACTTGGAATCAAATTTATTCCTTGTTTTTTTCCTAGCACTAGAGAAGAGCTAGCTATTTTTTGAATAGATCTCCTTGGAAAGAGCATATAAATTAGTTGTTGCTTCAATTGTGCAAATATCAGGTACACAATGAGCTATAACAAATAAAAGTAGCAAAATGATTGGTTGAACTGTCAGTGATCAAAGCAAGAAAATATGTCTGTGGCAGAAGGAAAAAAGTCTCTAACCTTTATTATTTTACACCAGAAAAATATAGATTAAAAATCTCTACCCTTTATTATGATATACCGGAACAAATGTAGTTCTAAAAAATTATCTTTTGTGATTCACTGATGTAACATGCCCTATTTCTCAGACATTGTAGTGATTATACTGTAGGTAAATCATGAACAAACTCCGTTAGGTCAACAAAGGCAGTGTCCTCCTTGATTCACGGAGCTTCATACAATGTTCAAAGGTCAATACTTTTGCAAGTACGCTGCTTTGAGAAGTTAGGACCATTTCTTGGAAAGCCAGAAAAAAATAATTGATCTATTGTATTTACAAGTGTTTAGTCCCATCCTAGAGTAATGAAATATTTACTGATTAAGCTCAATTCCAATAGTATCTCCAAAAAATGGTTCTGAACTGTTCCATCTGTCCTTTTGTAAAGTGTGCTTGATCAGCAAAAAACACTAATTTAGACTTAAACTGATTTCATTAAAATATATCACCAACAGATAAATCAAAAAACCAATTTGAAACAATCTCAGAATTCAAAGCATTGGTATTCTCTTTGTGTAGCAGAAATCTTAGATTTAAATTATTTATAAAAGTTAAAATAGATCAAATCAAGATATAAGAATTATAGAGTTAGGTCTCCCCATACAAGCAAGGAGAGGTAACATTTCTCATTGTAGCCACAGCCAAAATCCGTTGTATACACCTATGCAATAATATTTAAGCATGCACTTGAGTGCCATTATATATACAAGCATAAAGATACAGATATAGATATAGTTATATATAGACATTTATTGAGAGAGTGAAATTTGTTCCAGAGAAAATTGCATACCCTAGAACATATACATCTGCTGGCTCTTTGATATCTAACCATTCTCCAATGTCCAGATCAACTGGTGGGAGTCTACCAGCAACATTCCAAGTACCCACTGAGATTCTGTGTAAATCCAGCAAAGGATAAATCTACCATAGTTTTGTCCAGACTAGAACGTTAATCTCAAACATGTGTAGGCATCAGGATAAATAAATGCACTAAGCATACTTTATCTCTTTAGTATCTATGTACTGCGCTCGCAGTGTCTGTGATTTGCCCCTCCTAAGCCTCCGCAATGACAGATCTGATGAAGTTTCTGCATAAAAAGTACAAGCATATTAGTCTGAACAAAGAATTCAGTTCATCTGTGCAGTAAGCCTTCACTTGAGTCAACCACCTTCATGTTAAAATAACTCGTATCACCAGAAGCCCTAGACCATTTTGGTATCAAAAATCCAGCAAAAAGACTGGGAGAAAATATGGAAAGAACTTTGCAAGGGCACAAATATATTAACTTTTCCAACATATATACTTCTGCAAATGTTAATCTACTTTATGTTTTTATGTATTCATCTTGTGGGGATTGTTTTCCCTGAAAGTCAGACTGGAAAAGGATTTAAGCTGTAAAAAATACATCAAGGGCAGACTTTTAGCCATAACATGGTGGAATCACTTTAATTCACACAACCCGAGATAGAAGCAAGTGAATTGGATAAAATGATCCTAAAATTAGTTTACAACAAAGTCATTCTAGTACTAACTAATTAAAGCTTGTGCTGATGAATAGAAAGTAATATGATACATCGAGAACTATATCATAAAACAAGATAGAAGATAAAAGCCAGAAAGGGGGAACTTAAACCTCACCTGAAGTTTTGCAGCTAAAAACAGGTTGGCTGCAATCATCACAGTTGCTTAGCTCATTTCCTGTAATGCTTGAATCTATCAAAAGACAAACTATCAAACGTTTGTGGTTGAACAAAGTTTTCAACATGCAACAAGCACCTACTATTTCCTTCCAAAAAAGTTGAAATGCAATAGACAGAACCGAATAATTGGTAACTCAAAATGCCCCTAAGAATCGAGCATACCATCATCATCAAAGTCGCTTTCATTATCTCGTTCATCTGCACTAAACTCATCTCCTTTAGGTTTGATATTTAGCCATTTTTTAACCACAAGAGAAGGCCAAAAGCGCTGCAGACAAGGGCAATACGTGTCACGCAATTCTTCCCGGAAATCCCCAACTATAATCTGGCAGAAATGTAAATAGAACCCCTAACCACTTGAGACATTGATGCTTAACCTAAATTTCACATAAAACGTACCTCACCATTTCTTCTTGTCCTTGCTTTCATGCTTCTCAAAATGCGACAGAACAAAGAAACACAATAATTATTCTCCAAACTAAAAGCTCATTATATTGAGATAAATCTGTGTATGCAAGAATTCAAGTGTGTTCTGGAAAAATAAATTCTACAGTAAACACACGATCCTCCAAACGTCCAAATAAGCAGAAAAAAAATCTTAAAGAATTGAGTGCAACTTCAAGTTACTTACAAGACTGGCAAAGAAGACCCGGACTCACTAAATATGAATTCTTACACATGATACACTTTGAAGATTAAGTTCTAATTCTGTCATGTTTTGATGGATAATCACTGCTCGTGCTGAGGTAACTTGTTCCTTGCAGTACTTTGATAGCTGTAGTTCTGTGTTTTAGTTCTGCAATTGGCGTTTTACTTTGCCTTATTTGCTAGTTTGCACCTCCCTTTATATATTTAGCATAATTAAATCTTTTTCTATGTTTTTAAAAAAGCACACAGCAATAAGAATAAGAATAAAGCACGAAGAATTTTAACATCCACAAGGTCAACGATAGTAGATCGGCTGCTAAGAAGCTTGATGATAAATACAAGAGCAATATCGCTGATAACAATGCTAATAAGCGTCAATGGGTGCACAAAGTAATAAGAGTATGTGCAAACTCACCTGGGATGCTTCAAGCGTCAATCCTAGGACATTTTGTGAACTAAGCTATATAAAGAGCCTTAACTGTCTGATTTTTACAAGCTCAAGAGCGGTGGCATAGGAAGTTAAAATCTAGAACACGGAATTCCAAGTCGAGAAGATTACTGCGAGCTTCCAAAAGAATCCTTCCACGTGAAGCTACAGCCTACTCATCCTCAACGGTCTGTGACAGAATCTGTGTAAAGCTTATCAGGGATTTTCATACTTATAAGCACTGAATATCGTTCCCTCGAGAAGGGAAACAAGGTATGTTTCAACCAGCTGGAGCTTTGCTCAAGTTGACTTCCAAATTGTTAAGCAAATTCAAAATGGATAGAATGTCTTGACCGTGACGGTCCGACATGTTTGGTGAACAGCAGTGAATTGAAGAGAATCCATATCCGTGAATGTGACTTCTCCTTACTTTTCAAAGATGCTGATAACCTAATACAACCTTGTGAAAGATAATGTATATGCGTATTCATCCTAACAGGGATAATGAATGAGAAGGTGGTACACTTAAAAGTCCTACATATTCCTCAAATACACCTAATATGGACTTTTCAATACCATTGCTATACTAACGATATATCTCGAAATTTCACAGAAGTGAAGAAATGAGCAAAATACCTAATGCGCCCTAAAATATGAATTATACAATTTTTTACAGCTAAATCTGAGAGATTAATTAAAGATATTAATTCTTATTCATTTTAATTCCCGTTTTCTTAAAGCTTATTACCTAACACGTTTCAGTTTTCCTAAAAAAATTACCAATGTAACAGGATTCTCGTGTTGCAACAGGTTTAATTGTCTTCCACATAAAGCAGAAGAGTCGCTGTCAAACACGGCGACACAATATCTTCCAGGAATGAAGCAAAGCGCAGAATTCAGTGCTCTGCGTTTGGTAGAAAGTCCCAGAAAGGTCGGTGAGGATGATAAGAATGTACTTGTATCTTTGAAAAACATTATGCACTGCAGGGTGGCCCTACGCCCGTACGCGCACCAAAACCAGGGAAAGGAAGGCCACAAATCCCGTCCCGGCTGGATCGCAATGACGATCTCGCCGCCTTCTTTTTGTCCCAGGCAAAGGAAAGCGTTGAAAATCTTCTGCTGCGGCTTTTGGTCTTACAGATGGTCTGATTTAGAACGTCACTAAAATTTTATTTTATTTTTTTCAAATTGTAAGGTTGACAATTGACATAGATTTATGTTTTTAATAATAAAGATTTTATATATATATATATATATATATATATATATATTACAATTTAAATTGAAGAGATATGAATAATATATATAATAATTATTTATTATAGGTAGTATTATTGGTGAAATTTTAACTGATAAATATAGTTTAAGAAAAATTATTGAAAAGAGGTTTGAATTTATGTAACGAATATTTTTTTTAAAATATAACTTTTAAAAGAATTAATAAATCATAAATATTTGTGGTAGATAATACCATTAATGAATTTTAAATGATAAATATAATTAAATTCTTTTATAAAAAGAGTTTGTAATATAAACTCTTAAAAAAAATACAAACTCTTTTTATAAAGAATTTAATTATATTTATCATTTAAAATTCATTAATGGTATTATCTACCACAAATATTTATGATTTATTAATTCTTTTAAAAGTTATTTTTTATGAATTCTAATTTTTTTAACTTTTACGTGAAGAAATTGATATATATCTTATTCTTATTTGATTTCAACAGTGGGTCCTATGTACTTACTTGGTATTTGAAATATGTAAGGAAAGGTGTAATCAAGATAAGGATTCTCTCAACTTTTGTTGACAAATATAGGCAATTATTTTTCTTAATGGGAGGTATTTGATTTAGAGTAAAGCTATATATATTTTTCCCCAACAATACTACTATTTATCTAGTACAATTTTGTTTGTAGATTAGAAAAATTTCACTCATTTTCATGTCTTTTTATCGTATCTAATTATTGTGAATCTATATTAAAATCATATATTGTCTTGTCTTTTTATCATAGCATGCTAAAGGTTTAATCAAGATCATCATTATATGTGTAGGGAATAAAAATACCCTCTATAGTTAATTTAGATAGTGTAAACTATAAATTGAAATCAGTTGAGTTGATTATTTTAAAATAGAGAGTAAATTTACACATGAATGATAGAAATGAAATAAATGGATTAGGATTTATTTTGAATTCGATCTAATATTTGATTTTGACTATTGAAACAACGTGACAGAGACTCAAGAACTTAAATTAAAAATTGAATCGTTGATTAAAAGCTTGTGTTGAATGGATCTTAAGCTTTTTGGGTCCTACGACTAGATTGTACTCATGATATAGTCCACCTAATATAATTCCACTCTAGGTGGCACAAGTTTATTTGATGTAGAATTTTCATTGTGGAACATATTTTCCTTGATTTTTCATGTATGTAAGAAAAGTGTGGTTCTAAAGAGTAATGTTGGAAATATTGCTTGTATAAAGGTATGTTCCTTTGAATTCATTGATGACAATCAATCCTTGAGGTTGATTTAACAAGATTGAGAGAGATAGATAAATTAAGAATGGATGTAGATTTTGTGATTGTTAAGTTTGATTTAAATTAAAACTTTAATATGAATTGATTCATTTGAAGTGAGATGTTAATTTTTGATCCTTGAAAGTCACCTAGGATGATGTCATAAAATAGATGAACCCTAGACACACAATTTAATTTTCTTAGCATCCACCCTAATAGGTAATGATTATATCCAAGATCATCATATTTTAACTTAGGGGTTTTGAATTTAAAATTTGATGGACTCAATTACACCCACAATCTTGTCCATTGGAAAAAATTATATGTCTGATTGTTGGAACACGTTTGTGATTGTGCTAAAAGATTGACCTATTAATGCCCGATACAAACACCAGAGATAAATGGATCCACCGGAGGTGGTTAGTCCATATCCTGAATCCGAAGGGAGATGATGGTGATTAGTCTAACAAACCACCTCTTAGCGTCACTCGAGGGGATTCAAACCTACGACCTAGCTCTGATACCATTTGTTGGAATGTGTTTGTTGTTGCACCAAAAGATTGACCTATTAACACCTTATGCAAATGCCTGGAGATAAATGGATCCACAGGAGGCATTTAGTCAATGTCCCAAATCAAAGGGAGACGTTGGCGATTAGTCCAACAGTGATCCAATCCAAGGAGGTAGAAGTCCTAAGAACTAGGCTAGTGAGATTCTGAGATGGGTAATTTAGCACAAATAGAGCTTTGGATTAAGGTCAAGGTTAGTAAATGCACCAAAAGAGTTAAAATGAATGTTAGTATCATTCATTAATGATATTTGAATGTAAAGTGATGTAAAAAATAGAGTTGAAAGAGCCAAGTATGCACTTTTCTCCTCTATATTTTGGCCAACTTTGGCCTGCATACAAATCTAACTGAGAAATCATGTCAAAGTAAAATGAAAGAAATAACACTTATAAAAATGATATGGGTCTCTAGAATTCTAATACATTTAAACAAAAATATGGTCCCTTTGTCCTTAATGTCTAGTCAACATCTATTGATCATAGTATATCATTGAAGGAAAAGAAACAACCTATGAAATTGTGCATAAAGCAAAAATTGGATTGGTATATTAGTAGCAATATGCCCCTTGAATTATGTGTAGTACAAAGAAGTTCCCATAAATTAAGGATAAGTGAAAAAATGTGAATATATATTGAGCATGACAACTAAGCATGATATGTGAATTTGTGAAATGGTGACTAAAAAATGAGTAAAATTAATGAGAGAAAATTAAGTGTAGAATTCATGCATTGATTAGACTTAGATGTGTATTTGATTAAGGTGTGTGTTGAACATGTGCAAAAGACGCCCCTAATGGCAAAAATGTAGGGTGCATAACTTATGAAAAGTGATAATACCTTGCTCCCTAATTGGAAAGATAAGATGATTTAGCATTGCAACAAATGAGAGAATAGCATAGCTAAAAGTGAAATATAAAATTTAACAAAGAAAATAAATAATACACATGAAGAAGAGATTTCCTGAGTATAATCAATAAATTTTGATTATCATATGCTAATCTCTCAAAGAGGTTTCATGAAAATTAGTACTCCCTTGTGGAAGTATCCTCAATGATGTCATGATTCCCATGTGGTGTTGGTGATGAGGTTTGATAGTGCATTATCTTTCTAGGAATAAAAGTAGTATATAAAGGTGGCACATTTGATATTATTGCATGTTTCATGCACTTTCTCTTGAGATGTGTCCATAGATGTTATATTATTTTCACATATTAATCATGATTAGGATAATGTGTAGCTTGAGAGTATTTGTTGTAAGTAATGGTTCTTCTTGATTCCCTTTACATACCTCTTTTTTCTATAATATTGTTTCTTACAGTGTTAAGATTGACAATCATACCGTGGCATACCAGTGAT
Organism: Sequoia sempervirens; assembly: GCA_007258455.2. Lineage (NCBI taxonomy): Eukaryota > Viridiplantae > Streptophyta > Pinopsida > Cupressales > Cupressaceae > Sequoia > Sequoia sempervirens. The sequence continues at coordinate 934,553,104 of VDFB02281492.1, forward strand.
GCTCACTTGAATGTAAATCTTCACTTATTTGTCATTATATTTGATATCTTTGTAAGTAATATTAACATGAGATATTCTAGATATATCTTTGGGAATATGTTTCTTTTGACTATGCTTTGGAGGATATTCCTTATCCCTTTATCATGTTGATGTGCTACAAATTTATTTTATTTTTCATTATACCCTTGAAACATGAATCACATTATTTCCACTAAGATCTTGAATTTTATGCTTTGATGTAGTACATATACCCATAGCATGTCCATGTATCTAATGATAATAATAAAAGGTATTATCATCATTGAAGTATTTTTTGGACACCTCTAGATATATCTTTGGCTTGATGGAAGTTAAGGTGATAAGTTTTTATTATAGAATATCTTATAAAACTACAATGGAGGAATAAACAATCTAGTGAGATTTCTAAATTCTTTTTGTTTTTACTTGAATAATTTTATCTTAAGTAGTTGTAATAGTATCAACACTGTGTGGTCTTATGTTGGGTAATGGGATATGTGTATGGGATACTATTGTAATCATGTACATTATGGTCCTTAAATAATGATGTGTATTGTGAAACTATATAATTTTCTATAGTAAACTCGTTATAGACATCTAAAATCATTACAACATTAGATAACATAGATGAACTCATAAGAGCCCTCAAGGATTGAAACCAGGGGCTGAGGTATTTGTGTCACTATGTAAGCACACTTGGCGATGACGAACAACGTATATTTGAGTGTAGTTAATTAAATGTAATCTTGAAAGAGTGAGACATATCAAACCAATGTAGAACCTCGTCAATTAATTTTTTCCTAAATGCATACATAAGAACATCATCAAAATGCACATGAATAAAATATGTGTAAATAAACATATCTATTCCCAATAAAGTTGAATTATTAGATCTCTAATAATATATGCATTATAAGGATCGTGAACCAATCCATCATGGAATATTAAAACATTCAAAGCATTCATAGTATTATCATTAGATACTTGAGACAAATGAGTGTCCTCTCTATTATAGCAACATCACAAAGTGAGAAGATAAATCATATTCATCAAGTAAGAAATAATTTTCAAGATCCAAGAGCCCATTAATTGGTAGGTGCATGCATAGGATAATCCAAGGGTGTAAAAGAAGTACTATTATGAGCAATGAGAAGTGTATCATCAATGTTGGGTGTAATATATATATATATATATATATATATATATATATATATATATATATATGTACATATGTATATATATATATATATATATATATATATATATATATATATATATATATATATATATATATATATATATATATATATATATATGTATATATATATATATATATATGTATATATATGTATATATATATATATATATATATATATGTATATATATATATATGTATATGTATATATTTAGGGATTATATATATCATCAATTATATAAAGTGAGAAGATAAATCATATTCATCAACTAAGAAATAATTTTCAAGATCCAAGAGCCCATTAATTGGTAGGTGCATGCATAGGATAATCCAAGGGTGTAAAAGAGGTACTATTATGAGCAATGAGAAGTGTATCATCAAGAGGTACTATTATGAGCAATGAGAAGTGTATCATCAATGTTGGGTGTAATATATATATATATATATATATATACATATATATATATACATATACATATATATATATATATATATATATATATATATATATATATATATATATATATATATATACATATATATGTATATATATATACATACATACATACATATATATATATACATACATACATACATGCATATATATATATACATACATACATACATATATATATATATATACATACATACATACATACATACATACATACATATATATATATATATATAAATTCATTTACACAATTGAATAATTCATACATGGAACATGTTTCTCCATCCTTGTGGTAAAAGGATGTGATTCCATCAAGGATCAATGGATCATGTCTAAAAAATTCTAAGAGCATATTGAAATTCCTATATAAGCATGAATAAAATCCAAGGACAAGGTTGATGGGAATCCACAATGAAGGAGTCAACAAACAATCGAATAAATATGGATGAGGAAGAAGGATAACCTATAGCAAGATCCTAGGCGGTGTAAGGTTGTACAAGTTCACTAAAATGTAGTGTAAAAAAAACACAACCTAGAAGTAATTTAGATTGATTGATCTAATGAATAAGTCGTAAAATGAAATTAGTTGAGTTGACTAATCAAAAGCAAAAAATATTAGTAATATAATATCAGAAAAACAAAGATGGTAAATGGATTAGGGCTTGTGTGGAATTCAATGTGATGTTAACTTTTCCTATTAAGACACTATGACAAAGAACCAAGAACTAAAATATAAAATTGAACTATTTATTAGCAGCTTTTAATGAATAAAACCTTAGCTTTATGGTACCTAAACTAGATTGCACCCATGATTTAATCTACCTAGTGCAATTTTATAAGAGGCGACATAATTTATTCTAATATAGAATTTATTTTCCTTGAGTACAACTATGTTTGAGAAAATTTTGATGCTAAAGAGAAATATTGTGATATTTTTACAAACAAAGGGAAGTATGTTCAATTTATTTGATTATAGTTAGACCTTGAGGTTAACTTAATTAAATTGAGATAAATTAAGAATGGGTGTTATTTATAGATTGTCATGGAAAATTAAATTAAGCTTGATACTAAATGATACTAATGTATATTAATTTCAAGAAGAGATAAGTTATTGTTTTGTCCTTTAAAGTGATCTAGTTTGATGTCTTCAAATACACAACCCTATAAATGAAATTTGATTTTTTTGGGACCTACATCAATGGATAACAATTATATCCTATATTTGTCAAATTTGAAACTAATGATTTTAAACTTTGAATATATAGTAGTGGATCACACCTTTAGTCTTGTTCATAGAATAAATATGAGTGTGTTATAATATAAGGAGGCAAGTCTTGGGAATTAAGCTAGTAAGGTTCTAAGATAAATGATTTAACATTAAAAAAAATAAAAATGGATTAGGATTAGGGATAGTGAATGTGCTAAAAGAACTCAATTTAACTTGATAGAATCATTCATTAATGACACCCATGCAAAGTGGCATAAAACATAGATGTATTCAAAATAATGAAGTGCACACTTTTCTCCTCTATAATATCTTACATATTTAAAAATCAATAATCTAATATAGTTAAAAACTAAATATGTATGTAATGTTGAAGTTTGCATATCCATGCTATTTCCCATTAATTTTTGTGACCATTTTGAGGAGAGTGTTGTTATACATTAGCATGTTGAAAACTACATATTTTTATGTAAAATCAAGTCCCTTTCCCTATGCCACCTACATACCCATTACACATATTACTATATGCATATCTCTTACCTCATCCACATGTTCATTCATCCTAATACATTTTACATACCCATGTTTTTATGCTTATGTATACACATACTTCCATATACCTAATGTCCATGCTAATTTGACTTATTTTCATGTTTGGGGCTATTTTTACTTCCACAAAACAAACCTTGTAGTCATAGACTTGAACCTTTAAAATTTTATTTTTAAAATTCAAATTTTAGTCAACCCTCACCTATATATTTCCTACCAAAGGTTGAGTAAACATAAATTTGCATGATTATTATTATGTCCTTGTATTTAAGTGCATTGCATGTATTCATTTTTGGATATTTAGAATTTAAAAGTCTTCTCTTATGCTATGATATTATAACAATTCATTTGGTTAACTAAAAGGAATATAGATTTGCATGAAAAATCTATGAGCACATGTATGTATTAAGAGTGTTTTTTTATCATTTACAAATATTTCCATGCTCTAACCTGAGAGAACATGTTTTAGAGAGAAACCAAACAATAAACCTACCAAGTTGTTTTTTAATATTGTCAATATTTAACTATTATAAAGGAGTATAATGGGTGAAGATTAGAGTATTGGAATAAATTCTTAGATTATTTAGGGTTAAGTCTAATCTTAAAGGCTAAATCCTTGAATATGAATTTAAGCACCAACAAAGCTAACCTCTAACAAAGCACAACTCTAGCCAAATTCTAATGCATTCCAATGATCATCTTTTTCTAATTAGATACTAATTTAATTCCTAAATATTTATTAATACACATTCTTTGATCATAGAGCTAATTACTATTATTTATCACATTCTTTTCCAAAATAGTTAATATAAATTATCTAGTTTATCTATTTTATCTATCATTAGTTAATCTATATGTATTTCTTCTTGATTAATTATATTTATTTAATTAACATATGTTATGATCTACTTTTGATTTGAGAACCAAAGGAAAATCTTGTGAGTAGTAGCAAAATTATAGAATAATGGTAATGGAAAAAATTGTGTCCATTAGGTGTTAAATGTGGAAGCTTTATAGGAGAAGCATAACAAGAAGTAATAGGCCATGCCAATTACATGAAGAATGTATTGTTCTTGACTCATCGATGGAATGGATGTGTAGTATTAAAAATGTAATGGTAGAATAACAAGTTCTCATAAATAGTTAAGGAATATATCCACCTAATTTGTCAGTACACCCTAGAGAGGTGTAACACATGACAATGTTTGTTTTGTAAGGCTACATTTATACCTGGCCATATCAATAATACCTACATAGGGATCCTCTAATCACATACCTTTATTTATACCATGTATACTAGATGTGTTTATATTATGACTATAATTTAGGCCTTAAAATTTGAAGGGTGATAGATGTCATGCATGTATGGTGTTCTTTTCATGTGGATTTGTAAGTGAAAAATGCTAGACCTTTATGGTGCCAATTTTAGTATAGTAAGGGATGGCACCAAATGTCAATCTCGCATGGTGCTAGTTGGAGGGTTGAATTATGTAGCTTTAGGTGTTGCTATGTGTTTGACTCATATGGTGTGAAGTGTTTATGCTAAATAGATGCATGCATAGCCATGAGTAGGTTCACACGCCATTTAGAGATGTGTTATAGGATCTTGGTACATGTATTATCAAAGTTACTATGTGGACTCTTGATGCAGATGAGATCAAGAAATCTTATCAAGCAACCCAATCACAACCAAACTAACACAATAGAAGAACAACTTCATAAAGAAACATAATATCATTGAATTTATGCAAAATTTTAACTACCTAGTTACAAAGTATTTTTGGTATGATAAAGTTGGGAAATAAAAATTTCAAATTATTATTCTTCTTTAGAAATATCAACTAGCATTCTTTGGAAATCTTTATTCCCATGTGCTCCCTCTAGTTTTTTCCATCTCCTTTGGCAATCACCTCTCTTCCTCTGATCAACTTCAACATTGCCAAGACCCTCTCCTTGGCTAGTCAAAAAACCCTAAAAATTTATTTCTCCCCTTTCCTCCTCTCTCTCTCTCTACATTGCCCTTTCTCTAATTTTGAACCATCTCCTACCTTGATGGCTAACCTCCTATGTGTGAATTGATCTCCATTTATCCTTTAGGACATTAATAAATTGAATTGTGTAAAATTTAGAAATTATAATAACAAATTCATTATAGAAATGAACAAAATATAATAGCAAATTGAAAATTTGTAAATGTAAAGCAATTTAGAAGTCCACAAAAGTAATAGCAAGCAAAAGATCCAAAAACAACTAGTTAAAATAAGAGATTTTGCTTAATGATCAGTTGGCTAGCAAAAAATTGCAATTTGTATATGGTGATGTCCTCATTACATCATGCTTAACCCATGCTTTGTGTGTCGCCAAAAAGTGTATACCTTGCTTGATATGGGAATAATTGATGATAAATTGGACTTAATGAGGCCTTGATTTAGTGTTGTGAGGTGTTTTACACATCTACATTAGGTCTTGGGCCCTTTCAAATTGAATAAAATGCATGTCTTGTAAAGGTGTTGTAATGAATTATAAATGACTTTCACACTTTTCTAGACTTTTATTGGTCCTTTCCTCTCTACTTTTGAATTAAATATTATTTTAATTCAAAAGTTAGCTTTTCCCTCTTCTTCTATAATTAAATAATTATTTTAATTATTTAATTATTCATTAGCATTTTCTCTCTATAATTAAATAAATGCTATATTTATTTAGTTATTTATCCTTTCTTTAGCTCCCCAATTAAATAATTATTTTTAATTATTTAATTTATTCCCACCTTCCTTTTGAAATAAATAAAATTAATATTTTATTTATTTCTCCTATGTTGGCCACCTAAATTAAATAATATTTATTTAATTTCTCTTATCACCTCTTTTTTTGTGTCAATCTTATCTTCCACCTCAAGTCTCTATCTATCCATGTCTTTCTTCTCTCAGTTAACCTCTACTCTTGATTAAGTTATGTTCTAATTTAATCTTGGCCCTTGATCTTGATCCCTATTCTTAACTCTTCTTTATAAAAGGAGACCTTTAGCCCTAATTCATTCATAACTCATTCATAATTCATCCATCATTCATCATCATTCATCCATATTGTCAAGCAAGAATCATTCATTCGAGATAGCATTCAAGCTCAATTTTGAGGCATTCAAGAGCAAGATTCTCCATCCATTGTTGCAGCAATTCAAGATCAATCATCATGGAAAGCTTCTAATTTCATTTTTTCATGTTTCATACTTCATTATCTTATTTCATCATTTTGGTTTAATTACCTAAATGGGGTTTGACCAGGCAAACCCCCAATCCCTAACAATCAACATTTTCTCTCTCTTCCTTTGTGTGATTACAAATTTAGGTGCTTGGATGGCTAGGACATGATTGAAGACCAGGTTTCAAACTTGTTGGAGTCATTTCCCTTTTGGCAAGGTCAAAATATTCACAAAAAGTCACTTTCAGGCCCGAATTTGGCAGTTTCAGAATCAGACCCTTGGAGGAACAAAAAGAGCATATTGAGAGCTCCGGATTCCATTTTCAGATTTTTAGAAAATCCGAAGTGGACTAAGTCGCCAATAGTGGCGAATTAGTCCCACTATACATGTTTTCTGAAGATTTTTGTAGATTTGGATATGCATTTGGCTAAAATGGGCTCCGATGAAGTTTTCCAAATCTAGGACTAAGTTGTCCAGAATGGTACAAGTGTCCCAGTAGGAAATTTTTTTAGGACCAACAGAATTTCCAGTCCCCATTCCAGTCCTTAACATATTTCCAGGTGCACACATTCAGTTTTACAGTTTTCTATTTTGTTTCATTTATATTTCTAGGCCATTTAGTACATGCTTGCATATCACAATGTGTTTTTAAGAAACTTACATTTCTTAGGTTTTGCATTAGTATTTCATCTTCTTTTTAGTTTATTGTATTTAGATCATTGCATTTAGACATATTTCAATCCTTTTTAGCATTATTCTTCAATGTATCCCTAAATTTTGTGGGTTACCTTTCTCCTTTTAGGTGAAAAACCCTAGAAATGCAAGAGAGTGTCCACCTACAAAAATTTTGGCGACACACTTTGAAAAGTGATCCTCATCCCAGTTGATGTCATCATTAGAATTGTTCATCTAAACCAATTAATCAAACTTAAAATTTGGTTCAGTAGAATATGCCTGCAAATCTAGATGTCCATAAGATTTTTGCAAACTTTAGTTGGAAGTGAAATTACCATAAATGCAACAAATAGATCAAATTCTAGTTACATGTGGAAAGGCATCAGAACTACCTAAAAGTATTTGGGCTAAAATAAAAATAATCTGGTTTACTTGACTAAGATATTTCTACAAAGGCAAACAAAGTTGTTGGTATTGTTGTGCAAGAAAAAAAAATGGAAATAGTTGAATAGAGGTAAATTCAAAAACAAGTATCCACCAAAGTTTGACAATAGACCAAAAATTTGTAAAGGGAAATTTCAGCAATAACCCAAAAATTTATAAATCAATAATGAACTAAGACCTACAAAGTTGTAACTTAGTTATTTTTTCCCAATCTTCACCAAATCTAAATTGTGCAGATACCCATTAAACTCTTTTACCAGGATATTTCATTAATTTTTCCAAATTTCCTCTAAAAATCCATGAAGCCACAACCAAAAATTAACAAAAAAAACATAATTAAATTGAAAATTAAATTTTTTTTGGTTGATGCAAGATTTCCTTTGCACCTTGGATATTGTTGCATTAGACACTCGAGGTAAGGAAAATTTGTGAGCTTGGGCCCACAAAATGGAGTTGGATGGTAGAACCATCTTTATAGATTATAAAAAACATACATCAAACTCCATTATTGGAGTGGGTTATGTTAGTGTAAATAGTGTCTTTGTCCATCTAGATAGGATATTACCTTTCTAGGATTGACCTATTCACACCTAGCTTAAGTTTACTTAGGTTTCTTTTGTTTTTGTCTCACTTCATATGGTTGAGACATGTGTCCTCATGACTTGAGACACCTATTGACACTTGCTCACACAATTGTCAAGTGAGCTCACAAGTGTTCCAAATTTGTAGGGGTAGTCAGAGTTTCACTCCTACCTTTTCACCTCTTCATCCTTGCTACATATGCAAGGCTTGATCATTGTATTATATACTCTTCATTTCATATTTGATACATACTAAATTGTGCATATTTTATTCACTTGTAGAAGTTGTTTCATGCTCTCTTTGATCTTGGCATTCTCCAACATGGTATCAAAGCCATGAGAGCATGCTCCTTCTTGCATCAAGGTGACTCCATCACATAGCCCTATCAATGGAGTGCCATAGATCCAAACAGATACCACCATTATGTTTAGAAGGCTCGGGAAAATGCCTTTTGTTTCGTCAATTTTGGTAATTTTCATTTTTTGCACTTTTTGGCCTTTATGCCCATTTTTGAGAAGTATAATTTTTTTAAAAAATATATCAAAGAGCCAATCTTCCCTCTACCAATGTACTCGTTAAGGTAGATATTTGGCCTATTTTCAAACATATTGTATCATATTCGACCTATTTACAAGTCAAAATTGGAGTATTTTCTCTATTTTCATTATAGGTTGTTGTGTGAACATACTATCTATGCCATCTTCTGAGGATATTGACCTTTGTTGGTGATTTTTTGGCTTTACAAAGGAGACATCAACCCATGTTTTATTTGTAGCATCCTTCATACTTCCATTGCTTCCTATCAATCTTCAACAGTTGTGCCAAGCAAAGGGCATTAGGTCGCGTATGGAGCAGCAACAACAACACTAAATGTAATGTATTTACAAAAGATAAGATGATCCATTTCCAACACCCTCTCACCTATTGATATTGGCGGTTCCTAGCACTCCTTTCTCTTCAAATAGAAGTGCAAACTCTACCCACAACCCCATGACTTGCTTTGAATTCCAAAGTAGCCATTAATCATTGGGTTGACCTACACAACATAGGTAGCTTCATTTTCATTAGCTGATCAAAGGCTATCATTAGGCACTTGAATATTTGCACGCGCCCTCCTCTATCAATGGCCTATCAACAATTACAATTTGCAGGTCTTAGTGTGGTTATTCTTGGGTGATATTCTCCAAATTGTGTTGGAATTTTGTGTTTTCATTGATGTCAATAGATATTTGTTGTTGCATTGATTTCAACCTATGGAGATGCTTTGATTGGTTGCATTATATTGTCATAGTAGTCTCACTGATGCCAACCTCTAGTGTTTCTTTGATGAGGATATATGTGTGGATGTTCAACCTCTTTTTGGTTAAGATGTTGAGAAGGTGTTGCAGATGTTGAGTTGGTGTTTGTGGTGCTTGGTTTCCAAGTGATTTTGAGAAAATTTAAATAAAAGAGGAGACAATGTGGTTAAGAGTGTTCAATGTGGCAGAGTGGTGTTCGGTGTTTTGCTCCACATTTCTTCATGGTTGAAGATTTTCTTTTGTGACCTTTGGTTTGGATATGTTGATCAAATGTTTTTAGATATGTTATATCCAAAGTTTCATATTTTGGATCATTCGACAGAAGAAGTTGTGTTCACTAGTGTGTGAATTATGATGTAGTGCTATCTAGGAGAAATGAATTTTCTCTTCATTTCTCCATGTTGTGGTTTCTGGTTTTGTAGATCTAGGAGTGTTCATATATTTCTCATATCTATCTCTAGTCTAAGTTTTGGTGCTCCACAAGGTTGTATTCATGAGTTGTAGTGTGTGGAAGGTTAACTGGGTATACAAAATGAGTATGTTATTTAGGTGTATGATGTTGTGAAGGATTTGTTGGATTTTAGGGTGTTGATGGAATATTCCATATTGTGTTTAAGTTTGGTGTGTGTTCTATGAGTCATATTTTGATTTGAGGAAGCATGTACTTAAATGTTTAATGTTGTTAACATAGGTTCGACTGACCTTGGGTGTTTACACTAGTTGTAGATATGCTTTGATGTTTATGGAAGTGTGGAGAGGCATGTATATATGGATTTAGGTTTGAGTTAAGGTGTGTTGTGGTCCACTTTCATTCCTCTCCACCATAGGAATGTTTTGGTGTTGACCTAATTTGAATTTGCACATTTGAGGTGCATAACCGACCTTGAAAGATGTTTCTAAGGTTACAAATGGTATAAAGGAAAGGTGAACTATTGGAGAAGTTGGTGTGGATATGAGGATGTGTTGAGATGTGATTTTAATTAGATACAGAGATTTGAAGTGTGAGCTTAATACCTATGACTCCAATACAATGAGAAAAAGATTCTACATTTGTAGAGTACTTGAAGTTTTTGATAGCAGTGAGTTGGAGGTTACTGATGGTGCAGAGTTGTAGTGGTGGATATTCTCTATTGCTCTAAGAAGTATTTCTTATTGTAACAATTTTATTTCTTCTTCTTTCTAATTTGGTAGTGAGCCCTTCTTTCTTTTGGGTAGTTTTCCCTCTGGCAATGAGCCTATTGTATTTAGTGTTACAATTACTTTATATTGTGAGCTAATCCTCACCGTGGTTTTTCCTTTCTTATGCTTTCTATGCAAATATGGTGTTCTCATGTGTATGGATGTGTTTGAATTACTATTTCTCATGTTTATATTCTACTAGTGCATGATAAGGGTTTAAAGTTTGTTAAGGGTTAAAGGATTAATGCAGATCTAAATGTCAATGAAGGTTTAGATGTTTTAATATACAATTGATTCACCCCCCTCTCAGTTGTCTTGTGCATTCAACAATTGGTATTAGAGCAAGGTTCCTTGGAAGAAATATTAACTTCTTAATGTAGATCTAGGATGGCACAGAAGGAGGATCCTCAATTTGATGGATCAAATTATGCATTTGGAAGACCAAGATGAAAGGTTTTCTTGTTTCTCTAGGGTTTGGAGTTTGGAAGTCTATTGAAATTGGATATACAATGTTTGCAAATGGTTTGAGAACTGATGATGATATCAAGGCATGTGAGAATAATGGTAAAGAAAGTTATGCTCTCTTGAGTGGTCTTTCTAATTCAAAACTTGTAAAGGTTATGAGCTATAAATCTGCTAGTGAGATCTATAAGAAGTTGGAAAGCATCTATGAAGGAGATGATAAGGTCAAGTAAGCAAATATGCAAAATATGAAGACTAAATTTGAAACCCTAAGGATGACAAAAGATGAAGATATTACATGCTACATGCATAGAGTGGAAAAAGTTGTCAATTCCATCGGAGGCCTTGGTGGAAAACTTGAAGAAGATGAGGTGGTAAAGAAGGTATTAAGAACTCTTCCTAAATCTTATAGTTATAATGTTTTTGCTATTAAAGAAGCTCAAAATTTAGATCATTATTCTAGAGACCATTTGTTTAGTGCTTTAACTACTTTTGAATTGAGATATTTTGGTCCAAGTGATTCAAGAAAAGAAACTTTTTAAAGTTGGAAAAGCAGAGAAGAATGAGGAATCTGATTTGAATGAGTTTGATAAATTAGAAGCAAACTTTGTGAGGAGACTAAAAAGGGCATTGGAAAATATAGAGGTAAGTTACCTTTCAAATGTTTAAATTGTGGAAAGGTAGGTAATTATGCTTCAATATGTCCATTCAAAGCTTGAAATGACATATTTAAGGAGAATACAGGTAAATCAATTAAGAGAAGTTATTATGTTAAAGAAGATGCTAATATATCTAATGATGAATTTGATTACTTAGATGATGAAAATGATGAATTCTTGTTCATGGCTCTAAATTTTGGAACTAATTATGCTAACTCCGAGAGATGTATGAAGGAAGTTGCTTCGGAAGCAATTCATAATGGAACTATGGTGACTTATTTTCATGCTATGGAGGATAAAAACTATTGGATTGTTGATGGCGGATGCTCAAATCACATGAAAGATAATAAGAATAAGTTTGTTAAACTTGAGAATTTTGAAGGTGGTCTTGTTAAGTTTGGTGATGATACATCTACTAAGATATGTGGGAAACGTTCAATTAGTTTTGATGGAAAGCATAATACAGATTATTTTCCTTATGTTAAGGGTCTTTGAAATAATCTTCTTAGTACAAAAGTGTAGCAAAGGATATACTCTTGTATTTCAGGATGGTGGTTGTGAGATCAGGAAAGGATCCAAAACTCTAGTTGTTGTAGGAAGAAGGATAGATGGAAATCTCTATCAGCTTAAGGGTTCTAATGGTATGTGCTTTATGACTCAAATCAATGAAATTTGGCTATGACATAGAATAATGTGTCATGTCAATTTTGATAGCTTAGTGAAGATCAACTCTACTCAAGTTTTGAGATATCTTCCAAAGATTACAAAGCCTATAAATGTGGTTTGTAAGTAATTTCAAGTTGGGAAGAAAACAAGAAAAAGGTTCAATGTCAAAGAATATTCTACCATGAGACCTTTGGAGTTGGTGCATATATATTTTTATGGACCTACAAGAACAATAAGTTTTCAAGGTGACAATTATTTCATGTTGTTGATGATTACTCTAGAATGACTTTGGTAACTTTTCTCAAAGAAAAATCAAAAGCTCTAGATAAGTTTAAGGCATTTAAAGCTATGGTTGAGAATGAAATGGATATGAAAATAAAATGTTTAAGATATGACAAAGGTGGAGAGTTCACCTCCAATGACTTTAATAGTTTTTGTGAAGACCATGGAATAAAGAGACATTTGTCAGCTCCTAAGACTCCTCAATAGAATGGAGTGGTGTAAAGGAAGAATAGAATAGTTCAAGAAGAAGCACGAAAAATGATGAAGGAAGAAAATCTATCAAATTTCTATTGGAGAAACAATTCATACTGTAGTCTACATACTTAACAGAGTGCAAGAAAGGACAAACAGTTCAAATACTCCCTATGAGTTATGGTATGGAAGAACTCCTACTATCAAATATTTCAGTTTTTAGAAGCAAGTGATATATTAGAAGAGATGAAAACTTAGGAAAGTTTTATACAATATTTGATGAAGGAATCTTTCTTGGATACTCTACAAAGAGCAAGTCTTACCAATGCTATAACAAGAGGCTAAAAAGGATTGTTGAAAGTGCAAGTGTCAAAGTGGATGAAGATTTATATAAAAGCTCAATGTTGATAGAAGGATATGAATCAGATGAGTCCTCTTGCAAAAAAGAAGAAAAATATGATGGTAAGGAAAAACAAGTCTAGGTTGAAGAAGAAGAAGCTCCAGAAAGGATCCCAAAAACTCCTATGTATGTGCAGAAGAATCATTCTAAAGATCATATCATTGGTGAAGAAAGTGGAGGTGTATTGACAAGAAGAAAGGTTTTTATGATAGAAAACAAGTAAATTTATGAGCTTACTTTCCAAAGATGAACCTAAAATAGTGATTGAGGCATGTAAAGATGAATTTTTTTAACAAGGCTATGGAAGAATAATTGATTTAGATTGAGAAGAATCAAACTTGGGAACTTGTCTCAAGACTAGTGAACAAGAATGTGATTGGAACTAAGTGGGTGTTTCGAAATAAAATGAATAAGAATGGAGAAGCCGTTAGGAATAAGGTAAGGATTATGTGTAAAGGAAAATCACAAGTGGAAGGAATATATTTTGAGGAGTATTTTCTCTAGTGGCAAGAATGGAAGCTATTAGGATGTTTTTGGCTTTTGCAACACATAAGGATTTCAAAGTTTATTAGATGGATGTGAAGTTTGAGTTGGAAGAAGAGGTATACACTGAAAATCAAAAGGTTTTCAATTATCAGAAAATCCTAATATTCTTTGTAGATTGAAGAAGGCATTATATGGACTCAAGCAAGCTCCCAGAGCTTGGTATGCAAGATTGGATAGGTACTTGTAGCAGAGATTCAATAAAGGGACCTCAAATAACAATCTTTACTTTAAAGTTTAGAAAGATCAAATTTTGATTGTGGTTGTGTATGCTGATGATATAATCTTTGGAGGAAATGAAAGTATGTGCAAGAAATTTTCAAAAGAGATGCATAAAGTGTTTGAGATGTCTATGTTTAGGGAGATGAGTTTCTTCCTTGGACCTCAAATCAATTAGACAAAGAAAGGAATATTCATATCACAGTCAAAGTATGTTAATAAAATGCTAAAAATGTTTGGAATGGAATGCTCTAAACTGGTATGTACTCCTATGGTTACTGGTTGGAAATTGAGTAAGAATGAAGAATCTCCTAAGGCTGATTAGAGCAACTATAAATCAATGATTGGAGGAATATTGTATCTAACTACTACTAGACCACATGTCATGCATGTAGTTTTTCTTGTGGCTAGATTTCAAGAAGATCCTAGAGAGTCACATGTGGCAACAGTAAAAATAATATTTAGATACTTGAAGGGAACTTTGGAACATGGCTTGTGGTATCCAAAGGATAGTAAATTCTCTCTAAATGCTTATGCAAATGCAGATTGGGAAAGTTTTGTGGATGATAGGAGAAGTACAAGTGGTGGTGATTTCTTTCTTGGAAGCAGGTTGGTGTCTTGGATAAATAAGAAGTAGGATTCAGTGTCATTATCTACTGTAGAGGTCAAATACATTGTTGTAGCATCATGATGAACACATGTGTTATGGATGAAGAAAACCTTGAAGGATATCAAAGTATCATATGACAAACCAATTTCTATCTTATGTGACAATACAAGTGTTATCAATATTTAAAATAGTCTAGTAATGCATTCAAGGACAAAACATACCTCAATTTGGTATCACTTTCTAAGAGAACATGTTACAAAGAAAGAGGTTAAGTTGGAGTATGTTCCTACTAAAGATCAAGTTGCTAATATATTCACTAAGACTCTTCCTAAGGATATTTTTGAGTATCTCCAAAATAAATCAGGGGTTATTTCCCCTTCTTCTTTCAATTAGATGTATAAGGTTATGCATTAATCCAGTGGATGTTATGGACTGATGTTGGTGGCTACCTCTCAAGAGGAGTAGGTAGTGGCATTTTTGGTTGTTGTAGTAAAAGGGAGTAAGTGTTTTCATTGTGTGTATGTTGGTGTTTTAAAAGGAAGTGAAATATAAGGTTGTAGAGCAGTTGCTGACCCTTATAGGTGTTTCCCTTGGGGGAGAGAAAGTATGTGTGATTGTTGTCAAAAGGGAAGTAAAGAAAATAAAATATGTGTTTCCCTTTTCCATGGATATCAAAGGGGGAGAGAGGGTTAATTGAAAAACCTTATGAAGTAAGGGGGAGAAAGATAAAGTGTTGAAAAGAGTTGATGCTTGTGTAAGGGGGAGCAATGTGCACTAATGTGAAGTATATGTTGTTGATTAGAGTTTCTTATTATTGTTGATGTTGGTTTTTCATATCATGTGTCGCCATCAATGATGAAGGGAGAGATTGTTGGAATTTTGTGTTGTCATTTATGTCAATAGATATTTGTTGTTGCATTGATGTCAACCTTTGGAGATGCTTTCATTGGTTGCATTATGTTGTCACTAGTAGTCTCAATGATGTAAACCTCTAGTGTTGCTTTTATGAGCATATATGTTTGTGGATGTTCAACCTCTTGTGTATTTGAGATGATGAGAAGGTGTTGCATGTGTTGAGTTGGTGTTTATGGTGCTTGGTTTCCAAGAGATTTTGAGAGAAAAAAATGAATAAAAGAGGATACAATGTGGTTAAGAGTGTTCAGTGTGGCAGAGTGGTGTTCAATGTTTTACTCCGCATTTTTTCATGGTTGAAAATCTGCTTGTGTGATTTGAATATGTTGATTATAGGTGTTTAGATATTTTATATCCAGAGTTTCATGTTTTGGATCGTTCGACAGAAGTTGTGTTCACCAGTGTGTGAACTATGATGCAGTTTTGTATGGGAGAAATGGTTTCACTCCACATTTCTCTACATTGTGGTTTCTAGTTTTGTAGATTTGGGAGTGTTCTTATATTTTGCATATTTGTCTTCAGCCTAAGTTGTTTGATTTTTTGTGCTCCACAAGGTTGTATTCATGAGTTATAGTGTGTGGAAGGTTAACCTAATATACAAAATGAGTATGTTCTTCAAGTGTATGATGTTGTGAAATATTTTTTGGATTTCAGGGTGTTGATGGAATATTCCAAATTATGTTTAAGTATGGTGTGTATTCTACGATCCATCTTTGGATTTGAGGAAGTGTGTACTTAAATGTTTAATGGTGTTAACATAGGTTCTGCCAACCTTGGGTGTTCACACTAATTACGGATATGCTTCGATGTTTGTGGAAGTATGGTGAGGCATGTATATTTGGATTTAGGTCTGAGTTAAGGTGTGATGTGGTCCTCCTTTATTTCTCTCCACCACAGGAACGTTTTGGTGTTGACCTTATTTGAATTTGCATGTTTGAGGTGCATAGCTGACCTTGAAAGATGTTTCTAAGGTCGCAAATGGTATAAAGGAAAGGTGATTTATTAGAGAAGTTGGTGTGGATGCAAGGATGTGTTGATATGAAATTATAATTAGATGCAGATATCTGAAGTGTGAGATTAATACCAATGACTCCAATGTAGTGAGAAAAAGGTTCTACATTTGTAGAGTACTTTAAGTTTCTGATAGCAATGAGCTAGAGGTTATTGATGGTGTAGAGTTGTAGTGGTGGATATTCTATGTTGCTCTGAGAATGATTTCTCATTATAGCAATTTTCTTTCTTCTTCTTTCTAATCTGGTAGTGAGCCCTTCTTTCTTTTGGTCAGTGAGCCCTCCGATAGTGAACCTATTGTATTCAGTGTTGCAATTACTTTATATTGCGAGCTAATCCTCATCATGGTTTTTCTCTTCTTGGGTTTTCCATGTAAATTTGGTGTTCTTATGTGTATGGATGTGTTTTCATTATTTTTTCTCATGTTTATGTTTTGCTAATGCATGATAAGGGTTTAAAGGTTGTTAAGGGTTTAAGAATTAATGCATATTTGAATTTTAATGAGGGTTTTAATGTTTTAATATACAACTAATTCACCCCCCTCCTCTTCGTTCTCTTGTGCATTCAAAAAAGTGTTGGCCCTTCATAGTGTGTTGGTTTTTAGTGTATTTGAAAGGTGTCCATTTGCGAGTATAGTTTTTGGCAATAGGGGGTTCTTAAGGTTTTCATGCATGGCCTTCCTTTCTTTAATGAGATCAATGATTCTAATAATCACGCTCTGCTAATTGAACTCCATAGCTAGAAATGGTTGACTATTATTAGAAATTTGTCCACAATTGTGGAGAATTAAATCATTCCCTTTTAATTGGTATTATTTTTTGCTATTATTTATAGGTAGTTCAACCCAAAATATCTGGTTTCATGTAAAGGGTCATAGGTGTATTTTCTTTGGCACAGTCTCCTTAACCATATACAACAATTTGTGTTTGATTTGTGGGAGGCATGATGACCTTTTACACTAATTTTTTTATAGTTGAACACATGTGCGGGATTTTTGAGTAGCTAAGATCTAGTTGTTGGCCTTTCCATTGCACCAAAAGGTCGACCTGTCAATGCTCGATACAAGCGTCAGTTAAGATCCACAGGAGGTGGTTAGACCATGCCACAAACCCAAGCGTTGTGCTACAAGGAAGACCAAGGGACACACCATCTTGCAAACCCCCCCCCCCCCCAACACAAGTGAGGGGTTTGAACCTGTGACCAAATTTGATACCAATTGTTGGCCTTATTGTTGCACCAAAAGGTCGACCTATCAATGCCCAATACAAGCACCAGTTAAGATCCATAGGAGGCGGTTAGACCATTTCACAAACCCAAGCGCTATGCTGCAAGGAAGACCAATGGACACACCATCTTGCAACACTAGTTTGTCACTCCAAATGGCTCTCTTCGACCTAGTCAACAAAAGAAATGTATCCTCTCTCCTATACCCTCCAACGGTTTTCACATTGGACCCAGTCTACACTCTATATTACTCTGGGACAATAAAGAGGTCTATTTATGTTTCTTTCACATTGAAATGGTCACTTCCCCACTTAGCACAAAGCCTCAGATGCTTGGAACAAAGATGGAGTCGACCCATCACCACATCTCCTCCCATAGAAGGTGGTTTCATTATTATATATATTTTTTATATACATTCTAGGAAATGTTTACAAAAATATAGCATTGTATAACTAAGAAAACATTTATGTTAGTTGTTATTGGTTAATTAACCGTTTGGGTAACTATCAAGTCTTTGTAAAAGGGGATTTTTTCATTTTTGCATAACTTACAAATGGGGGGTTGGATTTTCAATTGTCAATAGTTGTTGGAAAGCTAGTTCTAACACTGACATTTTAGTGTCGAGATGTTTTTTGTTTACTATTTTTTAATTGAAAAATTTTAACCTTTGAAGTCAACATTGTAAGAAAAATTTGGCGGGGCATAACTTTCACCCCGTTTATCAAAATTTTGCAATTTTTTTATTTCTATCAAAATTTCACATATAATTTGATTTTGCATGTAAAATTAAGATTTGGGCTTCCATTTTTCATAAAATTATAAAAATCACCATGCATTATAAATGTTTGATTTGACATCCAATTTTCACAACTTATAAAATTTTCTTGCACATTGTTTTGGGGGAGGCTACAATCATCACTAACCATTTGGGAGGGGCTCTCTACATCAAGGGGGAAATCTAGGTTTTTCTTCTTTTTAGTTTATTGGTTCATGTGCTCATGTATCTCACACTAAATCCCTTCCATTTGAGTATTCTTCGTAATCCTCCTAATAAATAAAAAATCAATTGTGGATATTGTTGAAAGAAAAGACATACAATAAAAGAATGTTGGTTTTGTCGAATTGAGGAAATTGAGAAAATTCTTCTTAGTCATGGTATTTCCTTACCTAATCCTCTAGTTCCAATGCAGAAACATCATCCAGTCTCACTTAGACATCATGTGAGACACTATCATTTGGGGATGAACAATGTAGTCTGATGACTTGCATTGATATCACATCACCCATATCACTTGTTGTTGCATCTAAATCTAGTGTTGAATCATTCATGAGTTCCAACAATTCTCCGCAGCAGGACATTAATATAGTCATTTGAGATCCATCACATTGGGATACATATCTACTAGACATAACATCTTTTTTTATAGAATCCTACCCTGCAAATTTGGATGAAACTATTGAGGACATTAATCTTCTATTTGATGACATCTTTGATGAATTTGCATCACCATTTCCATCTTTGGATATTTCTCTTGCCTTGTTTACATCAATTTCTATCATGAGAGATTATGCAAACATACTTGAGTTGTCATCATTTGTACTAGTATCAAATTCACATTGGACTAGATATAACCATACATCCATGGTCCCTGTTCTTAAATCACCTATGTAAATGTTCCATCTTATCAACATCCATCACACATTAGCATTGGATTGGAGATATTTTAGCATTGTGAATATAAAATTCTTCGAGCTCCCTTTGGGTGTTTTTGTTTTGCTAAGTGTTGGCCCACACCTCATATAGTAAACATGTTGCCCTTATCCTTTCACCGTCCTTCTTTTGCTATACAATGTCAGTTGCTTCCATGTGTCCACCCAACGCTCCTCGTAGCAAAGGATTCCTCTACTCTTCTACCGGCTCCCGCCATGCTTCCACATGTCTACACCACTGACTATTTATTGTTGCTTCCCTTCACTTTCTCGTCGAGCTCTGTTCACATGCCACGTAGCTCTCATTCGTATAAACTTTTGGTGGACCCCACAATCGGCGCTGATAGTAAACATGTTGCCACGTCTTCCCAGTGCAAGCTTTCCTTGAAGGGAAGGGAGGATGAATCACGAGCTGTGAACTGCCACCACGCGTCCCTTCGGCGGGTGTTCTACCACAAGGGAGGATGGAGCAAGTAATAGTATGTGACATGTTGTTGCATGTTCTAACTGCCTCCATTGGGAAGCGACACTTGTCTACACAGGATGTTTCTAGACCACTACCATCATTTGCAGGGGATGCATCTGGCTAGGAAGTGACTATATGCTATGGGCCGAATATTTTATGTTACAACGACCGAGGGAAATCATTGCTCAAGATACAAAATATTTTTTGTTACAAGCTCGCCAGGTGGTGGATTGTTGGCTATATATACTGCTTCTTACTTCAGAAAATGAGTTTGGAGGATGCAAAAAAATTAGAGAGAGAGAGACCGGGCCTTTAATATTGTTTTATATTATTATATGAAACTCTCATACTATTCCATTGTTCAATCTTTCTGTTTTTCTTATGTTATTTGGTAAGACATTAATATTGTGACATTATTGTCTAAATTGTTCATTTGCAAGCACTTCTATGATTTTAAATACAAATTGTTGGTTTAGATCTTGTCTTTGAATCCTCTTTTTAGTGAATGTATGTGATAATCATTTTATGTCATTAGATGAATTGTTCAAATCTTTATCTTTGATTTCTGTTAATTTTGGAACATAGCAGTTTACCAATCAGGCCCTTAAATTGAATACCCAAAGATAGATTTACCGTGCCTATATCTACCCCTTGGTGCATCACCTTAGTTAGATCTTTATTTCTTATATCTTCTTCCATTTCCCATTCCAAAACCCCAATTACAGAAGAAGTTGGCTTCTTTAAACATTGGAGGTAACTCAGTTTAGCGCAATTGGTCCCCCCATTAACTGAGTTTCCCATAAAGGCTGTTACCTTACCAATTTTTGGCATCAAAAGTTTCTTTTTTCTGGCACGCCTAGTGGGACTTGCTTAAATGAATCTCAATTCAAAGAGGGTGTATGAGCCATCAACCTATTACTAGGTCCCAAACAACGAATAATCTTGGTTTGCTAGTGCCGCCACTAGGGACAATACATGCCTCAACCCAACTAGTGAATGTTCTGCTTCCTCCACCCCTTCCACTAGCTATGTTGCCCACTGCTAATAGAAATTATGTGGCATGGGATGCTGGAAGTCCTCTTACTGCACCAGTAGTGCCTACCGTTTGGGCCCCTATCCCGGTCTTTGCTCTAAAAGCTATACCTAAGTTTACTGGAGATGGCTCAAGAACACCGTCCAAACATTTGCAAGATGTTGCAGATGTATGTTTGGTATATGGGGTTACAGACCAAAACATAGTGCTAAGGCTACTCGTAGCCTCCTTCAGAGGTAAAGCACTAAATTGGTACTGCATGTTGCAAGCTAACACCATCACTACCTAGGATGAACTTGGAGATCCTTTCTATGAAAGATTCTCTAATGACAGAGATAGGTCTTCACAATATCACGAGCTGGGGATCATCAAACGAGCTCCATATGAAGCCAGGATTGACTTCAATGCTCGGTTTCACATAACCTAGCAAAGAATTTAGGCTGCAATCCACTTGCCGCCTGACTTGGTGTTCATGTTCTACTTGAAGTCCATCAACACTGACATTTCAATAATGATCCAGTCACTCGGTGAAACCACTCTACCAGATGCATATATTGTCATAGTTAAAGCGGAGAACAATCTAATTGATGCCAAAAAGTTGTTGCCTCAACCCACCATGCCTATATTCCCTGAGGTATTAGTTCCCACCCAGGTGATGTCGTCCACAATTGGAGCCACTCCTCCTCAATCCATGTATGCATACCCAGGCGTGCCACAAGATGTTGCTTCCACATCCGACTCTTCAAAGGATGATATAAGCAACGTTAAGGAGATGTTGCAAGACATGGCCAATGAGATAATTATAATAAAAAGAAACTAGATCGTGCCTCCAAAGCCAACTTATAAGAATTATCAAGGCGAAAGGTCTTCTTACCAGCAAAACCAATTCCAAGGAGGGGCTCACTCAAATCCACAAGCGTAAAAAACTAATCAAATAGTACTAGTACCTTCTCCATTGTAGAGTGCTAACCCAAGCTCGAGTAGAGAGCTGGCATTGGGGTAAGGAAATTTAGTCGACGAAACCAACCCCTAGTGTTTGCCTTGCGGTGACTCACATATGCCCCGAAATTTCCCATGCGACAATCTACAACAAAAGGTGGCAGAGCAACGCAATCGAGGCACAACGTCAGACCATGGAGGTTATGTATATGCCTCTCTACAAATGGAAAATGCGGTGCTTATTGCACAAATGCAAGGGATGTCCCTAAAGAAAGAAACAAATATTGCTCCTAATCGCGTGCTCTTCTCATGGATGGAAGAAGAAGAGGAAATATTTGCAAATGATGCATCCACATCGAAAGCACCACAAGTATAGTTTGATTACAACACTCGCTCAAAGAGGAGATTCACGGGCGAATCAGTCATTCCACAACTAGTCATTTTGTAGCCCAAAATGCTTCCGATCAACCACCCAGTACCTCTGCAGTGGTGCCACAAGGTCCGCCACGAAGGGAAGTTGTTATATTATAAAAAGAGCTAAGGAGAAGAAGCCTCTGAATCTGCCACCATTCAATGTGGTGGAACAATTGAAAAAATTATTTGCTAATGTGTCTCTGTGGGATACCTTAGCTATTCTGGAACAAAAGACATTGTTATAGAAGGCTCTTCGGGAGGATCCAATCATTGAACCAAAAGAGAAAATTCTCAAAGGAAAGGTTGTTGATCAATCACCTCCTATCAAAGTTCTCACAAATAGCACAGAGGAAGCCCTTGCCGAGGTTAAAGATAAGTCAAAGCCGAAACCCTTCTTCCTAACCCTCATTGTGAGAGAGAAGTTATTGCACAATGTCATGATTGACTCCAACGCTAGCACTACAGTCATGCCAAAGTAGATAGTTGAAGCCTTAGGACTTATCCATGAACCTTTGAAGAGGTGGGTTATGCAACTTGATGGGAACAAAGTAGAAATCGTAGGTGTTATCAAAGACGTCCCCTTGACTCTATTCTCCTGCCCTAGCATCATAGTTCTACAAGACACTGTGATCATAGATGTCCCCCCTATGTTCGGCCTCTGCCTATCCTAAGAATTCACTTCAAAGATAAGAGGGTATCTTTATCTAGACTGGTCACATTTGATCCTAAGGACCAAGCATGGAGCTAAAATAAAAATAGCTTCAAAATATTTGCACTCGAAACATGTGGCTGATGAAGCTATGATCAACTTTGAAGCCGCCCATACCTCTTTCACTAAAGAGGAGACATATTGTACTGAGTTGCTAGAGGATGAAAAAGTGACCGGGGATTAGATCGATAAAGAGGAAGTTCTCTTAAGTGAATATATAGATGATGACCCTTTCGACAACTACCATGCTACCGGGCTGGGCACCTATGTCATCTTTGATGAGGAACAAGAGATTCTGAAAGTCATGAAGGAACCTTAGGGTGACCAAACTTAGAAATTTGGATGCTGCACTTTGATGGAGCAAGATGCAAAGTGGGCGCAAGAGACAGGATATGTTTGACATCCCCACACAATGAAAAACACTTCGGTCTTTCTACTTCCAGTTCACTTGTTCGAATAATGAAGTTGAATATGAAGGCCTAGTGCAAGGTCTAAGCCTTACAGAGCGGAGGGGCATTAAGAAATTAATGGTGTTCAAAGATTCTGAACTAGTGGTCAACCAGGTCTGAGGGATTTCCGCAGCCAGGAATGTCCGCATGAGATCCTACGGACACATAGTCTGGGACCTAATAGAAGGATTTGAAGCCTTCAACATCCAGGCAGTGCCCCGAGAACAAAATGCTGATGCAGATCACATGGCCACAATCAGATCTCAGTTCGAACCAACCTTTAAACTAATGCATAACAAACACTCTGTATGAGTGGTAGTCCAATCGACGATTCTAGATAATGATTAGAGCTGACATGTATTTGATAGTGATGAACACATCGCCTCATTCATCCACCAGTCAAGAGAGTTTTCTAACCAACTCCAACCAAATATTGTCGAATCCTACGATGGACAGATCATTCAGCTAAGGTCTAATAAGCTTCTAAAGGGAATTTTCACTCTAGAAAACCTTTTCAATTGTGATGATGCAAGGAATGACAAAAGGAAGTTTGTAGTAGATAAAAGCGACTATGCTGACCTTCAGGTCAGAGATGGAAGAAAGCTCAAAGTCAGAAAAGATGTTTTGCATCATGATAAAGAAAGGCTTACTAACTTTTGCAAGAGGTATGAAGGAGTAGTTGCCTAGTCATATAATGACCTTAAGGGATATGAACCTGAAATCATCTAGCATATAATAGAGCTGACGGAAGGTGCCAAACCAGTCTGCCAAAAATAGAGGCCAATTAATCTGAAGATCGAGGCCATGATGGCACAAGAGTTGAAAAAGATAATTCAGTATCAAATTGTCTTCTCAATCAAGCACAACACATGGGTGTCTAACCTAGTCCCAGTCTGAAAGAAGAATGGAGACATATGCTTGTGTGTTGACTTTTGGGACTTGAACAAAACATCCTTAAAGGACCATTACCCACTGCCTTCTATGGAGACAATCTTGAAAATAGTGGCAGGTTCAAAAATGTTTTCGTTGTTGGATGGTTTCTACGATTACAATTAGATCTAGGTTAAAGAAGAAGACCAACACAATAAAGTGTTCACTACAAAGTGGGGAACATTCGCATATGCTAAAATTCCTTTCAGCCTTTCAAATGTAGCAGCCACTTTTCAGCGGGCCATGGATATCGCTTTCAGCGAATTAATTAAGAAGATTATCTAATCTATTTGGGTGATCTGATTGTTTTCTCCAGACATAAGGATGATCATTTCAATCACCTTGAGATGGTTTTCAAAAAATGCCAGGAATTCAGGGTCTCCCTGAACTCGAAAAAATGTGTTTTTGGAGTTTCACAAGGCAAGCTATTGGGACACATAGTGTCCAAAGAAGGAATTGCAATTGATCCTGAGTAGGTGAAAGCAATCAAAGAACTTCCCCTACAAGTCAACAAAAAGGGCATCCAATCCTTCCTAGGGAAGGTAAACTTTGTGAGCAAATTCATTTCAAATTTTGCAAGGATAATCAGACCAATCACCCTGATGTTGAAAAGGGATCAAGTATTCAAATGGACTAAAGAAGCAAGAGAAGCCTTCAAAACGGTTAAGGATGCTATTTCTTCGGATCCTGTGCTGGTTAATCCAAACCTATCGAAAAGACTTCATAATGTATGTATTCAGTAGCAAGTCAAGCACTGCTACTATCTTAACGCAGAAAGATGATGAAGGAAAGGGAGAACATCCAATAGCATTCCACTCTCAGACCTTAAAAGAATATGAGATGAACTACAACTTTGTCGAGAGGCAAGCTTTCACAATAGTTAAGGGACTCAAGAAGTTCCAACACCTAATCTCTTGCAACAAGGTGGTTGTTTATGTCACACATTCTAGTGTGCGCAAATACATCATGGAAGGAGAAATCACCAAAAAAAAGGGTTAATTGGATCACCAAGATCCTTGAATATGACATTTAGGTCAAGCCTACAAAGACCGTCTGAGGAAGAGGATTGTGCAAATATCTGTCACACGATGAGGAGATGACAACTGAAGAAGAACAATTGAAGCTATTTCTAATGAATGAGTCTAAGTCTGAAGGTTGCTAGCTAGCGGACAGAGTGAGATTCATGCATAAAAGAAAATATCCCCTCGGCCTTCCTTCTCAAAAGAAAAGATTCTACTGATTGCAGAACAGTGGATATGTGCTTATTGAAGGGGTCATTTTCAAAAGGAAATTTAACAACGTTCTGTTACGGTGTGTCACCACAAAGCAGGCTAAGAGGATTCTCGACACTTTCCACAGCAGTCCTGCGGGTGGGCATTTCTTTGCAAAGACCACCGCCATCAAAATTATGTGCGTTGGGTACTTCTGGCCCATGTTGTTTAACAACTCATATGCCCTAGTAAAATTTTGCAAGGAATGCCAATTCTTTATAGGGAGAAGAAAAAATTCTGCAATGCCCCTCAACCTGATAGTAGTTGATGAGCCATTTGCGCAATGGGGCCTTGATTTCATCAGGATGATTAATCCTGCCTTCAGCGCCATGTTAGTGTAATTAATATTCAATTGCACTTGCATAACTTTACTTAGGTAATATTTTAATTCCTAGGTTAATTATTCTCATCCTTATCTTATTAAGCTATCTTGTTGCTCAAGATAAGATTAGGGTTATGTATACTTTGCTTTTATAAAGCAAATCATCTCATGTAATTATGAATTCCTGAATAATATTATTTGCACATCTTTTTGCAAAGCTCTTTCTTTTTTTGTTTTTCTCTTCTGTGGAAAGCTTTTCTGGTTTTCATTTCTGATCTTGGTTTCTAACATGGTATCAGAGCTTTGATTACCCCTTCTCATATTTTTGAGAAAATCATTGCAGAGTTCGTTCGGGATTCCTCGAGGGTATCATGCCTTGAGCTCATTTATGAGGCATTTTGGATTAAATTGAGCTTCACCATTGGATTCAGAGAGTTGGAAAAAGTTAGGATTGGCTTTTGTTTTGTAGATTTTGGTCATCGTTTGCCAAATCTGTGAGGGTTTCAAGCTTAGAGATATTTTGGAAGCTCTAGAGGTAGCCGAATTTTCAGAGCATTTTGGGCACAAACGAAGGTCACCATCACGTTCGCAGCAGCCAAAAACCCTAAGATCGCCCTTCGTTTCATCGATTTTGGTGAAGTTGGTCTGGAAGGAAAAAAAATTTGCCAGGGAGGCCGTACGGCCTCCCCAGCACGCTCTCTGAGGCACGAAAATAAAAAATAAAAATAAAAAAGTGCTTTTTTCAAGGTGTGTGTCGCACTCCCAGTTCAAACGCATCTCACCGTCGCCGCGCCACCGGGTAGCCGTCCATCCGCCACCACCACCGGTCTCCACCGCTAGTGCTCTGCCGGCCCTGCGCAGCCCCTGAGGGCTCCTCTAGCATCCGCCCCGGTCACATGGAGGGTCGGGGGCCCTCTGCCAGCCCCTGAGGGCTTCTGTAGCTGTGGCTCATGATCCTATGGGGGATCGGACGCTATGTGCCCAGCCCCTGACCGCCCACAACCCCTGGGCGTCGGACCTATGCATGACCGAGAGCTCCGCCAAAGCCCCCAGTTCTCCAGCCCCTGGTCAAGCACAAGACCAGGGGCTTATTTTTTTTAAGCCCCTTGGGCTGCCTACAGGCCTTATTGGCCATTTTTGGAGCACTTTTACAAAATTAGGCATAACTTTTGCGTATGGTGTCCTTTTTTCACGAACGAGATACCGTTGGAAAGCTTATTCCAACACCAATCCAGTTGTGAAGGTTTTTTTTCTATATTTTGCTCCAAATTTATTTTTCAGGTCCTTGAAGTTAGATGTTCAGATTTCACTCTAAAGGGCATATCTTTTGACTTGGTGATCCTTTTTTCGTCATTCTTGCAGCATTGAAAAGATGGTTCAGTCTTCTACATAGATCTGAGGTCTATTTTTATTTTCTATTTATGAATTTTTGCATTCTCTCCTTTTAAAACGTTGGGTTATGTAATAAATGAACTGAGATAAAGTTCCATAAGGGGGGTTTCTTGCACAATAATCTGATTAGAGTGTGCATGCACTTTGATCTCCATCTTGTTTTGATGGAAACTTGCATGGGTTATATATAGTTTTCTATTTTCTTTTGGCCACATCTTGCTCTTGCTTGACACATATCAGATTCACACCGGTTTACACTTTAGATTGAGAGTTTGTGGTTATCCATCCGCATTGGTTCAGATCCTTATCAGTTTGAGGGACATGTTTTTATGGTTAATGTTCTATAGTCTTCATGGTACTTGTTCCTATGGAAGAGTTTTAGTCACAGTTTGGCATTAGCATAGAGATACACGGTTTCCAGATTTTGTCATCATTTCATCTACTGTTGCTTCACAAATTCTAGGGTTGTTTCAATTTGTGAGTTTTCTAGTGTTCCGTGGCATCGGGTCTGCTGTCGCATTATTATGATTCTTCCTGAGTCCTTCAGTGACTCTCATTTGGTTTCTTGTAGACAGAAGCATCTTTCCTTGCTTGTCGGATTACGGCTCTAGTGTTACTCCACAGTGTTCTTCTAGTGCTTCTTTGCAACAATCATCTCATTGTAGGGGGGTTTTGTCCCACTGGGTTTTCCTTCTCTACCTCATTATTGCATTTGTACATGGGTACCTGATCAAGCCTTGTTGTTGAGACCCATTCATTCATGCTTTCTTGCATTCATCTTAGTTTTAGGTGCATGCTTTTTTAGTCTCCCTAAGTTGCACTTATGGGGGGGGTGTTAGTGTAATTAATATTTAATTGCACTTGCATAACTTTACTTAGGTAATATTTTAATTCCTAGGTTAATTATTCTCATCCTTATCTTGTTGAGCTATCTTGTTGCTCAAGATAAGATTAGGTTTATGCATACTTTGCTTTTATAAAGCAAATCATCTCATGTAATTATGAATTCTTGAATAATATTATTTGCACATCTTTTTGCAAAGCTCTTGCTTTTTCTGTTTTTCGCTTCAGTGGAAGGCTTTTCTGGTTTGCATTTATGATCTTGGTTTCTAACACGCCAGACATAAATGGATTCTAATGGCGATGGACTACTTCACAAGGTGGACTGAAGAATGTGACAGAGGTAGAGATAATAGACTTCCTCGAAGAACTTGTGACGAGATTCAACCCTCATAAAACGATCATCTCCGACAATGTGAAGGCTTTCCTAGGCTCTAAGGTATGTCAATTCGCACTCACGCATGGTATATTCTTGAAGACATCATCAAATTACTACCTGCAGGGTAATGACCTAGCAGAGTCGACTAATAAGAATTTAGTTTGACTCATCTAAAGGATTGGGTTGGAGCACCAACAGGAATGGCATAAAAATCTTCGGGCGACACTTTGGGCAGACCACATAACTCCTAAGAAAGTCCTGAAGACTTCATCGTATGGGTTAGTATATGGAAAAGAAGCCCTATTGCCTATCTCAATGGAGATTTTGGTACTGCAATTGCTCAAATCTCTCGAGATAGAGCAAAACAATGCAATGGAGGTATGGCTAGCCAAGTTGCTGGAAGTGCAAGAGAAAAGAGAAAAGGCCCTCATAGCCATGTCAAACTACCAGCAGGTGGTTAAGAGATGGTTTGATAAGAAGGCTTTGGACCAAGGTCTGAAGTGCGGGGACCTAGTGTTAAAGTTTAATGAAAGGGTTGCAAAGCCCAACCAACATGGGAAGTTTGACAGCCTCTGGGAGGGCCCTTTCAAAATAATTTAGTGCAAGGAACATAATGCATTTGAATTGGAGAGCATGGAGCATGAACTATTGGGAATTCCAGTCAACGGGATTCATTTAAAATTATTCAATTAAATTGTAGAACTATTCCACCAATGTAAATATGTGATTAATGTAATTAGTTTTTCCCTTGTGTTTTTTGTCGGCCGGTCTTTCAATAATTAATTCTACAAGTGCGAGAAAGCAAAAGCGAGTGGAACCCATTATCGCAAAGTACAAAGAAGGATAAAAGAACCCATGAAGCAGAAAAAATGACACCCATATGTTGAATTGAAGTGAGCACACATATACGAAAAAGGAAGAGCAAACCCACATTGAAGAACAACAAGAAAAGGAGACATAATGTTTTAACATAAGTTGTATTTCATTATATTTATATACATCACTAAATATAGTATCAAAATGGCTCAAAGGCCATGCTTTTAGATTATATATTTTTATATTTTATGTATCTTCTTTATTTGGCTACTATAAAACCTTTTTCAAGAATATATAGAAAAAATAGACTAAAGAGTATTAGTTTTTAAAAGCATAGAAAAGAAAATATTCAGTCATGAGTGTGAGTAGCAACAATGGAGGCATCGATGGTAGCATCTGGAATATCTTCATCAGTAGAGGCAACATATTCATCAGTAGCAGCAACATCCGTAGGAGCAATGGAAAGTGGCAGAGGGAACACCAGGTTCCTAAAGTCCATGTACCAGTCGATGTCATAAACGACACCACATTGTACAAGCGGAATAGGAAATGGCATGCACGGGTGACCCTTTGGCGATGTTCTTCTTGCAATTGTATATGGAATCCACTTAGGAATGACACCCATGGCATGACTGCTTCTTCCTCAATGTATTTCTAGAGGTCACTTGTCATTGGAAAGGCTATTCCAAACAAAGTGTTGGCCACCACCTCTCCGAGGCCACCCAGATATTTCTTCAAAAATATTTCAATTACTAGGTGCAGGACCAATGGCTTGGGAACTGCAATTTCAAGCATGGATTCCACAAAATCAGAGCACACACCAGTGTTAACTCTATACCTATCCTCATAGACAAGGCAATCCCTCCCCAGAACCCATTTCATTGCTATGATGGCTAGAGAATGCTTATTCTTGGTCATCCTTTTGAGGCGTCAAGTTGCAATTTCACCAAGAAAAGCCGACTGGGATTTGTTGCAGACTAGCCTAACTGGGGTGTTCATGGTGAAAAGCTCTACACAAATTTCCTAAGTCTAATCTCGATGTAAATACTATGAAAACTTCCAACACTAAATGATAGGCTAATCACCTAATACCAATTCTGCTAAAAGTTGCTAAGTGTGATTTCGCTATTGCCTATTTATAGAAATGTCCAAGATAAGTGTGGTAATTTGCATACCATAAGCATGAGGCTAATCAAGTACTATCTCTAAAATTGCACCAAGGCTCACTTGATTATCCCACCCAATTACGTCTACTAGGTACAATTTGTTGTGTGTAGGATTAGTGGAAGCTAATTAAGTAGCATAAGTTGGTGGTAGTCTTCGGCAATAGTTCATACGACCAAATGTTGAGGTGTTGTTCTGCAGGTGCTTCTCAAACTCCAAAAAGGAACATAAATCTTTTCAGGTACTTATTGCATATTTGGGCCTAATCATTTCATTCGGGATATTAATTGCCATGGCATTCAGATGCCTAAGCTTCCTTTAAATTTTTGACTCAAGTTCCAAGAAAATCACACCAAAGTACATCATTGCCAAGGATCATTATGAAGTCTTGTCATTTCAAAATGGAAAGTATTTCTCTTCGCACAAGCAAATAACTGGCAGTACATGCTGAATTTAATGCAAGTAGGTGAGTGTTGTTGGCCACCCCAAGAAGGAAATAGCTAAGTATCACATGCAAAATGTTTTGTATTATGAATTATTTTCAAAAAATGCTACCTACAGAAAAATAAATTTTAAGTGAAATCAAATCCGAAGTAATTTGCAGAAAATTTGAGCTAAGCAAAAATCTCTAGCAAACAAAAATGGCAGAGAGTTCTCAAATAAAGGCACGAGTAGAGGCCCAGGGAGAAGAAACACAAAGCTTGTTTGATGATATGTGTAGAGCATCAGCTGCCTACATCTTTGAAAATGCTTCTTACACTTCGCTTGGTATACCAAAGAAGCTAGAATGGGTAAATACGCGGGTTCTGGAGAAGCCCAAAAATTACAAAGATCAGAGCTGAATCAAGGAGGAGTGGGATAATATCTATGATCCCATCCTCACAAAAAACCCTAAGAATTTGAGGGAGGCGGATTGTGAAAGAATGAAGAAACTCACCGGACCGAAGTCATTGTCACAAAAGCTATGGTACAACGGGCTCTCACAGTATATGGTCCCGTTTGTTCACTATTGCCTAGAACTAGTCGATGTGGCCATCAAAAATTTAAACCTGAGCACTAGCACCATCAAGGGCCAGAGATTAAAAGTCAATATATTCCTGAAAGCTATCTTGAATATGTTGTACATCCCTAATCCCGACTCCAAAAAAGAAGAGGTAGAGTCATTCAACCCAACAAAGGGAGAGGAAATATGGAGAGGTATGAAAAAGGCTCTAGAATTTTATAAAAAAGAAACCAAAAGGCCTATGAAAGATCATCAAAAGCCACCAAATATTCTGACACCGCTCATCACCTTCCCCGTGGACATGCAAGATGCATTCTCAATGTTGGAATTTTTTTACAGCCTGGACATCGACAAGGATGTGCATGAATTTCAGTTGGGTTCGGGGTTTTAGTTCCACAAGCAACATTCTTTTTTCTAGTATGATTTTGTAGAATACCTTGTTGGTGAGATGCTAGAGAAAATTAGGGACTACCAAATGCAATGAAGGTTCAGGTTTCCTTCCTTCATTGCTCACATGTTTTTGCACTAGAACCCTGATTTCTTTAAGAAATATATGAGGTTGTCTATTTTTGATGAGTCAGGAAAAAGAAAGCCAATTTTTGTATGGACTCCTCTCCTCTCCTCTGCCTATGACTATTATGCAGTTTCAGATTATTTCTTGACTTTGATCTTGCAATATTTGAAAGGGGATGATGGTTTCGACCGACTCACTAAGGAGTGGCTACATATATGCATAACTTCACTCCCAAATGTGACTAGTTTCTTGGAGTGGATTTCACATTCATCCGGTTGCATTGTTTCATTGGAGAACCATTTTTCCTTTTGGCATGTGTCACAAATTGGGTGCTAGCCCTCAAAATGTTTTGGAAAGTATCCCTTATTGACTATGAATTTTGCGAAGGGAAGGCCAAGAAGAGGGGATTCTTTTGCTGCCTGCAAACCTTCAAAATGGTGATCATGAACAAGAAGCAGACACATGAGCTATTGGAAGATAAGTTGGCTCATCTAGGGTTGGTAATGATTTGCGATAACTAGGATTACAACCCCAAAAATGACATGCCGAATGAATTTTTCAAGGTAATACACAACTCACGGCCTTACTGGGAAAAGAGGAGGAACCCGCTAAAAGATCTAGATGATCTACTAGTCGATTTGATCCACATTCCTATTGAGGACAGTAGGTCGTCATGGCACAAGTTCTACTTCCCCCTGATGGTCTTTGATGAGGAGCGCAAAATAGGAACCGAACT
Organism: Sequoia sempervirens; assembly: GCA_007258455.2. Taxonomy (NCBI): domain Eukaryota; kingdom Viridiplantae; phylum Streptophyta; class Pinopsida; order Cupressales; family Cupressaceae; genus Sequoia; species Sequoia sempervirens. The sequence continues at coordinate 934,586,192 of VDFB02281492.1, forward strand.
TCTGAACAATTTGTTAAGAACAAAAGGTTGGAGCAAAGAGAAAATTGGAGGGTTCTAGGTATACTGCCAAGAAACCAACAAACCTAAGGCCACTTATGGAAGTGTGTCATTGGATGAGGAGTTTGATAGATTGTGGAATGAGGCACACATAGATTCTGACGTGAGCCTTGACAGGGATGATGACTTTGATGAGGAGTTCAAAGAACATATAGGGAAAGGAAAGGAGCAAGAATCAAAAGTGTCGTTGACCTTTGGTCAAAAAAAGAGAAAAGCAATGGAGTAGCCTAGTTGGGTTGTTTTAAATGTACGGTTGAACTTATCAAGAGCTTCGCAGACACTCACTTGGTCAGCCGCAAGAACAAGAATGAATCAACAACAGTCAGAAAATGTAGAGGTGGAGGACACCCCACCTACCAAATGGTAGCGCATAGAAGCATTTGTTGGGGAAAGCTCACAAACACCCGCAGCAAGCTAGGAGGTCATGGCGAGCTAGGAACCGCAATCATCCAGAGAACATGTAACATTTGCTCCTTCTTTTCTTACTTTGCAATCTTTAGTAGTCCCTGATGTCTCTACAATACCCATCACTATAAGTGTTGTCCCTTCTTTTTCTGTCTTACCGCAATAGTAATGAGGGGTTTCTCCCAGTTCTCCCATGTGGGGCCATTTATCTTAATGCCTCCATAGACCCTTACACCTTTCACCGCTACCCAATCTACTCTTTCCTCTCTTTCCTCAAGCATTACCACTATTGAAACCCCTCCTACTACTGCTATATCAAGCACAACCCTATTCACCCAACATTTGGAGTCTGCCATGAGCCCACAATCACTGCGACAACCAATGAGTTCTCCCACTAGTTCACGAACTAGGTTTTGGCATGTCCCTCATTTCTCCTTGCAAATAGTTGATCTCCCAAAAAAGAAAGCACCCAGAACCACTACCCTCACATTCCCTTTCGCCCCACCTCTCGATGCACCTTTTGTAGGTGAGCTAGTTCAGTCACCGTCCCAATTTATTGCACAAGGTGAAGTTACAAAAGAAGCACGAGATCTCAGGATCCAAAAGCGAAAGGCGAAGGATGACAAGCCAACAAAGCCTAAAGTGGACATTGTTTACAATGAAGCTCAAAATGTGATCCATTTCACAACTATGCATTTGAACATCATCAAACCACAAGGGGAGATGCATCCCGATGATTACAACATATTCACCATGGGACTAGATCTAAGCATAGCCTAACCATAGGATAAGGTTGAACTCATGGAAGAAATGTAGCTGGTGGTGACCATGGACTTCCTCAAGTTAGGTCACCAACCAAAAAAGAAAGAAGAGGAGTTGAAACTTGTGAAGCATAAGGTCGAGTTCCTGCAAGCAAAGGAAAAAGCGATGGAGGTAGATGTTGCACGCTTATCAGAAAAAGCATAGGTAGTGGAGGTAGAGCAGAAAAAACTCTGGGAGGAACTTACAAAGTTCCAATATGTTGACCTCTCCCTGGTTGATGTCTTGCGGAAGAGGAACCAAGACTATCAAAACCAGTTAACCTTGACGGATTAGGTGATGCAACAAAAGGATAAAGAGTTTGGACAACAACATGCTCAATTCAAAAAAAAGATGTAAGAGGAGGTAGAATTTGGGGCCCAAAATGCCAAATTGGAAAAGGAGCTTTAGGAGACAAAGGTTTTCCTTGAAACAGAGTCAACAAACAAGAGTTGGGTTGAGGAAAACTGGTCCAAGGAGCTAATAAACATCGAGGAAAAACTTACATCCGTAAACAAGAGAATTGTGGAATTGACAGAAGATGTCGACTCAAAGGATGCAAAAATTTCCCTTCTAAGGAGTGTTCCCCAGGCCCTTGTTGCTCAGCCGGACCTCATTCCAGTGGCTCAGCAACTATATATTTCATACTAGGAAAAGGTCAAGGCCTTCTACCTATCACTACAACCAACACTCTGATTCATGTCGGTGGTGACAAAATTGAGTAGGGAGACTCACAAAATAATTAAGCAAGTCCCATAGTTCATCGCAGAAAGGGTTCCTGAGGCAAAAAGTTTCTAAGTAAGCTATACATGGTCTCTAATGAAAACTTAGCAAAGGCAAGGATTGAGGATTGGAAGGATGCTACCAAGATGGTGAGAAAATTCATCCATTGCCACTCAACCATCCTTCGTGCTAACACATCCATAGCTACTTTGAACTGGACTATGGATAACATGCGGGAAAATGTCTCCCAGTTAACTGAGATGGGCATGCCATCCCCATTTCTTGAAGATGAGTCGGTCACCATAGCTGAGCAAATTGCGGCGAAGATTGAAGAGAAGGACAAGGGCACAACTGCTTTCCATAGTTTCAGCTAACCTCCTACCACAACAGATATTGAAGGTGTCATTCATCCAATTGTGTGACTACTCTTTCAATGTGAGTCTAGGGTGGGTTTACTTGCGATGTTTCCTTATAAATAAATGCTTGACCTAAGTGGAGTGCAATAGAATCTGTGTGATGTATCAAGACCATTCAAGGCCAACTGGATGCCTCTATAGGCAACTCTTTCTAAACTCTAACTTCATCGCCCTATGGATGGGGCTTTGGTATGCAAGCCAGAGAAAATTTTGGGTTCCTCATTCTGCAGGCGAAACGCCCCTGATAGTTGCAAAAGTTGTGAATATAAAATTCTTTGAGCTCCCTTCGGGTGTTTTTTTTGGCCAATTGTCAGCCCATGCCTCATATAGTAAACATGTTACCCTTAGCCTTTCATCGGTCTTCTTTTGCTATACTCTGTTAGCTGCTTCCACGTGTTCGCCCCGCGCTCCTCATAGCAAAGGCTTCCTCCGCTCTTCTACTGGCTCCCGCCATGCTTCCACGTGTCTACACCATGGGCTATTTATTGTTGCTTCCCTTCACTTTCTCTTCGGGCTCCACCCGCATGCCACGCAGTTCCCATTCGCAATAAAATTTTGGCGAACCCCACAGTCGACGCTGATAGTAAACATGTTGCCATGTGTCTTCCTAGTGCAAGCTTTCCTCGAAGGGAAGGGAGGACAAACCACGAGCTATGAACTGTAGCCACGCGTCCCTTCGGCAGGTGTTCTACCGCAAGGGAGGATGAAGCGAGCAACAGTATGCGACATGCTGCCACATGTTCTAACTGCCTCCATTGGGAAGCGACAATTGTTTGCACAGAATGTTTCTGGACCACTGCCATCATTTTCAAGGGATGCATCTAGCTAGGAAGCGACTACATGCTATGGCCTGAATATTTTATGTTACAATGACTAAGGGAAATCATTTCTCAAGATACAAAATAATTTTTGTTACAAGCTCGCTAGGCGGTGGATTGTTGGCTATATATACTACTTATTACTTCAGAAAATGAGTTCAGAGGATGCAAAAAAATTAGAGAGAGACACCAGGCCTTTAATATTGTTTTAGATTATTATATGAAACTCTCAGACTATGCCATTATTCAGCCTTTCTATTTTTCTTATGTTATTTGATAAGACATTAATAATATGCCATTATTGTCTGAATTGTTCATTTGTAAGAACTTCTATGATTTTAAATACAAATTGCTAGTTTAGATCATGTCTTTGACTCCTCTTTTCAGTGAATGTATGCGATAATCATTTTATGTCATTAGATGAATTGTTCAGATCTTTATCTTTGATTTTTGTTAATTCTGGAACATAGCAGTTTACCAATCAGGCCCTTAAATCGAATCCCCAAAGATAGATTTGCTGTGCCTATATCTACCCCTTGGCACATCGCCTTAGTTAGATATTTATTTTTTATATCTGCTTCTGTTTCCCATTCCAAATCCCCAATTATAGAAGAAGCTAGATTCTTTAAAAACCCAGAGGTAACTCAGTTTAGCGCAATTGGTCCCCCCATTAATTGATTTTCCCTTAAAATTTGTTACCTTGCCAATTTTTGGCATCAACAAGCATCATTGGCATCATTTTAGTCTTTGGATCATGTTAATCATTCAAAGACATTCACCTGACTTCTTGCATATTCTTATCTAGAATGGGAAGTCATCTTGCACACATTTGTGGTGTTGTTTCTTCCCAAGGGAAGAAATGTTGTTTAGCATTTGTGATCATCTTTAGCATCTAGTTTCAAGCATCTACCATTACTACAGGCATCATTCTAAGGGGAGAATACATGGTTTCTCTTCTACTATCAATTTTTGGAGGAAGCATTTCCTCACATGGATTTCATAACTTCACATTTTCTTGGGGGCTCACATGACCTTCTCTCTTCTCTCCTATAGGGGGACATCCATTGTACTTTGTTCTAGAATTAGTCCAAATGGGGGTCATAATGAGTCCTTCTATCTTCTTCACTTGTACATTTCATTTCATTGCATCTCTCTTTTGGAGAGGGGTTTTTATTTCCCACTAAGTTTGTCTCCTTTACTCCATTGTATGAGATATTTGTACATGAGTACCTAACATGTCCTAGTAGTTGGGACTCATCATTAGTGTATACATTACTCCCTAAGTTACACTTAAGAGGGTGTTAGTGTAAATAGTGTCTTTATCCATCTAGATAGGATATCGCCTTTCTAGGATTGACCTATTCACACCTAGTTTAAGTTTACTTAGGTTTATTTTGATTTTGTCTCACTTCATATGGTTGAGACATGTCCTCATGACTTAAGATACCTATTGAAACTTTCTGACACACTTGTCGAGTGTGCTCACAAGTGTTCTGTCTTTGGAGGGGTAGTCAGAGTTTCACTTCTAACTTCTCACTGATAGGTCTAGATAATAGCTTATTTTTCGTTGTTTTTATACATATTTTGAGATACTTTTAGATATACTTTCCAAACAATGCTCCTACATTATACTATCCTTTCATATCTATTATGCAGACTTGAACCCAAAATACAATGATGGAATTATGGTTATAATCTATTAGTATTGTATGGTTTATATGAAGATATGTATGGAATGTTGATGGAATGTTATGATTTGATTATGATAGTTATCCTTGTGTACATGTCTTGCAAAATTAACTTGTTTGTAGCTAAAGAGGAACCATGGCACATAGCAGTTGCGGGATGAACCCATAGCAAAAGGAATGTTGGACATCGAAACAAGGGAGCTCCAGGTTAAGCTGAACGTGATGGTTGTTGATTAAAGGCAATTGATGAAGGTTGAACATGGAATTATTATAACCAGTTAATAAATGTTGAAGAGGAGGTCTCCTTCACTTATAGGATTTTGAAAAATGGCTACATGTTTATATGCAATTCTATTTTGACAGAGTCTTAGTCCTATTAGGATTCCTTTTCCTTTTCCTTTTCCTTTTCAGTCATAGGTTGAATAAATTAGTCTTAACTCTATGCTCTAAATATGTGGGAGTGGAGTTAAGGATTTTGTTTAAGTTGTTTCTTTGGATAAGGTTCCCTCAAGCTTGTATATAGATGTTGGTTGAATCTGTAGGATAGTTGGTTTTTTTCAGTTTTATGTTATCAATTACTTTTAGTTTCAAGACATTAAATATTCATAATGATTGGATACAATCTATGAAAGATCTTATGCAATCTTCATGAATATGCAATGAATGGAGTTAATTTTATGGGATACATAGATTATGATTGATTAGATTTGGTTTCAGTTAAAGTGGGAACATCCACTTGAGCAAGCCACTCAACGTACTGTTCCTCACTTCATTTTCAATTGTTTGTTACTATTTAATAGTTGTTATTAGTTTATCATTGTTTCATGAATCATATGCAAGTTTAATAGAATTTCATATCTTGCTTATTGTTAATGAATGCTTATGAATATGCATGTAATGGTTAACCAGTAGTACTCTCGAGAATAGTTTAGTTGTGTCATTAGTTTTTATCAGTTTTGAGTTATTACAACATCATTTCATTAATAACAATTAAGTTATAGTCTATGTTGTAGGTACTCGTAGCCACTAGTTCTAGTTATGTATTTTACTGTTTTGCAATTCTATGAGTTTTCTAGCAAGTAGAATAACTTGAGTAGGGTAGTTTAAGTAGTTTTGAATCCTTGAAGGTATATATAATGCTGCACCATCATAAGCTTACAAGCCTTGGGTTGAAAATTTAATGTAGTCTTGAGAAATGTTGAGTGGACTATTCAGTTAGTTAAACCTCTGAATTGTGTAGGTTCTACCAAGTGTACAATACATTAGCTTAGTCTCTACACTTACCTCCTCATCCTTTCCTATATATGTAAGGCTTGATCATTGTATTATATACTCTTCATTTCATATTTGATAAATATACTATTATGCCTATTTTATTCACTTGTGGAAGTTGTTTCATGCTCTCTTTGGTATTGGCATTCTCCAATAGGCTCATCAAAAACTTTCTTCCTTTGACTCTTCCAACATTTGGTTGTGACAAGTATCATCCTTCTCCACTTAGTTTGTAATGCATTCCTCTTTCCTCTCTTAGACCTATGTCCATCACAACCTAACCTCATCATCCAAATGATCCTCCACTTAATACTCCTCATCTTCTCACACTTCTTAATTATTCTTCTCCCTCTTGAGGGATTTAGCACACAATGATCCATCCTCCAAAAATATTATTCCCTCTCTACTTCATCTACAACATCCTATAGAACACTTACATGCAAATCTATATTAACAAGAGCATGGAAATTAAATATTTTCATCTTATCCTCTACACTCACCTTGTCTTCTTCACAATCTTCTACATCTCCATCTTCTTCTATTCTTGCCATCTCATCTACGTATAACTTGGAATCATCATAATAAAAATAAAAAAAGTATTAACTATTACCTCTTTTTCTTCTGGTGTAACAGTTTCTTCACCATAATTTTTTGTTGCAACCTCACTCTTCTTTGTCTCTGAAACTTCTTCTCAAATTGCATCTTCTTCCTCTTTTCCTTCAACTACAATTTCCTTCACCACTACCTCTATTCCTTCAATAAGACATGTTGCAATATCTTCTTTTTCTTCTTCTTTATCCTCCTTTCCTGCACACATAAATTTACCTACACACAATTTTTCATCAAAAGAAATATGGGACTTAGCCTCACCCATTTTATTTATTTTTCCATCTCTTTTTCATCTTTATTCTACATTCTCTCACATATTGATTTATATTCTGCATCTTATTAATCTCAATCGTAAATCTTCTCTCTCCTCTCAAGAATAGAAATTCCTAGAGACTTTCCCATGGTAAACCTTGTTGGTGTTTCCAACTGATTGCATAGGTTTTTCTAAAGGTTAGTTAGATCTTATGATAAAAAAATCTAGGTCAGTGGCCAATGAACAAGAGATAGGTTAAATAATTCTCTACTCTACACTTTAGGATTTGAAAAACCAAGGTGGGTTCCCCTATAACATCATTCAACATATATCAATTCTTAGCAATGATTCGTTTGAAATAGATTCTTTAGACTAATTTTATAGAAGGTAAGCTTGATTAGCTAAACCATGTTCAAAACCCTCTATATGCTTTACATTACTTTGTTAGTGTAGATTTGAGCATAAAACTATGAAAATACAATAAATGTAAAATTTGATTTTGTTTTTGGTTTGTGATTCTACATTAGACTTAAGCTCTGCGATTCATTTTTGGCCAGTGCCATATCCACAACAAAGCCAAGAAATGAAGTAAAATCCTACAACAAACCAACTCTTGGCTTCTTATAACCTCAATTCCTTACAATTAGAAACCAACAAAATAACAATGTTATCATACTACTTACAAATCCCTATTGCAACTTTTAATTTATGGCATTTTCCTTACATAGATCCCCTTACAACTTCTTAACTATAGCCTCAGCGAAAAGAGCTAAATTTACTATTAGTGAAGCTGCCTGGGTTGCATTTGTATCTCCCTCTCTCCTTACAATGAGATTATTTGTGAGCTCATTGGGATCATTGATAACTTGTGGTTTATTGGTTTCTAGGAAAATTGACCAAATTTCTAGTGTCTCGTGCCCTTGGTGAAATCATGATCCAAAGTACAAGGCCTCTACCTACAACTTTGGAGGTCATACTTGTACTCTACTATATAATATTATGTGCAATAGAAGTGAGTAATATTTGAAGTGTACAATACTTGAATCCTCCTTCAAGGAGTATAGGGACTTATGTAGCTCTTCTGCAACATACCCTACATTGTCATATGGTTTGTTGACATCCCTACTTTGGATGTAAATTTTAAGGGCAATTAGGCTGAAATGCATTTGGATTTTGTTGTCCAACCCAAAAAATTGACACAAAGAGAAGTAGGTCTTGAGAAAGAAATCCTCAAAAATATCATAGTCAAAGGGCTCAAGAGCACCCATGGAAAACCTTTGCAACTCCCTTCTTGGTCCTCTAGGTCGGAAGTAGAGCAACTATTTTACCCTATAACTATTTATGTTCCTCTAGTATTATCAGTCTAGAGCACCCAAGTTGATTGGTAGTTAAGCAATGGGATTATAATCAAATACCTTGCAAACATGGTCTCTATCTAAAGGTAAGAGAATTATCCCATATATTGTATACAATTCCCTCATGTCAGGGTTGTATTCCCTGGCAATTGTCTTCATTAACTCCACGTTAATGAATATGTTATGCACCACCATCTTTCCTAATCCAAAATTCCATATGTTGCACATTGACCTATCTACATAGGCCTAAATTTGTATCGTGCTTGAAAAGTGCATACCCCTCAGATGGAATGATGGGGTCTCTTCAATTTTCATTATTGCCGAAGAGTCTATTGACCATTATTCTTTACCCTAGAGCCACTGTCAACCATTTTTGTGATCCTAGGAGTTGCACGATAATATCCTCATCCAAGCCTCTCTTATGACCCCTTGATGTTTCATTCATTCTCTTAATGTAGGGTTTTATATAACTAGAACTAGGGTTCACAAAATTTTCTACTTTTATAAGACTTCTATTTTTTTTGACAACATACACCCTCTAGAAACCTTAAATATCTTTCTCGCCCAATTGAATTTTGATAACTTACACTCTATTGCCTTCAAAATCATATAGATGTATACAACTACACTTACTTTCTTTGAGAATGTTGGATGCCCTAATTTCATTGAAAAAGCCCTTGTTCACCTTGAACTTTCATTGCAATTTTCTCCAACACCTTGCAATTCTAGTTTGAATGATATTGTGCAAAGAAATTTACCCCATACCATCATGAATTTGGTAGATAGCAATCCAATTCACCATTAATGTTTTCACATGCTTGAACGTATGACCAGGGATAGAAATTTATTGTGTTTGAATATGGAATGTCGATCTCAAGATCGACGATGATCACAAAAATTTGAAATTACCTCTACGAAGTCACATTTTCCTTTTTTCATTATGCAAACATGTGTCACCATTTCGAGGACTCACGAAGGGAGAAAAAGAAAAACTAGGAGCCTCCTCGATAGTATAACTCTCCGCGAATAATTTTGGTGGAAATGGTACCATTTCACAGTTTCATAAGAAGGAAAATATTGGCCCACCATTTCCTTGTGAAGCATTTAGCTCTTGTGATGAAATTTGATATGTGCTTGAAAATATGTCAATGTTTCACTTACTTGCGGGTGTGAATGTGTTAGAGGGAAGTGGCTTTGAGAAGTGAAGAGATCTTATGAAATATTGCACATGCCTTAAAACAACTTAAGGCTACTAGGAAATAGGGGGACTTGATCATGAACAATGAAAAATGCTTAATGACATAAAATAAAACATTAGCTTGCGATTTAATTAAAAGACCTAGACACACGTCGCTATTTCAGCGTCGCTATTTCAGGGACTCACAAACAAACAAAAAGGATTTTCCAAACTGAAGGAGGTATGTGATATGTTTACGCATGTCCCTTAGGGCTTGAGAAGAATTAAGACCTTAGAGCAATTGTTACCCATTTTTGTTACTTGCTTAAGTTGATTGAGCTAAAGAATTTGCAAACTGAAAGAGAGGTACATTTCATATTTATCTTCCCTATATTACATTCAATTGTATAAACAGAAAAAATAGAAAGATTACGAAATTGTAGTAACAAATCATTGCATTTATACAAGTGCATACAATATGGAAAATATTTGCACAAATATTTCTAAAAAAAGTAATCTTTATTGATACAAAAGTACATATTTGTCCCACACAAACCTTGAGACTTAACTTGTTCAATGAAAATGAAGAACAATTTATACATTGATGGATTAAGAGAAAAGAATGCATATATAGGGGAAGAGGCCAGTCATTGCCTAATGACTGGTTCAGTGTCTGTTTCCTTGCTTTATCTCCTGCCCTAAGTGCCTTGTTTCCTCCTTAGCTCCCTTCTCCCAACCCTTGCATTTGGAAGTTGCAATGATGTTAGAGCAATGCTCTAAGCAATGACGGTCTCTAACAATACATGTACATGCACCCATGAATTTATAAACTGACCCTCAAGTGTATTAAACAAACATGTAAACTATAAATTTCCAAGAAAGCAACAGGACCATCAAGTCCTTTAGGCATATGCATAGATTTTTCTAACTATTTGCTTCATGTGCAAATACAGGAAAATAACTGTTACTGTTTCATAAAATTTCAGCACGTGGGGTAAATGTGGCTCCCACAAGGGTTGAGCTCAGCGTGCTACTTTGTTATGCTTTAAAGTGACATTGAAAGATAATTCATCTCTTATGTTTTGTTCAAACAAGTGCATATCATTTATGATAATGAGTTTTATTCATTGTCCTAAATAACATATAATTGTTTAAAGATAATCATGGAGATCAAAGAATATATGACCTATTGTTCCATGTAAGTGTAGCATAAACATGTTTATCTATTATTCATCATGCTCATTCGACAACAAGAGCAGTTTCAAGGAGTCATTAAGAGAGCATCTATGAGTAATGAATGGAATGCAATGGTCAAGACATGTTTTCTTCTGTTGTCTCAAAGAGCAATGCATGAGAAAGAAAATTCATTGATGCAAATGAGAAAAGGTAATTGGCATTGTCAATGGTCATTGCATGAGGCAGTAGAATAAATCTACTGATTTCAAAGTGTTGCTATAGGGGGTGGAGGATCTACCTCTCTACAATCAACATTGAAAATGTTTCAATAGGACAACATGATCACATAAAAGGAAACAATCGTTATAAGGTGCAAAGCTATTGACATTGCAACCAATTCAATGTTAGAGGCATGCGGTACAACCAATGCTATGAGGTAAGAATGCAGAGGTAAAGTCACAATAATGTAAAGCAAAGATCAATGTTGTGACAACAAATACAATGGTCATGGAGAAAACATGGAATGTGACAGTTACTTTGAGGAGTAACCTACACATTGCAATAATGGAGCATCAAGTGTGCTAGTTATTTCTAAATACAAGAAATGGGCAGTTAAAAGAGATAATAACAAACTATGACCATATCAAAATGAGGAAGAGAAAAATGTACATAGGGAAATAGTGATAGAAGCAAGAGTTTTCAAACCCTTAAGTGTTTACACAAGGGGTAAAAAGCCCTCAATTTTTGAATTCATGTGAAGCATCATATTATGGATAGAAAAATATAAAGTTATACATAGAAACATGTAATGTTGAACCAATAATGTTTCCAAATCAGAAGAGAACATATTCATGAATGGGTCCTAAAGTCATTGGAGGCATTCATGCCAAAAAGATATCTAAATTACAAAAGAGCAATAGTAAAGGTAATTGTATAGTCCATGAATGATATACAGAAGAGTGACACATGAATGGAGTGACTGTCATAGCAGGTAATAGTGCTATAATGTTTCAAATACAAGCCATTATCAAATTGGTAGCTATGTAATCAATAGTAGCAAAGAATTTTAAACAAAAAAAGAAGATGATTTTTCATTTACACTATTGAAGAATAATCTTGGAAACAAAGCATACAAGATAGCATTGTCATTAGAGCAAAAAAGAAGGGCAACGAGCCATCTGAAGTTATCATGAGTCGCAGGATAATTATGTCTACAAAATGGCATGAAAGGGAAATATGAGACTCCAAATGACAATCAAAAGAAGACAATGTTAAATAATAGAATACATTCATATATTGCAAGGCAGTGGAACATAGGATATAAGCACTGTCAAACAACAAGTGAAATGCTTAAAACACATAATGCTCATATTTTGGCACCTATATAAGCTAAATAAGATTTGCTTCAAAAGTGAAGGTAAAACCCTCACATATTTTTAGTGCATAAACAAAAGAATCATATTTTGGGTACCTACAGTATGTGTGGCCATGACCATTAAAGCAACAATACTATGTATTTATAAATAGGAAAATAACATATAGGAAAAAATTGAGTTTGCATTGAAATGTCAATGAGATTCCCATGATGAAATAGAAGTGAAATCTATAGGGGAAAAAACTAAAAGTTCCAAGAAAGTTTATAGCTGTTGTGTGTAATGGAGTTCATAAATACAAGGCAGAGAAAGAATTAAAGTGATTCAAGGGTCGAACCTTAAAATCTCTACTTCAAAACAATATGAAGAAGCTGCCATAGTTTTCACAGAGAGGCTTGTTTTAAGCTTTATATCATGGAAGAGGTGCATCAAAGCTCAATAGGATTATCTTCAGACCACATAAAAATATTAGAAGTCAAAGAGTTAAAAAAAATTTCAGAGAGAAGGCTTGGCTCGAGCCATGAAAAATTCATAAAATACTGTTGAATCTACAAAAAATCATTGAAAAATGAGTTACCTGATTTTATACTTGAATGCTTATGAAGTTTTTTAGAGTTCGAGAAACCTTCTAATGATGGCATGGTTTGCAGAATGATCACAAAAAAATGAGAATGGGTAAGTAAAATAATGATGGTCGTGGCTTATGAGATCAAAATGAAATATAAGGGTTTCATTCATATTTTCTTTCAAACAACTTACCAACGGTATATTGAAGAAATCTATAAGGTTTTACTCAGAAAAGTCTCTGTTCACAGAGAAGTCAGCCATGAAATCACCTTGAAAGCTTCAAAAAACTCCATCAAAGTAACCATGGAGACTCGAATGTAACCTTGATGGCGGCACCAAGCTTCCTCTAGAAGCCTTGTGAAAATAAAATGGAAGTTTCATTTTGATTTAGGGTTCTCATAACCCTAGTCGACCCATGTTTGACATTTTTTATCATTGTTTTAAAAATGAAATGAAGCTTTTGAACCTGTGGGGAGCTAAGACTTTTAATCTTATTCCTTATAATATTTTCCCCTTCTATATATTATAAGTCTTTTAAGACTTATATTTTCTCTTATTATTTTTGCATTATATTTAAAAAATTGTGAAATACTAAGTCTTAATGATGCTTTATAAATCATTTTTGACTTAAGCATTCTTTTAAGATGCAAATATAATTGAAGATTTCAATGCATGATAATGAGAGAGGTTTAAGATATGTTTGTACTTATGCCTTTTGAGAGCACATAGGGGTAGTTGATGTAGTTTGAGAACATATGCCAAAGATTTAGGGGTTGTTTTGACTCAGTTATGAGGATTTGAGAGCTTTTGGAGGTGTTTTATTGTGCCTTCATGTTTGACTGGGTCAAACTTGACTTTTCCTTTAGAATGGAGCTCTTTTGAAGGAAAATTAGTTGCTATTTTTGGGGCTTTTTGGAGGCTTACGACCCAAGAGGTTTCTAGGTCCTATTTTGGTGGACTCTTGATGGAGATTGGATATATTCACTTCAGTTTTCATTTGTGAAGTAGTTTTGACTTAGGATTTTCTATTTAGTGACTCATTTTGGAGTCCTTGGAGGAAATACATAGTTCTATAACTCATTTACAGGCATGTACTATAGTATTTTACCTTTGAATTTCAATTAGATGCAGTGATTTTGACCTTCTCAGCGTTGTTTTCCTGTGTGTAGTTGGATGATTGATGTATGTTTTTTATGATCTAAACTCTAATCCTTTAATGTATGTCTCATTTCTAACACCTCTAAATAGAGAAATGCATAGTTTGTGTGTGTTATAAGTTGTGTCATGGTGTTTATCAGTGATTAGTTGTGAAATTTTTTAGTTTTCCTTCTGATTATGCAAACATCAAAACCTTCTTATGAAATATTTATTCATGAACATGTGAAAGGTGTGGGTTGTGTCTCTCAATAAGTTGCTTTATTGAGCTCATTGTGTATGTTATGCAGTAGTATTTGTCACAAAATATTTTGTGTTTCACCTTTTAAAACATTAAGGGTTAATATTTTTCTATTTATGTTATCTTTTCTCCCCTTTTCCTCAGCAATTAAAAGCAATAGTTTAAGGTGATAATCAAAGGAGCCAGCCTTCTCCGGAGGTTTGATCTCATATAAGGAACCCACACCTTGGGATCATTCTAATGTTTCACTGGACTGTTGAATTGCACATTCAACAGGGTGCAAATTCAGTAGATAACAACAATAAAATAAAATATTTGAGGAAAAGGGATCGCTCGGTTGCCTAACGCATGGGGTTGGTTAATAGATGGGAAAGAAACTGTTAGGTTATAACTTAAGTGGTAGGTGACCCTAGTAACTGTTCAACAACAAAACATTACAAAAGTGAAAAGGTTTAGATGAGTGCTAGGTTTTTAGTTAGAGATTGGGGTTTTAGGAGCCCTTAACACATGATTTTCACACCCTAGCCTTCATAATTAAGGAATTTCAAATGTTTAAAAAGCCAAAAATGCCATAGAATTATCAAAATTTCACAAATACCACCAATGGCTCTAGTTGGGGATGTCTACTTAGTAGAAATAGAGTGAGGATCCAAAAAAATCTAGAGAAGTAGACCAAAAATCCAAGCCAAAAAATAAAACCAAGGAAAATTGTACAAATTTTTACATTATAGAATAATGTCCATGGATATACCCTTCTTACGAGAAACAAGGATTGATGAATTGTCCATGCACTAGAAATTCCAACATCTCCTCATTCATATTTTGTAAGAAATATGAATTTTCACCATGGTTGTTGTATATGAAATAAGGGCCAATCTAGAGAGCTTCAAATTTACCATGCTTGCCCTTATCTTGGATTCAAGCATTCTGCATCAAATTCAAATCACCAATTTTTAAATTCTTATCTAATTCCCTTTAGTCAAATAGGTACTCGACCTATAATTGCTTTTGAATACTAATGTCCTATGCCTTCCTCCTTGATTCATCCAAATCTATAGTTGGTTAATTCTGATCATCATGTTGTCATCAATATCCTCCTCATACTTTTGGATGAATGTGTACACTAGGAACAAATTATTCACTGGTAATCTTGCATCCAATCCATATACTAGCTCATAGATGGATTTTTTTGTAGCCTTCTTTATGGTTGTCCTATCAACCCATAATGCTAATTTCAATTTTGAGTCTCATGATCTTTTGTTCTTTTCCATCACTCTCTTCATAATTTTCATGAGGCTTTTATTAATGGACTCAGCTTGTCCATTTCCCTATGGATGGTAAGGGGAGGAATATGATATAGAAATCCCATAATTGCTACAAAATATCTAAACTCCTTTGACCTAAAACACATATCATTATCCATGATCAAATTTGTAGGAGTCCCAAATCTAATCAAAATGTTTTCCATAATAAAATTAAAGACAACTTTACTAGTTTCCTTGTTGGGATTGCTTCTACCCACTTGGTAAAATAGTTTATGACTACTAGTATCCAACTGTGGCTACCACTAGATTTCTCACTAAACTCACCAATAAAATCTATGCCCCATTGCTAAAAAGGGGCTTCTAGATTCTATGTCTTCAAAGGTAAAGCACCAAAGAATTTTAACAAAATTTTAACTTACCAATTTTTTTGTTTGGAAAACATCACTTTTTTTCACCATTTTATGTGTGTCAAAGAATAAGGAAGGCCACCAATATCCAGATCTCAAGATCTTATAATTTGTTGTCTTAGCCATGTAATGACCTCCACAAACACCACTGTGTATTTCTTCAAGGATCCTTTTTCTTCATCAACACATTTGAGCATAACACCAGCTCTATCTCTTGAGTACAAAAAATCTTGAATTATAACATATTTTATAGCCTATAATTTCATAGTCCTTTTTTGGTTATCTCATGTGGTCAGGGAATGACATATTCTTTAGGTAGTATAAAATATCCTTATACCAAGGACAAGAATGCACATCATACTCTTTTGAAAGTGTCTCTTCTTATACTTGATGTATCTAGTTGGCTTCTAGATTGGATTCAACCATCAATTTGGCTAAACCTTGTCCTCTAACAATTTTGGTTATTTGGATATCAATGTTGAACTCCTAGATCTTATTGATCCACCTACACCTGCTTCCAGTAACTTATTGTTGAGTAAAGATGTCCTTGACTACAACATTAGGTACATAAGCCAATATTTTTGCACCTACTAAGTAGGGCCTGGAATTCTTTATAGCTTTCACAAGAGAATAAGCATGTTTCTCCATCATATCATATTTAATCTAAACAACTTATAAGGTTTTACTGAAGAAAGAAATTGGTTGTTCAAAGCATTCATTATTCTTTTGCTACAAAGTTGTTGCAATAGTATGGAATGATGCAAAGGAAAAGAGTTGAAAAGGCTTGGAGAAGTTTGGGGATTTCAAAATAGGAGCCCTTTTATATCATCTTTTATGCTTTGGAATGCCTTAGATGACTCTTCAATCCATGATATATATTCACCCCTTTTTAGCATCTTGGAGATGGATCTTGTCAGTTCTACAGATTTAGTGACAAATCTACTTACAAAATTTACTTTCCCAAAAAAGGATTGTATACCTTTAATATTCTTGGGCTGGGGAATTATGTTTATTGCTACAACCCTTTATGGATCAATTTTGATCCCCTCATTGCAAAAAATGTGTCACGACCCCTATTTTTTTTATTGTTTGTAATTTTATAATGTTTGGTTAAATTAAATTATAATGAAACAAAAGGGAATTAATTATAATTTAATTAGAAAACTCATTCTTCAATTTATCAATAATGCTTGTTAGTTAGAATAACAAATTTAATTACAATTAAATGAAAATACCTTGTTATTTAGAAAAAAACTATTTAATTGTGCAAGTAAGTAATATTTCGTTATTGTTTATTTGAATAAATATATAGATTGCAAATTAAAATGGTTTATCTATTACTTCTGAAATTAAATAGGCATTATTTTTTTATTGGGATAAATATTGTGCATGAAATAAACTTTATTATTTTTATTATTTTCAAGATTAGGTTTTGGGGGAAAAACTAAAAAGCGAACTTTAAAAGAAGGGAAAAGAATAACGGAAGCATACAATAAGCTTTCATAGTTTTTCAATATTGCTCTGCAAGAAATAACTGAAAATAGACACCAGGAAGAGGGTTTTTTGAAGCTCAGTAAATTAAAACGGTGGCAAGAAGAAGAAGAAGAAGAGGATACTCAAGCTGAAAGTGTATTCCAAGTTCCCAAATTCTTCCCCAATGTTTTCAATTTCAAAATGCATAAATAAACTATTGTTTGAGGAAAGACTGAACTCATTCAATTAAAACCCCAATTGTTTATATCTAGGAAATCATGTAATTAGTGTGCAAACGTATAATTTTTTTTATTATACTCTGTGGTAAGATTGTACAGGCCTGTTTCTTTTTGCTTGTTCTCTCTGTAATTTTATATGTATATATATATATAAATATTTATATATATTTGTATTTATGAGAAATGCAAACAATATTTATACAATTGTAATTATAATTATAGCATCACTAGGTGCATAGTATTTGATCCCTGGTTGATTCATACATCACCAAATTGTGAGAGAATGTGATTTAATTTATAGTAGGGAGATTATATGAATTCAGTGTGAAGGCCTTAAGCCTCCAGCCACACATCCTCTATGAGGATGACTGCGCTATGGAGGCAACACCCTCCACAGGTAGCGCACCCTCAATAGAGGGGGTCATGGGCCTCTTTCAACCTCTATATGTTAATGGCTTACAAATTTTATCTTTTGAGATTAAAGGAATCAGTAAGGACCAATGGTTGATTTTGAAAATACACTATATGAGATCTTTATCATCCATGGATTCCATGAAGCTGTTGTTGATTGCTCTACTCATTCTGCAAAGTGGGCTTGCGCAGAGTAGAGGCCAAAAGAAATTTGTTCTTCAAATCCTTACGTCCCAACAAAACTTAGTATCTGAAGGAGTTGATGAATCTAATCTAGCAGAATTGCCTGAATTGTTTTCTTTAGAGAGTCAGAATCTGTTGAATATAAATCTTCTTCTACAACGTGTGAAGAGACTTATGGGTTTTTGCCATGTACCAAAAATAAATTTCAAAAATGGCAATATCTGTGCCCTTTTACAAATTGTATCCATATACTAATTATGTATGTGTGTTTATTTATTTCATTTTTGTGCTTGCGGCATCAACCGGCACTTGTTTTCTTGGGAAATGCCCCTTGTTTTCCTAATTGTACATAGCTAGGTGGTGCCAAAGCAAGAATGACAAAGTCTTAGATTACAAAACTATATCTGGAGTGAGTAGTTAACACTCATCCAACGGGAGCTATGTTGTAATCAATTTGATGAACTCAACCCACATTGCTACCAAACATAAATGGATCACTCAGCTTTGAATGCTTCATGTCTAACTTACCAGGAATTGATTTGGATTGGAGTTGGTAGTGTTGTACATATTTCACATTCAATGTGGGAACTATGATGATTAACAGTTAGAGAAGGTTTGGTGTTAATGCTACAGTGAGATCAAATAGCTTGGGTGAATTGATGATGTAATTTTGCATATGCTTTTGTTATGAATGAAAGAGGCTTGATTCCTCTAACATGGAGGTTGGAGGTGGAAATATTTTGGATCATCCAATATTTGTTGACATGATTATTGGTGATGAAGTGTGTCATTCCCCCACCAAGTTAAAGAGATTATAGCCTTAATGAAATAAATAATAAAAAGTGATCCTAGTAAGAGATCAATTAAGATTAAAAGGGTTTTATTAGCAATGATTCCAAAAAGGCATACAATTAAAAATAAATTAAGAGTTTCAAGGCAGCACTTAACTATGAAGGGGTGTAACTCTTGCAAAGGAAATGGTTTGATGAAGAGGTGTGACTTTCTCAAAAAGTAAGGGATGTATTTTAGAAATTCGGCGAGTATCTTCTATAGTTTAAATATTTCTATTTTATTTGTAATTTGTTTTATAGTTATTTTTTTCCCTATATTCATCTAGAGAACTCATTTATTCTTTTTAATCTTCACTTTTATCCCTTATAAGAATGTGATCATAAGAGAATCAATGGGTTATTATTTTTTCATGATCTATTAGTTCGAATTGATACTGATCTTTGTGTTGAAAGGGGAAGAGGATATATTATTATTGTAATCAAACATTCAGCTAATCCTAAAAGGCTAGATTAAGAGGTATTCAATGACTGTTCCTAGTTCTCTATATTTTATAATGGGACATTCACTCGGAATTTCCTCCAAGAAAGCTTCTAACATGGTATTTTAAGTTAAAGGTTTTTTTTTTTTTTTCAAGTCTGTGACGAGACGTCAGTACTCATGTCATCCTTTGTTTAGATTATATGAATAAATATTTTGACAGTTTGTACCTATGTTAATTGGATAATTAATCTCAATGACTTGTTGACATTTAGTATATCTACATAGCCATTTCAAGTTTTGATTCTTTAGGATAAGTATTTTGTAGTGTGTTCAGCGTGTTCATTACTAAAATAGCTCCTTTCTCTTTGTTTCCGCATGGTTTATTTTCAGATCTGCACTTATTTTATAGTTATTGCATTTGATTGCAGTTATAGTTAGTGAGTTGCAAAACTTGTTTGATAATCTATACAACTCTTCAACAATTTCTAGTTTTGATTCTCTTAGCATGATAGCTAATATTGTGAGCATGAAATATTATTATGGGACAGGTAACTCAAGGAAGATGAGAGTCAAAATCTTTGACCAAGGGTCATATTATGAGAACATTTGATCCTATGACACAAGATGAGTTAGCATATTGAAAGATTCCATGATTCATGCAAGCATTCAACTCAAGATCTATTACAATCAAGCAAGAGTTTATCTTTCATTTTTGGTAAGTTGCAATATCATAATGTGTCCATCCATCATTCCTTTATCTTATTTCATTTCATTTTAAGGTTTTATTACCAAAACAGGGTTTGACCAAGGAAAACCCCTATTCACTAACAATCTTTGCAGGTCTAGGTGGTTGGCACATGGATGAGCAAGCCTATCATGTGTAAGCATCATTAGGTTGGTCAATTATGTTGCACTAGTAATTTATTTACCTTGAAGAAAAATGATTCTTATTTATACTGATAAATCACTTATCTGACCTTGTTTGATATACTTTGATTCATCAATGTATGCTCTTCCATTTGAATTTAGTGATGAAAGTAATTTAATTATTCCTTGTATTCCACACCTTTTTATAATAATTTTATTCTATTGAATTATTCTGGAAACTAAATGATATAATTAGTAAATGTATTTTTCTGGTCCTTACATTTTGGTATCAGAGCACTTAGGTTCAACACTTGGGCCTTGAGTCTTCTATGCTTAGGTTGCATTGCAGTATATGAACCTGTTGCATTGAAAAGTGAACCTTAGTTGTGGGTGACTCTTAGATGGTTAGTTGGAACTGATTTGAAGTTTTGGCAAAGTATGATTATTCAAGAAATCTTGAGGTGTGAGGCCCCTTTGCCATAGTCATGTTTTCATGTGAATTTCTAGTAAGAGTGATGATGACTATTTAAAATAATACAAAATGGATAATATATGGTGTTATTTGAAGTAAGCCAAGATGGATAGTATATGGTGACAACCCATGAATGACGATGTGGCAATAAAAGTAAAAATATTAAGAGAAATATATTGTGAAGAGAGATCTCTCTGATGACGTAAAGGATGAATGAGTTGATAAGATACAAGGGAAGAATAGAAGAAGAAATTTTTGATGAGAGGAAGAAAGAAAATCACTTTTGAAGTAAATGAAGTGGATATAATAAATAAATATTGGTTGAACCTTCATGAAGGTAAGAAACCTATGAGGGATGCTTAAGGAAAGAATGTTTGAATTGGTACTAGGGGAGGCAAGTTGATTGTTGAGCAACATCTTATTCCTTAAGGAATTGGATCTGATTGAATCCACAAGATCTTTCAAAAATGCAAGGTTTTGATGTCTTGAGAATCTTCATTGGTAATTCATGATAGAAATTGATTTGATAAATAACTTGATTTGTCTATCAGACAAGGTAAGAAGTGATTGATTGGATTGAATCATGTATGCTTGATGGTTAGTAGTGAAAGTACTTATACATATGTACTATATGAGAATGATACTTGTGGAATAATGAAATTATCATGCTCTGTGCAAATGACACATCTGTATGGGTGATTGTATTAATATCATAGAAAAATTGTTGTCTTAATTATACATATACTTGAATGAGAAATGTTCACTATACTTATATTAATGTGAGTGATGCATATTTCATATTATTGTTCTTGTGAGAGTGATGCACTAGAGTAAGTTATTGATTCCTTTGTGTGGATAAAGTACTTGAGTAATGATTACATTCATAATTTGTGTGTGGGATATACTTTTGATACTCATTGTGTTTATTGGATCGAGTAATGATCACTATAACTATAGTACTGTAATTCATGCATATTCCACCATTTGTGTGAGTGATGCACTTGTGAAAGAGATGCACTTACTATATTTATTGTATGAAAACTTGAATGAGTAATGCACATTGTATACAAGACATATTCCATATTTTTGCAAGAGAGGCACTACAAGTAAAGTATGTATTCATACCCTGTGTGAGTTATGCACTAGGGGTTCATGCATTCTTGTTTGTTAACTACTCATTCCATGTGCAATTGTGTGTGTTATGCACTAACATATCATTTGGTCCTTATTTTATGCAATTTGATATAGATTATTCTTGTTGAATGTGTTGTGTATGATAAGCTTTAAGCTTACCTTCCGGGACAAGATGTCGAATGTGGGCTAATAGAGAAGGTGATCTTCTTTTCCAAGATCAACCAAATTTTGTATAAATGCTTTGGCCAAAGCGAGTTGTACCATTGAAATAGATGGATAATGAATTCCTAGAACTTTTATATGTTATATGTTTCTCTGCCACATCTTGAATGCAAGAAATATGATCATTCTAGTATAGAGAGTGTATATAAGGCATCATGCATGCATTGAGATTTTCCCTCCTGCCCCAATTGTTAAAGGTTTCTAGGTGCCTCATGTAGGACTGGGTGTTCTTTGAGTTAGGAAGAACCTCGGGGAAGTGTTATGCTTCATGGTTGGGTGGGAAAAGCATCTTAACCATGCTTTTGACCTTCAGCTTGTGGAAGACCATTAGGTTATGGCAATTGAAGATTGATTAAATGTTTTATTTTCTTTATGAAATTCAAAACCTGGATATGTATCATAGCATGAATCATTGTATGACTTGTTTAGTCAATTAATGCAATGTGCTTCTCTTGGATGCATTCTTGTTGCATTTGTAAAAAGTTAAAGGATTATGCATGTCATACATTTATGGAAATCCTTGTTAATAGAAATTTACTTTTCCAATTATAGATTGAGATTTACTTTTTGTTGTGAAATTTAGTAACTGGTTGAATCAGTGTCAAGCTCTTAATGAACTTCCTGACATCTGGTATTCCGAGTTGCTATGGTAATCAACTCAAACCTTTTGTATTATTAAGTGATATTCTTATCTTTGATGATTCTAATCATGTTGATGATCGTCTATAACTTGTTGATCTTCTTATCTTTATGTTGTTAATCAAAAGAAAGACCTTAATGTAATTGCTTTGCATTTTCTGCTTACTGAGACTTTTCTTTTTTATTAGTGTTTTAATTTACTAATGATGATAACAAGGTAGTATGGGATGCTTTTTATTCATCATAAAGGTAGATGTTTTGACGTCTCATGCGAGTAGGCATGTTGACAAAATGATCATAATTGTTTTCCTTCTATCAGTAAATATCTTTGAATATGAAAAAGATTTGCATAAGATAGAAGATTGTATGAAAGAAATAAATTAGTTGCATGGTTTTATTAGTTAAGGTAAATATAGTGAATTGATGAATTCATGATGTGCTAACGAGGTGTGCAAGTGTTTGGATGCCAGCCATAGGAGATTTTGTTGTTATGAATAGATAGGCGTTTAAAGTAAATGATATCTTAATCAGGTGGGCTAATTTTGACATTAAGGTAAAACAAAATTAAAGAGGTATGAATTTTTTATTTTTTATTTTTTTATCTTTAGCTAATTTCATCATCAGGATGATGATTCTTTAAGGGGGGAAGGATGTCACGACCCCTATTTTTTTATTGTTCGTAATTTTATAATGTTTGGTTAAATTAAATTATAATGAAACAAAAGGGAATTAATTATAATTTAATTAGAAAACTCATTCTTCAATTTTTCAATCATGCTTGTTAGTTAGAATAACAAATTTAATTATAATTAAATGAAAATACCTTGTTATTTAGAAAAAACTATTTAATTGTGCAAGTAATATTTCATTATTGTTTATTTGAATAAATCTATAGATTGCAAATTAAAATGGTTTATCTATTACTTTTGAAATTAAATATGCATTATTTTTTTATTGGGATAAATATTGTGCATGAAATAAACTTTATTTTTTTTATTATTTTCAAGATTAGGTTTTGGGGGAAAAACTGAAAAGCAAACTTTAAAATAAGGGAAAAGAATAACAGAAGCATACAATAAGCTTTCATAGTTTTTCAATATTGCTCTGCAAGAAATAACTGAAAAATAGATGTCGGGAAGAGGGCTTTCTGAAGCTTAGTAAATTAAAACGGTGGCAAGAAGAAGAAGAAGAGAATACTCAAGCTGAAAGCGTATTCCAAGTTCCCAAATTCTTCCCCAATGTTTTCAATTTCAAAATGCATAAATAAATGATTGTTTGAGGAAAGATTGAACTCATTCAATTAAAACCCCAATTGTTTATATTTGGGTAATCATGTAATTAGTGTGCAAACGTATAATTTTTTGTATTATACTCTATCAAAAGATTGTAAAGGCATGTTTCTTTTTGCTCGTTCTCTTTGTAATTTTATATGTATATATAAATATTTATATATATATATATATATGTATTTATCATAAATGTAAATAATATTTATACAATTGTAATTATAATTATAGCATCACTGGGTGCATAGTATTTGATCCCTAGTTGATTCATACATCACCAAATGGGGAGAGAATGTGATTTAATTTGCAGTAGGAAGATTATATGAATTCAGTGTGAAGGCCTTAAGCCTCCAGTTGCGCATCCTCTATGAGGATGACTACGCTGTGGAGGCAACGCCCTCCACAGGCAGCACACCCTCAATAGAGGGGGTTGCGGGCCTCTTTCAGCCTCTATATGTTAATGGATTACAAATTTCATCTTTTGAGATTAAAGGAATCAGTAAGAAACAGTGGTTGATTTTGAAAATACACTATTTGAGATCTTTATCATCCATGGTTTCCATGAAGCTGTTTTTGATTGCTCTGCTCATTCTACAAAGTGGGCTTGCACAAAGTAGAGGCTAAAACATATTTGTTCTTCAAAGCCTTATGTCCCAACAAAACTTAATATCTAAAGGAGTTGATGAATCTAATCTAGCAAAATTTCTTGAATTGTTTTTTTTAGAGAGTCAGAATCTGTTGAATATAAATCTTCTTCTGCAGCATGTGAAGAGACTTATGGGATTTTTCCATGTACCAAAAATAAAATTCAAAAATGGTAATATCTATTCCTTTTTATAAATTATAGCCATATACTAATTATGTATGAGTGTTTATTTATTTCATTTTTGTGCTTGCAGCATCAACTAGCACTTGTTTGCTTGGGAAAGACCCCTTGTTTTCCTAATTGTACACAACTAGGTGTTACCAAAGAAAGAATGACATAGTCTTAGATTACAAAACTATATCTGGAGTGAGTAGTTGACACTCATCCAACAGGAGTTATGTTGTAATCAGTTTGATGAACTCAACCCACATTGCTACCAAACATAAACAAATCACTTAGCTTTGAATGCTTCATGTCTAACTTACCAGGAATCAATTTGGATTGGAGTTGGTAGTGTTGTCCATCTTTCACATTCAATGTGGGCACTATGATGATTAACAGTTGGAGAAGGTTTGGTGTTAATGTTACAGTGAGATCAAACAACTTGGGTGAATTGATGAGGTAATTTTGTATCTGCTTTTGTTATCAATGAAAGAGGCTTGATTCCTCTAACATGGAGGTTGGAGGTGGAAATATCCTTGATCATCCAATATTTGTTGACATGATTATTGGTGACGAAGGGTGTCATGCCCCCACCAAGTTAAAGAGATTGCAGCCTTAATGAAATAAATAATAAACAACGATCCTAGTAAGAGATCAATTAAGATTAAAAGGGTGTTATTAGCAGTGATTCCAAAAAGGCATACAATTAAAAATAAATTAAGAGTTTCAAGGCAACACTTAACTATGAAGGGGTGTAACTCTTGCAAAGGCAATAATTTGATGAAGAGGTGTGACTTTCTCAAAAAGTAAGGGATGTACTTCAGAAATTTGGTGAGTATCTGCTATAGTTTAAATATTTCTATTTTATTTATAATTTGTTTTGTAGTTATTGTTTTCCCTATATTCATCTAGAGAACTCATTTATTCTTTTTAATCTTCACTTTTATCCCTTATAAGAATGTGATCATAAGAGAATGAATGGGTTTTTTTTTTCATGTTATGTTATTTCGATTGATACTGATCTTTGTGTTGAAAGGGGAAGAGGATATATTATTATTGTAATCAAACATTCAACTAATCCTAAAAAGCTAGATTAAGAGGTATTCAATGACTGTTCCTAGTTCTCTATATTTTATAATGGGACATTCACTCAGAATTTCCTCTAAGAAAGCTTCTAACATGGTATTTTAAGTTTAAGGTTTTTTTTTTTAAATATGTGACGAGACGTCAGTACTCATGTCGGCCTCTATTTAGATTATATGAATAAATCTTCTTACAATTTGTACCTATGTTACTTGGATAATGAATCTCAATGACTTGTTGACACTTAGTATATCTGCATAGCCATTTCAAGTTTTGATTCTTTAGGATAACTATTTTGTAGTGTGTTCAGTGTGTTCATTACTAAAAAAGCTCCCTTCTCTTTGTTTCTTGTCATGTCCCCAAAATTGTAACACCCGATATGAAATATTGAGACAAAAATAAATAAACCAAATATCAAAATAATAACTATGTCTCAAATAAATAAATAAATAACAAAACATATATATATATATATATATATATATATATATATAGTATATAAATATTAACAATTATAATTATTTATTATAATGATACTATAAATATGATATAAATATAAATATAAATAAAGATTTTATAATTATAGCTAATATTATAATTATAAATATAAATATATTGAATAAAAGATAAAATACAAATATATATAAATATTGAATAACATATGAATATAAATATATCAAAATAAATATAAGTATAAATATTGAATAAAATATAAATATAAGCATATTAAAATAAACACCTAAAAACAATATAAATAATAGTCATCAAATACAAAGTTGAGTGATTAATCATAAGTAGCAAGTCACGTCCCTCCAAAATGAAAGAACACATCCTTCCTTACTGTGTGTTATCGTCCTAGTATATTTGAAGTGCCAGCTAGAGTATTGGGTACAATTAATATTATGTGAATTAATACGGTAATATTTAAAATAGAGCATTAGGTATATTTAATGTTATTTAAATCAAATTATAATATGCTCAGGTCTCATGTATAGGCAATAGTAGATATATTTTTATTTCAGTCATGTTATGCTTAAGACATGTAAGGTAGAGTCATACACTCAATGCACTAGTGTTGATGATCAATTATATGGATCCAACTACTTGAGTTCGTAATAGAGCCCTATAATTAGAAATTGATCCTAGTCATAAGTGCAAACCCAAAACCTGCCCCATAATAATAATGGTCAATTATTTAATCACAAGAACACCATATGACGATATTATGTTTTGATGTATGGATGACTCTATTCATTCACTAAGATGATACATGGTAGAGTGGAACGCCATCTATGGGTTCTTGATAGATGTTTAATACCTACCCTAATGTACTTATGAAACATATTATAGAAGAATCATTCATAGAAGTGATAAGAAGAAATGGATAATTCCTTGATGAGCATGAAATATTTATATCATCTCTAGTCTTATTAGATTTTATCACTAAATTTATTGATCTCTAACGTTCTAATGTCTCTTTGAGAAATACTTTGAATGCAAGATTCGGATTTAAGCATTTCTATCAAAAAGGGGACATTACATTTCCACATGGTTTATTTTCAGATTTGCACTTATTTTATAGTTATTGAATTTGTTTGCAGTTATAGTTAGTGAGTTGCAAAACTTGTTTGATAATTTGTACAACTCTTTAGCCATTTCTAGTTTTGATTCTCTTAGCATGATAGCTAATATTGTGAGCATGAAAGATTATTATGGGATAGGTAACTCAAGGAAGATGAGAGTCAACATCTTTGACCAATGCTCATATAAGGAGAACATTTGATCCTAACACACAAGATGAGTTAGCATATTGAAAGATTCCATGATTCGTGCAAGCATTCAACTCAAGATCTATTACAATCAAGCAAGAGCTTATCTTTCATTTTTGGTAAGTTGCAATATCATAATGTGTCCATCCATCATTCCTTTACCTTATTTTATTTCATTTTAAGGTTTGATTACCAAAACGGAGTTTGACCAAGGCAAACCCCTATTCATCAACAATCTTTGTAGGTCTAGGTGGTTGACACATGGATGAGCAAGCCTATCATGTGTAAGCATCATTAGGTTGGTCAATTATGTTGTACCGGTAATTTATTTACCTTGAAGAAAAATGATTCTTATTTATACTGATAAATCACTTATCTGACCTTGTTCGATATACTTTGATTCATTGATGTATGCTCTTCCATTTGAATTTAGTGATGAAAGTAATTAAATTATTCCTCTTATTATGTACCTTTTTATAATATTTTTATTCTATTGAATTATTCTAGAAACTAAAGGATATAATTGGTAAATGTATTTTTCCGGTCCTTACAAAATGTGACCCAATAATTTACCCTTTGTTACCCCAAAAATACACTTTTTTGGGCTAAGGGAGATACCATACTCCAAGACCCTTGCAAAAATATTCTCTAAGTCCATGCAATGGTCTTCTTATTTCTTGGAATATGTTATTAGATGATCTTGATATACTACCATGAAGATGTCTATAAAATCTGAGAATGCAACATCCATAGCTTTTTGAAATCTTGCTCCTGTGTTGGTTAAACCAAATGGCATCCTTACATAGACATATGTTCCCCATGGTGTAGTGAAAGTAATTTTGTACCATTTGGATTCCTTTACTTTTACCTAGTTGTAACCTAAGAACCCATCCATCATGGATAGAAGTTCACAACCAATAACTCTGTGCAACATTTTCTCCATGTTAAGCAATGGATAGTTATCTTTCAATGAAGATACATTTAGATTTCTTAAGTTTACACATAATTTGATATCTCCATTCTTCTTTCTTACTAACACCAAATTTGAAACCCAAGTGGAATGTTTGATAGGCTTTATGATTCCACCATCTCTCAACTTCATTAAATCTTGTTGTATTTTGGGTGCCAATGTAGGATTTATTGGTCTCTGCTTCTATTTAAAAGGCTTAGCATTCTTAGGGGGATATCATGCTGAAATAAGTCTTCTCTATAATCCTTTAGGTCATCATATGACCAAGAAAAGGCATGCTTATATTTCTTGAGTAGATAAATTAGCATTATTCTAATTTTTGGGTTGAGTTTCTTACCAATGTGAACCTTCTTGGGTGCATAACCAGTCCCCAAATTGATTTCCTCTAAATCTTGTTCATGTGTAAATTTTATCTTAATATTACATTTGTCATAGTTATCAAAAACTCTTTCTAAGGCTATCAATCTGATAGGAATTTTATTGGTCTTGAGCTAAATTACCTCATTTACAAAAATGGTATCCTTTCCATCAACCTTTTCCATAAAATTCTAGAAATCAATTTCCTTGTTGTGGTATTCATCCACACAATGTAAAAGATTTAATAAGTGTGAATCACTTTTGAACACCTACTAGTTGTGAATATTGTTAGGGATAGAAGGCCTCACTTGAACCTAAACCTTTGATATCCCAACAAAGGTTATTCCATAAAGTCTCAAGGACATGCTGGCAAGTAGGTATGACATAACATTATTTGATCTTTCTATCCAATCAATTGAAAATGCTTCAAACATTTCAATGGTATCCCATACAACAACTTTGCATTATTTCAATATTTTATGCTTAGACACATTTAGCTCTTACCTGGGATATAACTAACTTAGAGTCCCCTAAAACCCTAATCATTTTAATACCATGTTTGATAGTAATTCTTAGTGCTAACAATAAGGCCTCATACTCAACCACATTATTTGTACACTCAAATATTAATGAGAATGAGTATTTATAGGACTTATCTCCTGGTGATATAAGGATCACCCCTACACCTAAACCTTGTTTTGAACAAGCTCCATCATAATAATGGCCCATAAGCCATCCTCTTGAGCCTATTGCTTCACTTCTTCATTTTTTGGTGCATATTTTTTATGTGTTGATTGTGACTCTACAACATTGAAATTATCCATGTTTGTATCAATAATATGTATATGTTCTATTGGGTGTACATCTCCAATAAGATTAGGGGACCTTTTTTCCCTGATTATTTTGACATGCATGCTATTAATAGGGATTGTGGCATATGATAGGTCTAGTTTCGTGCTTCCCCCAATTGTTGTTGACCATTTTCTTGATAAAATCATTCCATATTGGGGTGGAATGTCAACAGTCACATTCATTGCATAGTCCTTCTCAAGGAAATATACTAATGTAAAATGTACATATTTCATGATTCCAATTATTGGAACCTCTCTTGAATCCATGGAAAATTACTTTCCAAATGCTTGGTTCACTTACAATCCAAGTTCCATCATAATTGATAAGGGGAATAACATTTGTGGATGCTCTTGAGTCAATCATGCAATTCCTTATTAATTTTTTATTAACCTATAGGGTCTCATAGAAGGGATCTATTTGATTATGGAAAGTAGTTAAAGTAGTTCCTAAAAACACTTCAGGTACCTCAGTATTAATCCATTTAGGTTCAATTCCTTTTAACTTTTCCTTACCCTTCTCAGGTGGGGTAATCACCTTTTTTGCATCATAGGCTATAATTGCACCATTGATGAGGGCAACTGCCTTTTCTCTGTGTTCTTTTATCCTCATCATTTCCAACAAGGAAATAATACTTTGATTTGGAATAGGAGTCATGTCATATCCATTGGGACATATTTTGGTATACAACTAGGTTGATCAATTGGTACAATCTGGTCATTTACTTTCTATAATTCCTTTCCCAATAGATATTTGTGCTGATCTTTGACATATTCTTTCCTTTCTTCTATTTTCTCCTTGTGATTCCTAGTTTTGGTGTTAGAAGGACCGATACAATTTCTAGGCTTCTCAGTACTCTTTCTTTTAACCTCTTGTTTGATGTGAGATTCAATTTTGGGCCATCTTTACTTTCCTTTATAAAAAGACCACCCAAGTTCCCTTGATCATTATTGTCTGTTATATTTCTTAGATTGTAATTGCTCCTAACTTGGGAAATAGTTGGAGATGTCAATGCTATGATTTCTTCATCTAAAGACCTTCTTAACATGACCTTAGGTTTAGAATCATCATTGTGCATATCATCAAGACATTCTCTCTCATCATTAGAAATACTTTTTGATGATAGGCATAATTTTGATATCTTTTATCACAAACATCTAATTCTAAACATTCCTCACCTGAAGAGTAATTGTGAACATCTGAATTAGTTCTAGTAGACAACATATTTATACTTTTTTCTTCACCTTGTGAATTGCCATAGTCATCACATGAAATATGACTTTCCTCTAGGGATTAAGTGACCATGCATTGCTAAGGAGAGTGTGGTAATTGGAAATGATCACACCAAGGGGTTTCCTCTAAAAAATTAGTGTTATTTCTCTTTAATGGATCACGAGTTTCCATGTTAGGCATAATTCTTTGATTATTTTGGACATGCCTACCATTATGCCAATTTATGTTATAAGGTTGATATGAGAGTTTAGGCATTTTCTCTTGTCTCTGATAATTGGGCCTATCATGAGGTAGACCCTTATCATTTTTGGCTACCTTATAACTAAGATCTTTCAAGGAACTCATCATTTTTTCAAGTTTTTCCTCGGGGGGTACAACTTTTCTTTGATGTCCTTTAGGATTTTGTAGGATTTTAACATCATCCCTCTTGTTCACCTTCCCTAAAGCTTTTCTATTATTCTCAATATGTGTTGCAATCCTAAATACATCCCTCAAAGATTGAGGATTCTTGTCTCTTAATTCATAAACCATTTTTGGTTCATAGGATTTGCAATACAAAACTAGGCACATGGATTCATTAGGCCTCATATATGGGGGAATTTTATTAAAACCTTACTAAATCTTGCATTGAATTTAGAAGCTAATTCATTTAATCATTTTCTTATTCTTGTGAACTCATTTATTACAAATATAGGATTAATATTAGTTCCATATTGCTCTTTGAATACCCTTTTGAAGTCATCCCATGATCCAATACTTGCATCCAACAAGTATCTATACCAGTCTTTAGCTTCACTAGTTAGAGACTACATAAATAGCTTCATTATAACATGCTCATTTTCAACCTCAAAATAATCTAAGCAAATTCAAAAATGTGCTAAGATGTTCTTCACTAGTCACTGCATCATTTCATAAGAATCTGGAAAGGTATAACCTTACCTCATTAGGAACCAGATTGGTATATCCAGGGATTCCACCAAAATCAAGTTGCCTGTATCTATCCATTTGTAGGGGCATTCTACATGGAGGATTCCCATTCTTAGAGGATTTCTCATTCTAGGATTTTGTTGACCACCCTAATTTGTAGGGATATTATGTTGTACATATTGATCTTGAGCTACTGGAATATATTGTCCTCTTATTCTTGGTGGGGTAGTATATTGCAAACGAGAACCCATTCGGTTATGTACCTGATTATTTGGTACATAACCTCTTGACCCTATTTTTTGTCCAATATATTATTTTTGAGATATCCCACCCATGCCATTATTTTTTTTGTTGTTGATGGGTATGAGTAGGATTTTTTTGGAGGCCTATGGAAACACCAAAATTCAGAGGCATAGTATTTGTGGTAGGGTTTTTTGTGAAGTAGAATGGTTTTTATTTCCTAATGGAACATTTTCCATACTAGCTATATTAGGCATCATTTTAGATATAATACTAGGTTGAGGATTACTCTAGGTACTCACATGAGTAGTGTTTAGAGGGACACTCATCTGATTGCTACTTCCATCTTGTTTTTGAGATGTTGGCCCAACAGTGCCACCAACATGATGGGGAACTTTCATACTATCAAGTTGCTTCTTCATATCATCTCTTTTTTTTCATAACTTCTCTAATCCTTTCTTGTTCTAATATATTTATCTCAAGCTACAGGTCATTCATTTCCTTCAATAATTCTTCCTCAGTCTATATTGTATTTTTAGGAATAGGGGTCTGGGAAGATACTTGAGGAGCACTTGTTCCTAATTGGAGTTTATTATTTGTAACAAGGTTCTCATAGGAAAAATGACACATTTCTTCTGTTGCAAGGTTTTCATAAACTTATTACACCACAAAGTTTACAAGAGGAGTATTGGGATCTAGAGAATTATTTCTAAGATCATACTCTTTCTATATTTTCTTCCTCTCTTATTCAATTCTTTCAAAAAACTCTTTTTGTCTTTTAGATGCATCATTTCTTGTTGGCGAACCATCAAGACTATCATCACCATTTGAATTAACAAAGGTATTTCTAGAAAGAGGAGTTGACTTGTACTTGTAGTCTTACATATTTGTATCTCCTTCAGTGGCTCTATATTAACCCTCTTTGTATGATCTCCTTTGTGCAGGGGTCTTCTCCCATCCATGATGATATCCTCCTTAGATTTATTTCATTTTCTTTTCAACTAGTCCTTTTGATGTATAATAGATTATCAGAGTCACCACCCAAATTAATGGGGATAACAACCTTTAAGTATTTTAACAAGACTCCAGAGTTGAAAACTTTCTAAAAAAATATTTTAACAGATAGCAAAACCTCTTACTCAAAACCATAGGATACTAACTACTAGACAAAAATTTCTTAGCTTTTCCCAACAGAGTCGCCAATTTGTTGGTGTTTCCAATTGATTATCTAGGCTTTTCTATAGGTTAGCTAGATGTTATGATAAAAAACCCTAGGTTAGTGGCTAACAAACAAGATATAGGTTTTATAATTCTTTCCTCTGCACTTTAGGCTCTGCAAAACCAAGGTGGGTTCCCTTATAACATCATTCAATATATAACAGTTCTTAGCAATGATGCCTTTGAAACAAATTATTCACACTAATTTTATAGAAGGTAATCCTGATGGGCTAAATCATCTTCAAAACCCTCTATATGCTCTGTATTACTTTGCTAGTATGGATTTGAGCTTAAAACTATGAAAACATAGTAAATGTAAAATTTTATTTTATTTTTTGTTTGTGATTCTATCTTAGACTTAAGCTTTGTGATTCATTTTTTCCAATACCTTATCCACAATAGAGTCAAGAAATGAAGTAAACTCCTACAACAGACCAACTCTTGGCTTCTTATATCCTCAATTTCTTACAATGAGAATCCAACAAAAGAATAATGTTACCATACTACTTACAAATCCCTATTGCAACCACACAATATCTAATGAATAAACTAAAAGAAAAATTATTCTATTCTTTGAATATAAGCTAAAAATTCAAGCATCTATAACACAAGATATGGTATGAGAATCAGAAATAAACCTTGAGTATATTGATTCAAAAGATAATGTGTGCAATATTGGAGAGTATGATAAATTGATACTCAGATTTGAGAAAATACAAAGTATTTGAATCATCTACTACTATTACAAAGAAAAATTACATATATTCTCCAAGTTTTGGAGGACTTATCTAGAAAACCTAACTCAAAATTCCATTTCATAGACATAAGGGAAGAAATAAGTGAAAAGCATCATTCCACTGCTTAGTCACTAGAAGACAAAAACCAAGTGGTGGCACTATTTACATAGGACAAAAAGTCATTACAAAAGATGAAAACTACCCAAAAAGTGGTTGGATATCTTTGAAGCATTGATGTCAATATATGGGAGTTGATCTTCTCAAAATTGCTTCTTGTAGGTGATAGGACACATCTAACATTCTATGTCTGACAAGCCCATGCAACGACTATACCTGGTTGTTGAAGATTGATTAAAATAAAAATCAAGTTGCATCACTTTAATCTTCCATGTCTTCACTTTGTCTTGTAGATGTGTCCATCCTTGGTGGAAAAAAATGGATGAATCTCTCTAAATGAGACTTGTAATCATTTCCAATCAAAAATTGCACCATTTTAGGGAAACTTGGAAAAATATATTCAAATTTTGCAAGTGAGTCTATGCATAGGTTTAGCTGATCTGCATCCACCTCTCCCTCTTTATTGATCTTACTGTACATGGGAGTGAGAAAATTTGCAAACTTCAACTTCCGCTCCCTACAAGGCATAATCTCACCCTCTTCATTCAAAATTGAGGGTATATAGAACTCTTGAAAACCCTCAAAGGTGTTTAATTCCCTTTTCTTCAAGTTTTTTTATTTTCTATGATGACTTACTAAGTTAAATCCAATAGTTCTGACTTACCCAAAATGTTAGACACTAAGCTACTATCAAAATTGGGGTTCTTTACAACAATTTTCAATAATTCAACCCAGTGGGACCAACTGACTTGGAAGCATCTCAACCTCATCCATTTTTTTATTATGGCTAGAGAATACACTCCACAGGGTGGTGTAGCTGTCACATTCCTTATCCATTGAAGAAAGAATCTTTGACAAACTATAACCCAAAATGTTATCAAGTAGGTTTGAAACTTCTTCACAACTCCTTTTGTTGCTTTGGATTTTGTCTTTCTTTTCTTTCTTTTCTCCTTTAATCCTTGATTTCAAGGATTAAATTATTCTTCTCTTGTGAGGCTCAATCCTCACTTATTTGTTGTGAAGGGGGAAATAGCTTGGTAATTGTATTCAAATTTTGTTGCAACTTCTGATTTAAGGTATTTTCCTTATCTAGATCCCCTTGCAACTTCTTAACTATAGCCTCAATGAAAAGAGTTGCATTTATTGTTGGTGAGGCTACTCGGGTTGCACTTGTATCCCCCACTCTCCTTACAATGATATTTTTTGTGAGATCATTGGATCATTGATAACTTTGGGTTTACTAGTCTCGAGGAAAATTGACCAAATTGCTAGCATCTCATACCTTGGGATAAATCTTGATCCAAAGTACAAGACCTCTGCCTGTAGCTTTGGAGACCATAGTTGTAATCCATTATATAGGATTATGTGCAATAAAATTTAGTATTTGAAGTGAACAATACTTGAATCCTTCTTCAAGGAGCATATGGACTTATGCAAATCTTGTGCAACATACCCTACACAAAGAATTTTTTTGTCCAACTCCAAAACCTAACATAAAGAAAAGTAGGTCTTGAAAAAGTAATCCTCAAAAATATCATACAAAAAGGGCTCAAGATCACCCTTGGAAAACCTGTGCAACTCCCTTCTTGGCCCTCTAGGCCTAAATTAGGGAAACCATTTTACCCCATAACTATCTTTGTTCCTCTGGTATTCTTGATCTAGAGCACCCAAGTTGATTGGCAGTTGAGCATTGGGATTCTGATCAAAGACCTTACATACATGGTCTATGTCTAAAGGTAAGAGACTTATCCCATCTACTATATATACAATTTCCTCATATCAAGGTTGTATGCCTTGGAAATCACCTTGATTAACTCCACATTGATGAATACATTGGTTACCACCATCTTGCCCAATCCCAAATTTCATATGTTGCACACTGGCTTGCTTGCATAGGCCTTTCTGTATGTGTTCTTGAAAAGTGCATACCCCTCAAATGGAATGATGGGTTCTTTACAATTTCATTCTTGTTTAAGAGTTTTTTGACCATTATTCTTGACCTTAGAGCCATGCTCGACCATTTCTATGATCTTGGGAGTTGCATGATAATATCCTCATCCAAGCCCTTCTTATGACCCCTTGATGTTCATCCATTCTCTTAATGTAGGGTTTTGTAAAATGGAAACTAGGGTTTTATAGAACTAGAACTAGGGTTTACAAAATTCTCCACTTTTGGAAGACTTCTAGAAAATTTTGACAGCATACACCCTCTATAAACCCTAAATCTCTTTTTCACCCAACTAAATTTTGATAACTTATACCATATTTCCTTCAAAATCATAAAGATGCAGAAAACTATGCTTACTTTCTTTGAGAATACTAGATGCCCTAATTTCATTGAAAAAACCTCATTCGCCTTGATTTTTCACAACAATTTGCTCCAGCACCTTGCAAGTGTGGTTTGAAAGATACTATGTGAAGCAATTTACCCCAAACCATCATGAATTTGATAGATAGCAATCCCATCGACCATTAATTTTTTTGCATGCTTGAATGTGTGACTAGTGATAGATGTTTTCTAAGTTTCAACATGGACCATCGATCTCAAGGTTGACAACAATTAAATAAATTTGAAATTGCATCTATGAAGTGACATTTTCCTTTTGTTATTATGCAGATATGCATCACCATTCTGGGGACTCATAGAGGGATAAAAAGACAAAATAGGAGCCTCCTCGATAGTATAACTCTTCACAAAGTATCGTGGTAGCAACACACCTTTTTACAGTTTCACAAGAAAAAAAAGACTAGAACACCACTTCCTTGCGAAGGCTTTAGCTCTTGCAATGAAATTTAACATGTTCTTGAAAATGTGTCAATGTTTCGCTAACTTGCAAGGGAAAATGTGTTAGAGGGATTCGTGAAGTGAAGAACTCTCGTGAAATATTGCACATGCCTTAAAACAACTTAAGAGTACTAGGAAATAGGGGGACTTGATCATGAATGATGAAAAAGGATTAATGACATAAAATAAAATATTAGCTCACGATATGATTAAAATTCCTAGATATGCGTCGTTGTTTTGGGGACTCATAAAGAGAGAAAAAAACAAAATAAAGGCTTCCCCAAACTGAAGGAGGTATGTGATATGTTGACGTGTGTCCCATAGGGCCAAGAAAACTTAAGACCTTAGAGTGATAAAATAAAATATTCAGGAAAAAGGGATCTCTTGGTTGCCTAATGCATGGGGTTGGTTAACATACGAGAAAGATACCCTTAGGTTATAACTTAAGTGGTAGGTGAACCTGATAACCATCAACAACAAAACATAACAAAAGTGCAAGGCTTTAGATGAGCACTGGGGTTTTAGATAGAGACTAGGGTTTTAGGAGTCCTTAACACATTATTTTCACACCCTAGCCTACACAATTGAGAAATTTAAAAATTTAAAAAATCCAAAAATGCCACAGAGTTATCAAAATTTCACAAGTATCACCAAACCTCATACCTTTCCTTTTAATCAATATTTCATCAAATAGTTCCACACACTCTTAATTGTTAAAATTGTGAATAAACACAAGACACAAGATCAAACAACAAACAAAAACACCTTCCACGTAGAGAGAGTTGCAAATAATGATTTTATATATCCTCAACAAGAAAAACTTATAGAATGAACCTCAAGAGACTTAAAGGATATCTTGAGATAATACAATGAGGGTGGGTGCTTTATGGGATCAACCCTAAATGATAAAGGGATTAGATTATGACAAGTGTCAACATCCTATGTGATGAGATAGAATGATCTAATAATAGCTCACTTTAGTTAACATTGTAGACATATCAAAATGCCTTAACACATATCACACATCTTGAATTGCATTTTTCCATCATCAACATCACTTTCATCATCATAATTTCATTTCACTTCATTTGCATCAGTAATCTCCTCTTAACATCATTTTCACCAATTGACCCTATTTCTCTCTATTAATTAAATAATCTTGAATTGTTTAATTCATTCATCCATTTCATCACTAATATTCCCCTTTATCATCCTAGTTCAATAATCCTAATTATTTAATTAGTATCGTTTAATTTCCTCTGATCCCATCATGATTAAATAATCTTGATTATTTAACTATCCTACCTTTTAATCTTCTTTTCACATCAATTAAATAATTATTGATTATTTAATTTTCCTATTTTCCCTCCACAAAGCATATTCTTTTGGAATATTCCATTTCAAAATATCTCAACTGACTTGTCTCAACCATTTCTATCCCTTGATCTTGAAATCAATTCTCATCCCTTGATCTTAAATATCCTAACCATTTTCCTAAAATGGTGGAGCAAGCTTGAGTTCTATCTGGTCTCCTTCATCCATCCTTCTTGATTCACTCTCCTTTGTGGGTGTTGAGGATTAATCTCAACCCTTCTTTGTGGGGTTTCAAACTCAATCCTATCCATTGATCTAATTTCTTTAAATCTATAAAATAACCCTCACCCCTCTCATAATTCATCTAGATAATTTGTGAAGAGATCATGTCTAAATGATTCTTGAGCAAATTTAGTATACACCGTTGCATTCTAGGTCATCATATCAAGATTGCAATCATGGAGGCTTTGTGTTGAAAGGAAAACCAACATATCAAATCAACACAAATACACTCCTCCATGGGATGGTAATATTATGTGGTTTTGAATTCATTTGTGTTTCAATTTGATTGTGCTAACCTTTTTGTTTGAATCCATAGCTATGGAAATTGCATTTCATGAGTAGGTGGGTCCTAATCCTTATTTTGATTTCATTTTAATTAAATTCATTGATATAATTCATGTCCATTTTCTCCCCTTACATTAATTGGCATGCCTGATGGGACCTAGGTCCTTTAATCTAACATTTTCATCAATTTTTGTGATCAGTTGTAGGTTCTAGGTCGCTATCATGTTTTTCAAAGTCACTTTCATCAATTGGGCTGCTATCATTCTAAAATCTAAGTGCAAACATCTCATTTTCTAGCTGCTATTGCACCAATCCGACCACTGTCATTCTAGTTTTTTGATAGTTTAACATAGGTTTTCATTTTGTGCAAGAATAGGGTTCACTATCATTTGGAAGACAACCAATATCATTCTATTTTTCTACCACAGTCATCCTATTTTTTGGATGCTATCATTGAAACAAGTTGTTATCGTCCTTTCAATTTGTAGCTTTTTGACTATTTTTTTTACTGTAATAACAAAGCCATAGTCTTCCTATTCAAAACTGCTATTGACCTGAAAGATAGTTGCCATCGTCACACAAAGCCATAGTAATCTTAGGAACAAATTTGTTGTTGTAGGTAACAAGACCTCTATTGTACTGCTTTTTGCTTCTATTTTAATTTTTTCAATCTTTCTTGGATTTTAATTTACCAAACCCTAACCCTAACTCAATTGTTGTCTGTTGTGATTTAATTTTATCTAACTTTGGTTGGTGCAACTCTTGTAGGGTGAAGACAATCTTTCATTGAACTACTAATCCATTGCTTATGGGGTTGACAAACGGTCGAAGATCCAAGCTTAAACTACTAAAAAATTGATTGCAATCCCTTCTACAAGGATTTTTCTTTATTTCAATCATCTTGTCTTTTCAATCATGAAACATTTAATTTTGGTGTTCTAAATCATGAATTTCCTAGTTAAAAAATACTTCATTTTGGGCTTAAAATCTAATTGTGATGAATTTTCCACCATGTTTTATGTGATTGGAAAGCCAGATACACATCCTCTCCCCTCACATCATTCAACGATCTTGGGTGTAAGAGAAATATTTTGGGCTTTACACTTTTTGGTCACCAAAAGGTATTTTGATACTATCCTTTCCCCTTGCATCATTTGACAATCCTAGGTGTAAGATAAATATCAAAACACTAAGCCTTTCTTTTTTATTAGAGGGGCCTATGTTGTGATATATCTCAAAATGGAGAACTCAAGGCGACCCTAAAGCACGTTTACTGCTGGGCTATATAAAGTATGTGAAGCTAGATACTTTAGTGTCTCTTGTCTGAATTATAACCAATGGTGTTCATGATTTCATTACATACCTTTTTTCTAGAAGCCAATCCAATTTTTTTGAAATGATTCTTCAAAGTAGTGCACGGTAATAGCATCGTTCCTAGAAGTTACTTACCATGTCTAGTCTATGGTTGAGGCATAAGGATTAAGAGTTCATTCTCTTTTATAAATCCAGGAGTATCGAGGTGGTACATGACCTTGGTATGTCCTATTTGAACCCTCCATAGATATGGATTACATCACTCCTTTGGGGGTGAGGTAAGCCTACGCGAAGAAATGCAACTATACTCCTTAGGATGCAATTGACTAATCTTGTTTGAGCTATACCAGTGGATCTTACAGAAGAAGGTTCATGAAATATCCCCCTTTCCCATTGAGTTGATTATTTGCATTTTTTATCTATTGTATGTATCACTTGCTCTCAAACACATCCTCTAAAACACCAAATCAAAAATATTCAAACTTGCAAACTTATCAAAAATGTTCACCAAACTGAAAAATATCAAAACTAGGTCGTTACTATATATTTTACTGCTATTTTCCTAGAATTTGACCGCTAGTGTGCATCTGTTCACTACTGCCATTTCTGCTTTTACTAGTCACTGATTTACATAGAGGCCACTATTGTCAGAAACTGTCATAGTCATCCTAAAACAAGTTTTCTATTGTCATAATTTCTATCACAGTCATCCTAGACAGTAGCTGCTTGTCTCACTTTCTTGTTTGTCTTAGAATTTGTCAAAATTAGGTTTCAAAACATTGGCATAGTAACTTACACAGTTGTCAAAAAAATTGTCACCATAGATCTGCACTATCACACCATTCATCTTACACTTCAAACTTGGTTTACCTAGGGTTTGTAGCTATCACTTTTTGGACAAAAACAACAAATTCAGACTTACACCATACCTTATCAACAATCTTCAACATCCTTTTGCATCACCATCACCAATCAAACATCCACTTAGCCTTTGGAATCACTTTGAAAATAAGATATCCAACACCATCAACTTGTTAGCATTTCCATCAACATACCATATCCTCTAATAGTCTTGTTAAAATTTAGTGGACTTCATCCTATCCCTAAGTTTCTTTACCATTAGCATTTTCCTTTCCTTGC
Source organism: Sequoia sempervirens (assembly GCA_007258455.2). NCBI lineage: Eukaryota > Viridiplantae > Streptophyta > Pinopsida > Cupressales > Cupressaceae > Sequoia > Sequoia sempervirens. Next base: position 934,627,573 of record VDFB02281492.1, read on the forward strand.
AACTTGAATACCAAGTTCAAGTGAAGAAATCAACATATCCTCCATCACCATCCTTGATACATAACAAATATTGTTCATTCTTGTGCTCCAAGACTAGACTATCATATCAAAAAATCCAAAATTCACTCATACTCTCTTTGTAGGGTTGAGCATCCATAAATATAGCATTTTTTTTCAAAAATAATCCAAAATCTACTCATCTCCTTATTATAGGATTGGGAACCAAAATATCATCATTTTGAAACATCCAAGAATCTGACATCAAGCTTGATTATCAAGCAATCCCAATATCCACACCAATTCATATTAATCAACCAAAATCCTTTGTCCAACAGGTTTATAATTTTTTCCTTTGTACGCCATTTCATCAATCAATTTCCAAATCACAACATCACTACACCTCCATAAATTGCAAACTCCCTTTCACCAAGGTCTATTGGGCACATTTATGACAACAAGGTCACAACATAGAAAGTAAATAGAAGCTAACAAAAGTAGCTCTAGTGGACCTAGCACCACCAATGTGGAAGCTTCAATTTATCATTCATGGGGTTTTGATCCTAATGCGGCTATGGACTTTTCAACCTTTAGAGCTCAACCAAAACTTCATCCAAATCCACCTTTTGGTGAACAAGATCTATAACTTCAACATCAAGAAATGCTTGCTAGAAATCAAAATCAACCTCCTAGTCTCGAAGATGTGGTCATTGAGGACAAGGATAGTGACGAAGAAATCATTGATGAAAAACTCTTAGATTACTCTCAAGATCCTAAAATTCAAAGACTAATGGACAAAGTACTCAAATTATATCCTAATACATAGTTTTTAAAAATTGCATTTCATGGTGCCAAGTTACCTATGAACTTTAACGTTGATTCTCTTAGAGATACATCCCTCATCCACATGGATGATCAATCAATTGTTAGAAAAGTCTGAAAAAAAGTGATGGAGCCAAGTATACCACCTATCTTTTCAAAACAAAAAGCACATATCAATGATCAATCTTATGAATAACAAGTGGAAAATTTGTTTTGATTATATGGGAAAATTTTGTTTTGAAGGGACCTAAAACCATTTACAACTAAAGATATGAAATGCTGCTAAAAAAAACTTCAGTAAGAAACCAACATCATACCAAGAACCAAAAAACAAGACAAAAAAGGGTGTTGGATGAGAGATAAAATAGTAAACTAACAACAACACCCAATAGCATCAAAACAACAAAACAACATGAAATAAACTGAGACCCAATAGGAAACAAACAACGACTAAGAAGAAAGACAAACACTAATTCATACTACTCAAGGTGTTGGCCGCCTCAAGCTCTTGGCTTCTATGCATTTCAATCATGTCCATCAGCTCCTTCTTGTCAACCTCAAAGTACATTTTCCATTCAACCGACCCTCTAGCAGCAAGGCCTTTATCATCATCTTTCACACCTTTTTTACCTTTCCCTTTGACCGAATGCTCTTTCTCCATTAACTTAGAAAAATAAACTTGGTCCTCCTTGAGCTCACTTATCTTTCGCAATAGGACTTCCAAATATTCCACACTATTCTTCACTAAGATGTGACACACATGAAGAAGCTTCTTTATATCTGCATTTGTTCCCAATACCTTGGCTTCCAAACCAGCCAATCGATCTTCACATAGAGATTTGAAATCATGGAAAGAATCCTCAAGGTCCACAATTTTGTCGATTAGAATGTTCGACATTGAGCCTTTCAAAACATTCTTCAAATTCTCCTTCAAACCTCTAATTTTAATTTTAATCTTATTAAACTCTTGAAGAGTCCATTTAGCTAACGTAAAAGTTCCAGTGGCCCCAACCCTAGCCATTTCTAGCAACTCAAACATAGAGGTAGAACTATCATCGAGGTAAGAAAAATCCTCGGAAAGGGGATTTACCTTTAGAGGCTCCAGTTTAGCTTTCTTCTTCTCAGAATCCTCTTCATCTTGACCCTTATTCTCTTCTTCGAGCTCCACATTGGGCGAGTCCCAAATCGGGGAGTCATCAATTGCCATCACCTTTTCACTAGAAACCTTCCCCTCACATAACACTTTGGGGTCCTTTGCCAACACTTTTGAGGCATTGTTCTTCAAGTTCACAATGTGCTTGGACAACCTCCTCGACTTATCCTTGTCCTCCATACCTAGAGCATTATCTTGCAAACCCTCCTCATTACCACCACCTTCGGCTTTGCCCTGGCCAACAACCAACTCCACATTCTTAGGAGGGGAATCATTCAAGCCCATCTTCATGCCCTCACTATAAAAAAGAACAAGGCACTTGGCTACCCTATTGCTTTTAGAACTACCAATCTTCCTCTTCTTCGAGGAAGTGGTTGCAGGGGCCAAGGAAACATCTTCTTCCTCTTTGTTCCATTCCTTTTCATCTACCATACTAGTATCTAAGCCGACGAACCAAAAACATCACTCATAGTCTTCTCCTTACCCTTAATGGTAGGGGTTGGGAGAAGAGCCTTAACATGCTCCATGATTTAAAGAATGAGACCTTCATGGAGGAATGGAGCCCTCCTATTCTTTAAATGACCGTAAATAGAAACCTCCATGGACGATAATAAAAAAAACAAAAAAGAAATGAACAAACCATGCCTAAAATGGTTTAGAAGCATGAAGTGGTGATCGAGGATAGCAGTAAACCTGCCCTCTAGAGTCACACAACACATTAAAACCTCAATGAAATTCACCAAATCTTCTTTAGGGATTTGTGCTTGTAAACCCAACTTTCCATTTTAATCAATTTCTTTTGCTTGTCATCTTTGAAGAATTGGGCCATCGCTTCCTTGTTACTCTTCTTGTCCTTGTAAAACTTATGACCAACCATTGGCATCCCAATGACAATAGCAACCAGATCCTCATTCACCTCCACTTCTAGGCCCTTTATCTAAATCTTGTGATTATGCCATCATGAAAAATGTTTGCCGAGGCATTAGGGTCATGCCAATGCATCCTTTCTAAAAAAGGCACGAAATTCCCATGACAAAGTATATTCCATAGCTTCTTTTCCTTCCTGAGGCCTGCACAAGAGTGCAGCTCAATTCTACTTATGTTGCCACCCATTTCTTCCAACACCAGAAGAGGAAAACCCTTGTGAATATTGCTCAACTGAATGCTAGAGATCCAAAAGAAACCCGCAAAGCGTGCGAGTTGGGGGAAGGTACTAGAAATTAAATTCCACATCAACTCATCCCTTGCTATCATTTCTCAATAAGCTCTTAGCTTTCTCGATAAGGATCAAGCCCTCTTCACATGCACGAAACTAATTTAAACTGACAATCTCATTCGCAAAACAAAATTCCAACGAGTTTCCTTCTCAATAAATGTGAGAGACGTGAATCTCTTTACAAGATTGTAACATGATTATAGTATCTTTGATGAGTTGTTCCACATTCCAACTAGGATGATGAGTGCCACATATATAATTGATGATGTTTACAGAATCACCTTCGACCCATATTTTGGAGTAGCCTTTACCAACAACATATTTAACACTTATGAACGTAGCCTCCACCTCAGCACAGAGATTTTCCGATTTCCCAATGGGAGTGCCACCGCACCTAGGAGTTTGCCAACATACAAGTGGAATTTTTTTTATTTAGACCTCCTTCACAAGTAGAACAAGAATTGGTCACCCAACAACATCAAGGGAATTTAAACACCATGGAAGCTCAAAATCTGCCTCCTTAATCAACAAACCCCTTTTCCACACCACTTGCAACAAAAAATGTGGCAACTAATACATGGAGACCCAATATTTCAAGAACTCTATATGACACATCATTGAACTCACAATAAAAAGACCCTAATATAAACATGCAAATTTTGGGTAACCTACCCCCTACACAACAACATGTAGCAAATCAACAAACTAGCATCTCCCACAACAACAACTACATGCTAACATTCTACCACAAGCGCAACACATGGCATCACCTATTTACAAAACACAACAACCACCCACATACCAACAACAATAAAGCAATGTACCAAATGAATACCCAAGGAGAAAAACAAACATAATACATGCAAAAAAAACCGCTACACTATGATCCTTCAAACCAACAGTATCAATATGGATCTTCATTAAGTAAAAACCCTCAAAATAAAACTTTTGGTCCACCACCACAAACACCTATCTTAAAAATCAAACACTTGATCCACCATCACAAAACATTGGTACAAGACAAATACCTGGTCCACAACAACAAACATATACACATCAACAAACACCACAACAAATTGTACCTCCTCAAAAAAACATGCCTCCACAACAAAATGTACCTCCACAATAAAATCCACCTCCACACCATCAAACCTTCACCCAACAACATCAAACTTACATGTCACAATAGCAAAATCCTAATCCACAACAATAAACCATCAATAAAAAACATACACACACCGTTCCGCAAGGACCTTATCCCTCATCATACATACATAACATAGCCCAAGGGCCTTCATACACACAAACCCCACAACATAAATCACAATACATTACAGGAAAACAAGGTTATGGTGTCCCTAATCATCCAATGAGCACACCTACTGGTGACTTAACCTTACAAATTCAAAGTCTTAACCAAAGTATATCATATATTCATCTTGGAAAACCCAAGAAAAACTATGCACTACAAGATATATGTTATCCCTTTGATTGTACCATATCAATGATCCCCATTCCCAAGAACTTTAAAATCCCTAATTTCGATAATACAAAGGAAGAGGGGAACCAATCAAACATGCATGAGAATTTTCAATAGCATGTATGGACATTGTAAACAATGAATCATACTTAATGAGACTCTTTCCAAGAAGTCTTGCAGGTGTGGCCATTGAATGGTTCTCTCATTTACCCCCTAGTATTAAAACCTTCTACGAGTTATCAGAAAAATTCATAAGCCACTTCTCTTACAACATCGAACAAGACATAACAGTTCTCGATCTATATAAAATAAAAAAACCAGGGTGAATCCTTCACTTCTTACTTACAAAGGTGGAGGCATAAAGCTAGTAAAACTAAATGGCCCATTTCGGAAAAGAAGCTAGTCAAAATATTTGTTTCTAACCTTCAAACAAACATTAGCTACCAGTTAACCATGTTATGTCTATAAGGAAGCTAAGGTAGCAAAGCAACTTCCTACACTAACCTTGAGAGGAGAATAATGAAAAACTTATACAGATCTTTAACAGTTATAAAAACATAAATAAACACAAGTATCATGCATACCACAACACAATGATTTACGTGGGGAAAACCCTTTCAAGAGGAAAACCCCACACTCCAAAATCCACCCAATATATTATTCAAAAATCATAAGATTACAATATACTTGCACAACAAGCTTCTCACAGGAGTATCACCACTAGAGATCAAGAGACACCATGACCACTATCAAACTCTCATAATACACCCCGTCTACATACATCCCACTCGGTTATAACAATCTTTTTGGAACCTTCTAGAATTAGGGTTTTACAAGGTCATTTTTCATTTGATGTGTTAACAGAAAATCCTTGACATGTCATCAGGAAAAATACTTGACGTGTCAATGGGAAAAAGCCCTGACGTGTCAAGGAATTTTTTTTTGAGGCGCTACACCGAACCCCACATCTTGCTACGAGTGTATAGTATTTGCATGATCAGTTGCCACATACCAACATACATCCTTTCAATAAAATCGTATATAATTGCAAGGTTGAGACACATTTTCCCAAAAAATACCCCTCTTCGAACACCATGCAAGGACAACAAAAGGGTGTCATCATCAAATCTAATTGATATGGGTTGAAAGGCCCATAGTATCTAAACACCATCTAAACTTTTCTATGCTCATAGGCTTAGTTAAATAATCAACAACATTCATCAAAGTCTCTACCTTAACCAACTTCACCCTTCCATCTTCAACCATATCTCTAACAAAATGATATTGTACATCAATATGCTTGGTCCTAGCATGAAACATTGGGTTCTTGGCTAGACATATCACACTCTGATTGTCACAATAAACTATCACTATACCTTGTTTTATACCAATATTTGAACGTAGTATCTTAAGCCAAATGGCTTCTTTACAAGCATGAGTAGTTGCCATATACTCTGCTTCAGTAGTGGACAAAGAAACCACAACCTATCGCTTACTCATCCAACTAATTGCACCACCAAACAAAGTAAACACATAAGCACTGGTGGATCTTTTGCTATCAACATCACCTACCCATTATGAATCCACATAACCGTGAATATCAAGGGAAATCTCGTCTTCAGTCATATTAGTATGATAACATAAGGAATAATCTGAGGTACCACGTAAATATCTGAAGACTCTTTTAACTGCATCCCAATGAACTCTATCACGATTAGATATATATCTGGAAAGAACTCCCATTTCTTGGGAAATGTCTGGTCTAATACAAACCATAACATACATCAAAATTCCAATTGCACTCTAGTAAGACACTCTACTCATGTCTTTCATCTCTGATGGAGATGTTGGACAATCTAAAATAGATAACTTTGTTCCAACTAAAATAGGAACACACAATGGTCTACAATCATGCATATCAAACCTCTATAAAATTGAGTTGACATACTTGGTTTGGCCAAGCCATATCTTTTTGTTCACTTTATCTCTTTTAATTTTCATCCCAAGAATGTGTCTAGTTGCACCAAGATCTTTCATTTCAAATTTAGCAACAAGTTGAGATTTTAGTTCTGAAATCATACATTTCCCTATACCAATAAATAACATATCATCAACATATAATGTAATAAACAGGAAATGATCACCATCAGTTTTAAAATAAACACAATAATCTAATTTAGAATGCTCAAATCCAAAACTCAACACATATGTATCAAATTTTTGGTACCACATCCTAGGACTCTATTTTAAGCCATACAAAGATTTCTTCAATTTGCAAACCAACTTACTTTTACCTTTCACCACATAGTGCTCTGGTTTTGTCATATAAATATCCTCCTCCAAATCACCATGAAGGAAAGCAGTTTTCAAATCCATTTGCTCAACCTCTAAATCATAAGCAATAGCAATAGAAAGCAAAAATATTATGGATGTCATTTTTGCAACAGGAGAAAATATCTCACCATAATCAGCACCCTCAACTTGAGAATAACCCTTCATAACCAACCTTGCTTTGTACTTATCAATACCTCCATTTGAACCGATCTTTTTCTTGAACACCCATTTACAACCAATAGGTTTTTCGTCCTTTAGACAATCGTACAAGATACCATATATCATTCTTTTTCAAAGATTCCATTTCTTTATCCATAGCAATCTTCCAAGATTCTACATCATTCATACCTATTGCCTCTTCTACAGATCTGGGTTCATCCATGTTAGTATTAAAAGAAAAATTACATCTCCAATCATCAGGTGAATACCTTTTAGGTGAATGCAATTAAATTTCCACAATCCATATGAAAATAAATAAATTTTCACAATTAATATTTTTCTCATCCTCTTCAACTCTCTATCCTGATGATGGATCACTGAGTGTGATCTAAAACGTTGATGAAAAAAATTGGAACACAATCAAATCTAGAAGTAGCACAACTAACCTTTTCGGTGGTTGTCTATGCCTTGTAGACCTACAAAAAAGTTGAGTTGGAGGTTCTTTCTCCTCTCCTGAATGCAATTAATATGAAAAAAATTAAATTTCCAGGTGAATTAAATTTCCACAATTAATATTTTTCTCATCCTCTTCAACTCTCTATCTTGATGATGGATCATTGAGTGTGATCTGAAACGTTGATGAAAAAAAATGGAACATAATCAAATCCAGAAGCAACACAACTAACCTTTTAGGTGGTTGTCCATGCCTTGTAGACCTACGAAAAAGTTGAGTTGGAGGTTTTTCCTCATCTTCTAAAGAGCCAGATCTAGATGAGCTATCCTCAACTTATTGTCTATCCTTGGGCCTCGATTCAACTTTCTCAGGTGTAGAAGAAAATTGAATCACATCTTCGTGTTTACTTTGTTTTGGCTGCAATGTAACATAAGAAGGCTTATTTTCTCAAAAAATAACACTTCTATTGTGTATTAACTTCTGTGAAATAAGATCCCAAAGCTTGTATCCTTTCACACCATAACTATATCTGATGAAGATACATTTCACAACCTTGTTCTCCAAATTTTCTCGCTTCTCCTTTGGCACATGTGCATATGCCTCACAACCAAAAACTCTAAGATGTCTTAATGAAGGCTTGTGACTTGGCTATGCCCAAAACCTTTGTTCTAGTCCAACACCACTCAACATACTCCTAGCATTCTCCACCAGTGTCCTATTCATTCTTTCTGCAATTCCATTCTGTTGTGGAAAATATGAAGTTGTCTTTTGTCTATGAATACCACAATCTCTATAGAATCTATCAAAATCATTAGAGAAAAATTCACCACCATTATCAATCCTAAAATATTTTATTTTCTTGCTAGTCTACAACTCAACCATTGCTTTAAATTCTTTAAATCGGCAAAAAACTTCATATTTACTCTTTACAAAATACCCATGTCCTACTATAATCATCAATAAATGAAACATAATATGTGGATTTACCAATTGAAGGAACATCTACAAGACCAAATACATTAGAATGAATAAGATCCAATACACCACAAGATTTATGAGAACTCGAGTAAAATTGAACGCGGTTTCATTTTCCATAAATTCAATGCTCACAAAAATCAAATTCAAGATTACAATCAGACAAACCTTCAACAAGGTTTCTATTTTTCAAGGTCCTTAGACCCTTTTCTCCAATGTGGCTAAGTCTCTAGTGCAATAACATAGTTTTCTCTACAAGTAACTTTTTCTTAGAAGAAAGAGCACCCTTGGGTACCCAAAATCCATGACCATCTGTTGAAGGTGAAACACTCACTTCTTCTACATATTTTCTTTTCACATAAGTACTATTGCACTCAACAGTGCATGCATCAAGCTTATATAGTCTCCCATATTTGACACCTCTAGCAATCACCATAGCACCTCTAACCATCTTGCATCCTGCATCAGAAAATACTACTTGCACACCAACATCTATTAGTTTTCTCACAGATAACAATTTTTTTGCTAATCCAGGGATATGCAACACACCATTAATCTTTTTTCTTCTACCATCAGGAAACATGATTTTAACTTTACCATGGCCAACAATGTCTAAATGATAATCATCACCCAAGTACACCTTACCTCCATCAAATTCTTCATATTCACAAAATAAATCTCTATTAAAGGTCATCTGCACGAGTTGCCAAAGCTGCAATGAATGTGTCACCATCTTCCTTCTCAGGCTCAAAATTAGAATCAAATTTCTTCTTTTTCTTCTTCTTTTATTCTTTTCATTCCTTACAGACATGTCTAGGCTAACCACAGTTCTAGCAAATAACTTTGGACTTTCCAAGAGATTTAGATCTTCCCTTGGACTTGGATTTTTCATGCTTCTCATTCTTCTTTCATTTTTCCTTAGGTCTTCCACAAACATTTAGGGCCTCCTTGGCAGTGATGGATACCTTCCTCCTCATCTCTTCAGAAAGCAAAGAACCCATGGCATCTCCAGTCTTTAATATAACAGAAGTACTCCCAATAGCCATAACAAGAGAATCCCATGAATCAAACAAAGAACAAAGCAAGATCTAACATTTCTCCTTCTCATCCATTTTAACACCAACTAATGTCAATTGAGCCACAAAAATATTGAATGCTTCTAGGTGGTCTGTGATTCATCCACCCTCTTCCATTCTCAAGGAATACAACTTCTTCATCAAGAAAATCTTGTTCACTAAAGATTTGGCCCAATACATCTCGCCAAGCTTCTTCCATTATTTTTGTGTAGAGGTCTCTTCATGGACATTAATTAAAATAGAGTTTGCCAAGCACAATATGATTAGACCCTTGGCTTTACGATCCATAACATCATATTGAGCATATTGAGTAGGATTTGCAGGCCTCAAAACATTCTCATCAATAGCATTCCATAGATCTTGATCTATGAAAAGATCCTCCATCTTTAGCTTCCACATCTCAAAATTATTTCTAGAAAATTTCTCCACCTCTATTCTCCTTGATGAACTCTCCATCTAAAAATTCCTACAACAAGGTCACAAAGTGTCTTCTGCACAAGCTCCCACTCAAATATGGATTAGTTAAAAAAAAACCCAAAAACCCACAACTAAAACCAAAGGTGATCAAGCTCCGATACCACTTGTAAGGAAGCTAAGGTAGCGAAACAATTTCCTACACTAACCTTGAGAGGAGAATAATGCAAAACTTTTACATATCTTCAATAGTTACAAAAACTTAAACAAAAAAAAGCACAAGTATCATGCATACCACAACACAATGATTTACATGGGGAAAAACATTTTAGGAGAAAAACCCCACACTCCAAAATCCGCCCAATTATTATTCAAAAACCAAAATATTAAAATATACTTGTAGAGCAAGCTTCTCATAGGAGTATCACCACCAGAGAACAAGAGACACCACACCCGCGTCTACATACATCCCGCCCACTTATAACAATATTTTTGGAACCTTCTAGAATTATGGTTTTACAAGTTTGTTTTTCATTTGATGTGTTAACGGAAAAACCTTGACGTGTCAATGGGAAAAAACCTTGACGTGCTAGTGGATTTTTTATTTTTTTTGGGTGCTACCCTGAATCCCACGTCTTGCTACGAGTGTACAGTATTTACATGATTAGTCACCACATACCAACATACATCCTATCAATAAATTGTATATAATTGCAAGGTTGAGACACATTTTCCCAACAATGTCCTAACAATTTTGAAGAAATCATTGAGAAAAGTCTAGTTATTGAGAGGGTCCTTATAGAAAAAGGTACCATAAAACTTTACAACAAAGGTTAGGCATGGGCATCTGACAACAAACCTCAAAGTTGGGAAAACAAAGACCAAGCATCGGGATCTTTCAACAAACCTCAAATTTGGGCTAAGAACAAGAATTATGGAGCAACTAATACTAGGTTTGTTTAGAACATGTAATCTTCATCTAATCCTCCTAACAATTCCCAAAATAACGTGAAAAATAATCAATGTACCTATCCTCCAAAGAAGCAACAAACAGATCAAAGCCAAAATACTCCAAGAAGACAACCAAGATTTAACAACAATGGAACACGACGTAAACTAACCCCCTTAGGGGAACCTATCAAAGCAGTCTTGAACAAACTAATCCATTCAAAACTTATTGAGTTGTCTAATCCAATGAACTAATGACAACGATTTTTGTAAATATCACCTAATAAAGGGTCACAAAACACATAGCTATGTCAAACTTAGTCATCTTATACAAGACCTCATTGAGCAAGGTGGGATTAATGTGGATCAGAAAACAACAATATTTGATTAGGGAAAGAAAAAGGATTCCAATAAAAGAAAGCCTATAATGATGCTAGCTATGTCTATGCTAGTGTGTTAGGGTACGTTGAAGTATCGTATGCTTATATCAATCATATTTCTCAATCTCATAATGAAAAAGTAGACATTAATCAAGGTACCTTTCAAACAGGTGATCAAAATTGTTCTCCTATGTCTAGAAATGTATCACATCAAGACACTCTCTTTAAGCATGTATCAAATCATTATATTCCTCCTTCTTTTGACTATAGGATAGGCTATGTTGAAGAAGTAAATCCTACAAAAGCTCCTATCCCATCTCCAAGCTCCTCACAAAGCCAATCCATCTAATGATGAACCCTTCCAGGATCTTTCTCAAGTGCTATCTGTAGTAGATGATACCGATCCCCAAAAAAATTCACAAATTGGTGTTATACAAATCCAAGATCAACAAAATTCTATTCAAGAGGAACCATGTTCTCCATCACTTTCCATATCCACTCAAGATGCAGAATCCTCCCTTCATAATCAACCATCTACCCAAAGTTCATGTCAAGAAAATACTCTTAAGCATGATGAGTGTTGTTTTTAGATGAGTCAAGATCAAGATTCTATTTGTCTAAAATATTATCGTCAGCTAATGAACATATTCCAAACCGTAAACAATAGACCACTTGCAATAAGCTGAGATGAAGAGCTTACAACTTTCCCAAAGAATTATCTTGACCTATTGACCATCTTCCAATCCTTTCAAGATTTTACAAAGGATGAAAATAGCCTTACACCAACAACTCCTAGATCTACCTATGAGATGCTTGCTTCCACTGGACATGTATATCATCCTAATCTAAGACATGCATCTCCTACTTCAAACATATTTGAAAATGATGAAGCTATATTCAAGTTCATAGGATCCCATGAAAATACATCAGAGAGAGATCATGAAGAAGAATTTTACATTAATTTTGGAACAACCACATCTTTAGAAGCATCACTTGACTCTACTATTTCTCAAGTTCAGGCATAATTTATTGAGCAAGGATCTACAACACATAATGAATGGATTGCTATTCTTGATAGTTCTTAGCATCAAGATATCAGTTTCCTAGTATTAAAATAATCTAATCATAATAATGATACCTCCTTGGTACTGGGGGAAACCTTACCTAGCACAAATATCAACATGGGAGTCATAAAGGATTCTAATGATGAAACTATTTCTAGTACTTCCACCATCCCTATCATAAATCATCATCGTCATATCTTTCCACCCATTAATTAGGGCGAACAAGAAACAAATTCCAACAAAGGAAAAGAGAAAATGGTTGAAGCTAACCAAAATAAAAATGGATAAATGAAGTTCAAATGGGTTTCAAAACAAGGAAAAGAAAATTATCCATATCAAACTCCATTAGTCAAAGAAATTATGGAGAAAAAGAAAGAAAAATCTAGTTATCAAAAGTGTGCATCAATACAAAAGAAATCTTTAATATCATATGATCAAGTTGGTCCTAAATTTTCATAAGCTTCTACATTCACATTTTGTACCCCATCATCCCAAGCTTGGAAAAAAAATTCAATATCCAATCCATCGACCACTCCATCCTCATCTCATATCCCATATCAAAATCCACCAATCGAAAGAAGACAAACATCCAAATCATGCATTAACCATGTACTAGCAACTACTCTTTATCATAAGGACTCTAATGGAACTTTATGGAGATGTGCACACTTAGATAAGGTTAACCCTAGTATTGAAAAAGATGAAAAGCACATTCAGGAGTTATATGCAAGTGTTCATATCTTGGCACAACTTCATCATAGCATCTACGTCAAAACTCGCAGGGGGTTCAACAGTGTTGGTTTTTTTTTAAGAACCAAGCTGATCTTTAGAATTTGCCTATGGAATTGTTAATTCCAATCCTTAGCAACCTAAAGGGATTGGCCAATGAATGAGTGAAAGTAGCAGTGCTTTCCTCCTACACTTTGGGCTCTACAAAACCCGAGAGGGTGATCCCACAATGTATTTAAAGACCTATGCACCTAATTTTTGAATACATTGTAAATAACAAATAAGTTCTCATATAATAGCTCATCAAATAGAATGTATCAAAGAAGTTGGCTACTCCTTAACAACACTCAAAATTCAGAGCATGAGAATGGTGAAATTTGACGCAAAATGATAACAATTGTAATCCATTTAAAAGATTTTTTTTATAAAAAAGTGATTTGCTACTGAATTGACCAACAAAATGCAATATGAACACTAACTTAAATCAGTGCCTCATCCTAGGAGCGAAGTTAATCTCAAAACCTATACCACCTGATAATAATTTAACCCATAGCATTACTTAAGCTTTGATATTACTACATTACAGTACATCAACATTATATTCTTGACCACAACTTACTAATATCCTAGCACTTAATTCACATGAATCTACAGCTTCACTCAAGCATTTGCATTAATTCTTTGAATGAATGAGCAAGAACAAAACTACACATCCACTGGAAATCAATGGAGATGAACTAGATAATCCTTGATTATATTATTCATAATTCATAAAACAAGTACATAGGAGAAAAAATGGCTTTGAATTTTCACCATTCTATATTATATTTCCAGTATTGATATCAAAATTACATATGCATTGACAAACTCAAACCTAAGACAAAACTTTGAAATGATTTGTATTCTCTTTACAAAGTTCTTTGTGATCACTTACAAAAAAATGAACCCCATACTTTTGGCCTTGAATTCCTTCTTATAGAAATGAAGGAGCAAAAAAGCCTCGGGCCAAAAAGTACACATGTCACTATTCCATTGAACTGTCATAAAATACATTCCCTTTGCAATCATATTTGCATCCTAAAATGGAGGGAAATGTTACATGAGACAAAAGTTACTTTCATTTGTTGTTGTAGATCAGCCCTCACCTTCCAAAAGGAATCTTTGAGCTGATTTGACAATATCCACGTGCTCCAAAATGTATCCATGTACACAAGCATAAAAATGAAAGAAAATATAAAAAGTATAAGGCAAAAAAGACAAGAAACTCGTCCATGTTTGCAACGTTGTCATCAATTTCAAATTGGGGAGAAGATAATATTTTTTCCATACTTTAGAAAAATCCTAATCTATACTAGTTCTAGGCTATGCATTGTGCTCCTCCCATCCATTATTCACCATAGTTGTAGACTCAAAACCAAGATTGTATTCAACACCTCACAAATGCAGCTCAATCTTCTCATCCAAATACTTATCCTTCCATGCTTGGAATTCCTCTTTTGTAGGCCAATTAAATCCCATGACCTCATCAGCCTTATTCCTGTAAGGTGAATATTTTGTAACAACTTGGTTTGCTTCTTTGTCAAAATCTGCCAAAACAACCCCTACATAAGCCAACATATCCATATTCTTCTTTAGCATGTTCATGTCATGTGCTTCACTAATGAAAGCAGCTTGTTGTGAAATTACTTCATTTATTTCTTTCCTCCAATCCTGTAGGGTTTTAATATTGCCATCATCTTTTAATATGGGAGGAAGGAGACCATGATATGTTTCATGAAAATTCTTGATTAGCTCCCTTATTTTTGCCTCCAAAGGCTCAATCTGTCCCTTGAATTCTTGGATTCCATTCACAGTCTGGATGGTAGGGTTAAGTTTTTCAGGCTTATTTGTATCATGTTTGGCTCCTACTGCCATCATCCTTAACTCTTAGAATCTTGTTCCATCCATGTTTCCAAGAGAGGGATTGCCAATTCTTTATCAGTATCAAAATTATTCATTGCATCCTTCATAGCAGAATAGTTGGTATGAATGCTATTTAATCTATTATTTACCCCTCTATTTAAATGTTCCAAAACTGCAGTAACAATCTTCATATTGCTGAAAAATATTTATTTATCATGATTGTCACATTTTTCTTTGTATTCCTTCAGCTGCTCAAGTAATTCCTCCTTGTTGATACCTTCCTCTGTTTGTGGTGCTTATGATGTATCTGGCTCCTTCACTAAAATGGGTACAATTCCCATATTGTATGACACAATTTCCCATGAATAACATGTTGGAAGTGGAGTAGTAGTAGTTTTTGGCTCATATGAAGAAGTGGTAGAAGTAGCATCAATCTACATTGGCTCCCCTAATTGCAAATTTTTCAATTTCTCTTTTAACAGTTTCAATTTTGTTTGTAGTTGTATTGTTTGTAGTTGATTCTTTCCATAATCAACCAAAAACTCATTGTATCTCTTTCTAAATTTCTCTTTCTCTGCATTCACTAATTCCACTGTGGCCTTTGTGAATTGTGCCACATTCACTAACATAGTGGCAGCCTCAATAGCTAATGTATCAGATACCCTCTTTATTATCAATCCTCCCCTATAGTCTAAAGTAGGATCTACAACTTTAGGCTTGTTTGTGTTGGGGACTAAGGCCCAAATGGCTAGGATATCCCACTACTCACTAAATCTAGATCCTTGTAGTGCTATGGTGATTTCATCCTCTGAGTTGTAGAGGGTTCTATCACATCTTTTTATTGTATCAAAGGCAATCGTAGAGGCTAGGTCCCATTCTGGCAATAATAAGATACCACTCTTCCTCACTAGCTCTCTGCCTTCAAATGCAATCATTCCTTGAAATTTTTCTTTCATTTCTTTTAGAACCTATGCTTGAATGGTTGCATCAAGTAACTATGGGTGGAGACTTCTTTTCAATGCAACATTGTTGACATATTCATCCTTCTTAGCTCTGTAGGAAAAATCCATTAAATCCTTAGATTTCCCAAAAGTAATTGTAACCAAGGAATTTTGTGCATGCCTCAATCCCTACATCATCAATATTATTTATTCCAGTAAGATCAGCTTTGCTTAACCTTAAACCTAGTTGTTGTGGAACTATCTCTATTGATGGAAAGGGAATTCCATGTTACATCTCTTCCTTTGATACCCAAATTTCATCATCAGAGTCATCATCATAATCTACTAAGCCAACATGTTCAACTCTTTGCTTCTTCTGAGGTGGTGGCCTTGGTGGTGATGAATGTATAGGAGGGGAGTCAATTTCAACAATCTCAAGTCTAGTTGACCTTGGGGGATATGGAGGTGGAACTTCTTGCATGGGTGGAGGGGCTCTCTACTCATCTTGTTGAGAAGAGGTAGTAGTTGTATCCTTTCTCTTTGCTTTATTCTTCCTTCTTATAAAAATAGTCATTTTCTATTCTTTAGGAGGTTGGTATGTGGGAATTTCCTCCATAATAGGGATCTTTCCTCCACTTTGTTCCTCTTTAATAGGTGACTTCCCTTAGTCCTAAATCATCCTCTCACCTTTTAGGTGACCAACCATTGTCTCAAAATTCTAGAACATATATTCAATTCTTTGTATCTCATTGAGAATTTTTGTGAGAGCAGTGAAATTTTGGATCCTTCTCTCTTATTTTCCTTTGCATTTTATCAAATGGAATCCATTTTTCTTTTCTATCTTCTTGCTCTAAAGATAAAAAATGTTCCTAATGACATCCTTAGGGAAATGAAAAACATGGGTCAAATTGGAACTACTATTTCTTATCTTTATTCATTCCATATACCCTTTAGGATCATGAGCCCTTACTCCTACCCTCCTCATGCCAAAAGGCTTGAGTATGCCATTTATATTATCCCAACCTCCTTTGATCAACACAAAATCAAAGAAGCGTGTATATGAAATGAATAATGTTCCCTTTCCTTGATCTTTCAAATGTTTATTTTCCACATTTCCCAGCTACCATATTACTTCAAGGAACCCAATTCTTTTTGGCACATACTCTGACAACAAGTGGGGTGAGACAGATGTACCATATACTCTCAAAATTTTATAATTAGGGTAGGGGATGATGTCTCCCCAATTATGATCAACCCCTAATTTAGGTCTCTTGTCCTTGGGCCTCAAAAAATCATGCAAGGCCTTAAGAATCCTTGGCATGTTCATAACCAGAGCCCTCCTCAACTCAGAGGAAAATAAATTTTGAAAGACCACATAATCAAATTTTTTATCATCCTTGTCCAGGGCAGTAGTCCAACATTGGAGAGGTGATTCCAAATCACCCTCCATCCTCTCTAGTGTCATATTTTTTCCAAAATAAGTGGAACCCTTGAAAAAAAGCATGCATAAATAATGAGTACCAATTGAATCTTACTCCAACTTCACCCTTCTTCAACTTCACCAAACTCTCGTGAATCCTTTCTGCAAGGTATCCTCCATAATCATATACTATGCAGTAGTTGGGCTACTGGATATGTGCCACCATGTACATCCAGGCCATGGGCATACCTGTGACTAGGTCATAACCAATGATTTGATAGATGGAATATAAAGTCTTTTGAAAATAGGGCACAAAATAGCTAACTGGATAGAACTCCTTGTCGAATGGACCCAATGTAACCCTTCGGCCCTCAATAAATGCTAGATACTTTGGCAATATGTGGGTTTTGAATGAGTATCTAACCTTCTCATATTATTCCCTAAAAGCTTTCACATCGATTGGGACTATATCCTTACTCCATTCGGTGAGCTTGAAAATATTTGTAATCTCCTTCCTTGTGACTCTAACCATGTCAACTCCATCAAAAGCTCTCACAGTCCTTATGTCTGGATCGTAGTTGGCAGCCACTACTTTTAGTAAGTCAACATCCATATAGACATTTGACACAACTAACTTTCCCAAATCTAGATTCCATGGTTTTCCCATTGAAATACCACAATTTCTATTCCCAAACTAGCCACTAAAAAATTCCCATATGGTGAAAGGCAATGTAGCATCCCTAATTGCACTATACTTGTCAATCAACCCTTCTACAACTTGTAGACCATGTAAAAATGGTTGATCCTTTGGTTTTTCACTAGTAGAGGGTGTCAATTGATCAGTTAGGTCCTGAACTATATGTCTGATAGAGACTTTAGAGCCAAAGGCTTGCCCTTTCAATGAAGACTCTTTTACTTTAGGGGCCATAACTCGAGGGTTTTTTGTGGGTTAGGGTTTTGGTTTCAAAAAATAAAACTTATAGCTCGAGCAAGGGTTTGACACAAATAATAACAAGACAAGACCGTCTAATTGCTAGAAATGAATTTCAAACCTTAAAAAAAATGTCTAAACCAGAAAAACCTAATGAAAGAAAGATGGAGAGAGCACAATTGAACAAGTTCTAAAAAATTTCCAAGGCAGGACAATGATTTAACTTACTAGTTTAGCACAAGTTGAAAACCCTAATTTTGGCATCGAATAGGCTTGAAAATTGTGGCACGAGCTCCTTGAATGCATAAAATGCTTTAAAAAATACTCAATTATACTTTAAAACAAGTTTTAATAGCTTTAAGACTCTTAATTTAGTAGCTTTGTGTCTTGTCTGCCATTATGACTCGCTTGTGTGAACTAGAATGGCTCACTTGCCCTCAAACTCAACTTTGAACGCTAACCGTTGATCGTATAGTGGAATGAATTGAAAAACAATCCAAACTGAGTCAACTAAGTGTGAAAAAGTTGATTGTAAGCAATTTTGCTTTTATCTAATTAAAACAAGCCATGTGGATAAGCTTCCAGTCACCCGCGGGCTCCACTATCTCTTTAGCGCTGAAGCAATGTCCATGTGTTAGCTTCCTCACTTCCCCATGAGTCTTAACCCATGTACAACTTTCAACAATGGGGAGGTGAGGAAGGGCTTAGATTTAATTTGGAGTCTCAAACATGCATGCACTTTACATCTCAAGCCTTCGACAGTGTGCATAAACCTTGAACACAATGAACGATCCAGATTATAAAATTTTGCTCATTTGTAAAACACGTGATTGAAAATCCCTTTTAGTAACACAAAATTTATCATACATACCCCTATGCTGAGATATTTCATTAGTACTGCCACCTTTTCTAATGTTTCCTCTGTCATTCAGATGACTCCACGTGGTGCTCTCCCACTTCCTTGCTGAGAGACAGGAGGAAAGTGTGGGTCCCCCACAGGATGGCAGGGAGATGTTAGGATTGACCCACGTCAACCCTCCTCGATCGTTGATCTCAATTGAACGGGGTGCTTGCCTTCTTTAAATCCTGATGGGTCCCACTGACAAAGGGACAAATGTCATCTGCCCATTGCCCTGTGATATAACTTTAATGCAAAATAAAATCAAATGGGGAAGCAGGGAATGACCTAGATGTAGCCACGTCATTCAATCTCCACTGTTGGTCTATCTCATCCTGCTGCTTGTTGACTTTCAAAGACATCAAGCCCGCCACTATAGAAGGACACATGGCGATCACCTGCTAGCCCATGGGAATATTATAATGAGAAAAAATACTCGAGCGAGGGCACAACGAGAAGTCCAAATCTGATCACATAGATCTGATGGTCCTTATAGAGCAAGAATTTTGCACATGCAAATTGTTAGTCCTTAAAAAGGGGGCCATAGCTAGGTAGATGACAAATGGGGACATGAAGTCTAAGGCTAAGTCATTGGGTTGATGCATGAAACATTAAACTAAGACTTAGGACCCTGGAGAATAATTAAAATATTATGAACTCGCATGTCATAAGACAAAACTTTGATAAAATGATAGGTGATGACCGAGACTGCTAGGATGGAGGGGCCGGTAACAGGATGAGTTAATAGGCATAAGTCATCACTTAAATGATTAGAACTAGTGATAGGAGGTCAACGATGAATTATAACGTTTGCAAAGGATTCATACTTAGAGTTTTTTGAAAATGGTTTTATTAACTCAAAGACCCTAATGCATGATAATAAGCAAAACACTAAGCCTTGAGACATGAAATAACCAGATTTTACAAAATTTTGAGTGAAACACAAAGCATTTTTAGGGGTTCCATCAAGCAAGATCAAGATCAAAAAGAAAAAAATAGAGAAAATAGTAAAGAGAAAAAAATCATCCTCTAGTGAAAACCACTTCGGTGGCACTTTGAAAAAGTACCATGATGAAAACATGGTAAACATGCATCATGCATAGAATTAAGGATCCATGTGCATTTTTCTAGTTGGAAGCAACTTATCTCATCCATAATAAATCCATGATCCATATCATATCCATCTATTGCAAACCTATCTTGATTTCGACGAAATTGAGGGAAAATACTTCATTTTTTCTTTATTCTAAATTCTTGACATGATCTTTTCTATTGGATACATACTATCCCAAAATACCCTACTATTATCCAACCTTATCCAAATGCAAATCCTTTTATCCTAACATGGTATATCACTACGAGGTAGTCCTTAGAAGTAAGATCCTTCATTTTGAAAGTTCTTTTGCCTCGTTTATCTTCTCATGATGTTTGTACATTACTAGACACTAGGGGCAAGTAAGAATACCCAATCTTGGGAAGACTCTTGGTCTATGTCCTCTAGTTCGTTTTGTGACTTGAACATGTTGAAACAAAAGTAAAACTGATCCAAAAATGATCCCTATCATATTATCATGGCACTAGCATGAATCCTCAACAATGTTATCCATCCACCACATAATAAAATGTGTACCTAACCATGGTTTGATAACTGATCAAGTGTTGAACCTTGTTGCAATATCTCTATCGATCATTCAACTTATCCAGCTATCCATAATAAACATAATCCTATTCTAAGTTTGGGGCAACTTCTCAAACCTGGTAGGTGGATTAAATCCTTGTTCATCTCATCATTTACGTAAAACTATCAAAATCCAAAAACATTTGTAAAACCATTAAAATCCAAAAACATTTGCAAAATCCATCAAAATCCAAAAACATTTGAAAACCATCAAAATTCAAAGACATTTTAAAACATCAAAATCCCAAAAACATTATATGCTTCAAATCAAATAATCGAACTATGTTGTCTCTACATGTATAATGCAGGCAAGGCCATCATCAATGAGCACCTGAGGCACTAGTTCAATCCCTTTAGGTCTCTATATTAGTAGATAATCCAAAAACACTCAAATATCCTTGAAAACTCCAAAACATTCATAAAGAATTAGAAAAGCCCAAAACAGTGTCAATCGTGGTCAGTCAAACTGCGTTGGCTCTAAGCTTGAATGTAGGAAAGACCATCATTGATGATCCCCTGAGGAATTAGACCAATCCCCTTAGGTCCCCCTCTTGGTCTCTAAATCTTTCAAATACACCAAAAAAAATTGAATATCCAAAAAATGTCAAAAACAACAAATAATCTCAAAAGCACAAAAACATTCAAAAAACCTCAACAAATCTTATCTTCGTTATCGCCTACCCACAATAAAATCTCCATCCATAATAAATGAATCATCATCCTCATTCTTTGGCAAAGCAATTGAAAAGCAAAGTAAATATTGGAATCCAAAAAACCTTCAAGTAAATATCGTAAGGACTTGATCATTATTAGACTAAAACAATGCCCATGTGTTAAACTACCTACCTATTGGAATCATCATCACCATCCTGAAATATGTCTTAACAGATAAACCATTCCTACAATATACATCATTGATGGATAACATCCCTGAAACATCAAAAATCTATGGCAAGTGATACATCAACATTATTTTTATCTTTTGTGAACTTATCTTTTGATTTATCTTATTGTCTCATTCTTAGGATCTCTCAAGGATGTCCATAAGGATTTAGAGAAGGAATGGGGGCATTGATCATTGATATTTTTTACTTTGATTGTTGGATGTTTTTTCAATACTACCATGGAAAATACTTGCTTTGTTGTTTGTGTAGAAGTCATTTTTGGGCATTTTTGTGTAGCAGTGGCATGCTAGGTTCCTCATACCTCTTTGTGCAACTGGTTTCAAATGTTTTGAAAATTCTCACCCATACACTCTAAGAGGGTTTCTATATGTCTGGTATGAGCAATAATACTCCTTATTTACAGAGTCAAAGTCCATGCAATGGATACAAAGCCACCTTGGTCATTAACACCCTGGTGCATCATGTCTATTTTCTACATTAATAAGGATTGTTGAACATTACTTAGTCTCTATGAAAGAAAAAGAAAACTCATCAAATTATACATCATTATCAATTAATCATTAATGTATGTCATTAATCAATCATATATATTTTCAGAAATTTGATCAAAATCATCTATTCCTTATATCATCTAATCCTACTAACATTTATTCCGGCTAGCATCTTCATCCTACATCACAAAATCATTAGTACCACATGCATCTTGAATCCACAAACTCATCAACATATCATACATCATAACAACATCCACTACATACATGCATCATCATAAATCATCCATATCATGAAAAACCATCAGAAAGTACAAAAAATGAGCATACCATCATACATCCATTAGCATATCATACACATAAACATCTCATAAGAATCACATAACTAAAGAATGAAGAAGAAAATCTCTTTATGCAACTTTTGTGTTGTCATTGATGTCACTATCTTATATGAGTTGCAACTGCAAGTTTAAGTTCAAGTTTGATCCAGTGGCCTAAACCGGTATGCATTTACTATCCTCTGGTATTTTGGTCCACAATCCTCCATTGATGATTATCATTGCTTGCGGTTTTGAGAAATGGTTTTTTAATGTTGGAAGCTTGTATGTTCAAAATCTCACGTACATAGGTGCTCGTATGGCGAATTGACATTACTCTGTTGTTGCATTTTTGTTATTAGGTTTATCTTTGGCCGACCTAATGTATTGTTGATATTGTAATAAATCAATTTTGTGTTGTGGATGTATGTTTGACCTATCTTAAGTCCATGCCAACATGTTGTAGCGTGCTACATGCTTGAATTTTTTTTGGAAAGGTTTTGTACATGCTTGAAGCTGACAGTTGATCATTTTGGAAAATAAGGATGCATCCAACTAGGTTGACCTAGTTGATTCTTGTGGATGAATCAGATATATATGTTGGAAAATTTTGTGATTGATAATGTGAAGTTGAGATAGAGAAGAAGACTAGTATGCGAAAATGATGAAGTGTGTTAAGTCAGTTTACTAAGCATCAAAGGAACTGAATCAACACTTGTTAGGTGTAACTTTATTAGTTCATTTTCTGGCTGTAAGCCATTTTGTCATTGTATCTTTTGTAGGTAGTGAGCCTCCCATTTGGACAATGAGTCATGGCAGTGAGTCACCCTTTGTAATATCTTATAACCGGTTATACTATATTGTGATCTAATACTCCCCGTGGTTTTTCCCATTTTTGGTTTTCCATGTAAAAATCCTGGTGTTCATGTGTTGTGTGCTTTTATGCTCTATTGATACTTCTACTTATTTTTACTGTTATATGCATTGGAGTATTTGGATGGTATTTGTTCAATAATTTTAAGAAGATATTGATTCACCGCCCCTCTCAGTATCTTGGGTATTCAAAAATTGGTATTAGAGCCTAGTTCCTCTGAAGAAGCCTAATAGCTTGAGGAAGATCTTGAAGATTAAACAAATGGATGATAAAGAAGAACTTCGGGCTGCTCTTGAAGATCTTGACAAGGTTGAAAATGAAAATAGAGATTTGAAAGAAAATATTGATGCGAAAAATGAATGTATCCAAAAATTGAAAGAGAAATTAAAGAAATTAAAAGAAAGACATACAAAAGTGAGTGAACAATTAAAACAAGAAAATGAAGAGATCATCAGACTGAAGGTGCAAGTGGAAAAAAAAAAGAGAATTGAAGATTGTCTGAATACAAAAGTGCAAAGCAAGACTGATGAATGTGCAAGACTTGAACAAGAGGTGGTGAACCTGAAAGAAAATATGGAGAAAGAAAAAAATTGTGAAGATAATTTCAAATCTAGCTCCACCAAGCTTGATGAGTTGATTGCAGGACAAAAATTTACTAAAGAAAAAGGGATTTTGGGAATGGAAGGAGGTGAAAGCTCAAAGGATAAGTAGACCCCAAACACTGTGGATAATGAAAAGACTCAAGATAAAGGAAAGCAGAAAAGAAATCCAAGAAAATTTGCTAGAAGACCACCTATCAGACAACCAAATGCTCAAAGGTACCCATCTTTCAATGGTGTTTTCTTTTCATGTAATAAATTTGGTCACAAGGAAATAGAGTGTAGGAGCAAAATAAACCAGTTTGTTGGATTCTTCTTTGAACAATGTTTTGCATGCAAGAAAGTTGCACATAGAGCTAGTGAATGCAGAACTCAGATGATGAATTGGTTTAATGGAGGTAGAATGAACCAATATTTTTTTGGCTACTACTATACATGTAATAAGTTTGAACACAAATTCAATTAGTGCAGATCAAAAGTTAATGGAGGTCAAACAAATCAAAAAAATGTTGTTTGCTACAATTGCAACAAACCCAAACACATTTCAAGAGTATGCAGAAGTAAAGGAGGAAAGAAATCTGAACCGGTAAAGAAGAATGAACCAGTGAAGAAAATTGAAAAAGATGAGGTTAAGCAAGAAATGAACAAGATATGGAGGAATAAAGAAGAGCTAGAGATGACAGATGTGTTTGTGCCCTCATCCAATGCAGAGAATTCCTCCAGCAATTAGACCTAGCATGGTCTTAGGGGGAGCATTAACAAAAAATTGTTCAACCCCCTTGGATATCTAAAGTGTCAGATGTTGACACGAAGATATGTTGTAAAGGATGGATAAACATAGCTTATGCAAAAGGAACCAAAAGAAAAGCTATAGGCGTGATCATTTGCGAAGAAAATTAGGGTTATTTTGTGTAGTGAAGAAGGGTTTTATCAACTTTTTGAAATCTACTGCATTTAATGCAAATTAGGGTAGACCATTGGTTTATAAAGTGAATTTGTAAGGCATTTTTATCACTTGTGCATTTGAAGAAAGAAGAAAGCGATTTAGAGAAATCTTGAGGCGATTTGAAGTGTGAATTGTGCAAACCCTAGTTCTAGCTTTTTGCGAAGGAAAAAGGTATTTTACTCATCTATGATTTTGTGGGTTTGTGTGAATCATCTTTTGAAATCATTTGAGCTTGATTTGTGGAAGAATGGAAACTATTGTAGTTGTAAATGTGTCAGAAAGACCTAGACCATCCTATAAGAAGTATTCCATGAAGGTTTTTGAAGATGACCCTCTGGGCGCCTTCTCATCTATTCCTTACGGTGTCATGCTCACTAAATACATGAGAATGTACATCCATGTTAAGACTGATGAATATAATCATAGTAAATTGATTGACATGTGGAAAAATGAGCTCACTAGGGATGATTTCTTGGTAAAACCAAAGTATGCAAATCTAGTTTTGAAGAAGTTGGATCAGTGGAATCATTTCCCTAACTTTTGTTCCACACTTGATGACAAGTATGTCAAACCAACTCTTAGCAGAATTCATGATAAATTCTTGTAGACTGATAGACCTCACCTTATATCTAAAGAATTGATCAGGGTTATTACCAAAATTTGTGATATCGGACCGGTACCAGTGTTGAAATTTGTGAAGAATCAAGTGGTGATAGAACTCAACGGTGCTACATTTGACAAGGGAGCTCTTGCAAAAAAGCCTATCACAAATCCTGCTATGAAGTATGTAGCTATAATGATCTGACATAAAATCTACTTCACAAACAGAGAGAATTCAGTGTCTGCTACAACAATTTACACTGAATATGACATTGTAGCTAATGTTGTAGATTATGTTTTGAGTAATTCTTTGGCAACAGTTGTTTGAGAACTTGAAAATGACAAGAGAGAAGAAATATGCTTTCAAATTTGGCTCCTTGACTGTTTTCTTGTTGTTATACTTCCTTAGGAGACTTCCCAGAAGAGATGATGTGGTGATTTGGGACACATCCAAACCAGTTGCTCATCAACTTTTTGATTATATGCACATTTTGGGTGATTTGAAGAGTCAATAAAACACTCTAACAACATTCTTTGTTGTATTTAAGAGTAACATGAATGAAAGAGAAAGGATTCCAAAGAATATTGTTGAGAAGTACAAAAATGATATCATATTTCATGTCTCCTCTAATGAGTGCATGATTGAAGCTATTGAACCCTGGACTGTATGGATTCAACCATTGGGTTATGAGATTATATAGGATGAAGCCAAAGGTTATGTGCAAGTCTTTTTGAAAAGTCCTAAAGACACCAGTGAACCAAGAGTTGGCATTTATGCAAAAAAATCCTTGTAAGTTTGTTTGAAGCATAGGGAGCCTATGATGAGAAAGAATGTAAATGAAATGCTTAGGAAGGTTAGCTTCATTGATGATAAAATTGCACAAGGTAGAGCCATGGGAGAAAAAATGGTTGGAGAATCATCAAGACCAAGGAGATCTGGCAAGAGTACTCCTTCAAAACCATCTACAGCCCCTGCAGTGAAGGTTGAGCCTAGTGCTTCTAGTAAAGGTAAAGGCCTGACTCCTTCCAAACCCAATACAAGATCTAGTAAAAGGAAGGAAACTCCTCTGGTGGCACCATCCAAAAGAGGAAAGAAAGAAAAAGCAACAAGGGAAAAGAACCTCAACATAACTGAAGAACAAGAGGAAGAGGAGGAAGACACTGAAGAAAAATTGGTAAGAAAGAAGAGAGGAAGCATGTCCTCTGGTGAAGGTGCTTCATAGGAAGAGAGTGGCAGTAGCAAAAGATTCCATTATGTGTTATCCTCCAAAGAAGATGAAGAATAGGGTTTTGGTATTCATGTGCATACCAAACCAGAATCAAAGAAAGAAAAAGTGTTAGAAGAAGCTTCTCTGAACCAGGAAGAACAAAAGGAATCTTCGGTAAGACTTGGTTCCCCTCTTAGATTAGAGGCTTTGGTCAATAGCTTGATACATTTTGAAGATATGTTGCAACCTACTGCAGAAATTTATGATCAAGTAGGTAGAGAGGACAGGAAAACTTTAATTTTGGCTATCATTCAGTATGTCATTACTTTGGACATCGGTTGGGATGATGTTAAGAACAACGTGCCTAAGAAAATGTGGGAAGCTCTGATGAAAAGGAGATCATAGGCTGTTGAGTTGGAAGAAAAGATCAAAAAAGAGGCATTTGAGAAAATTGGGTCCTCCTTGACCCCAAATGATTTGGAAACCCTGGAAAAGATTTGTTCAAAGATGTTCCAGATGAATAAAAGAGTGAATACTTTGATGAAAAAGGATAAGAAGCAGATAAAGAAAATAAGGAAAGAAATTGTAGAATCGATTAGGAGTACAGATGAGAACTATGGCATGTTTGATGCACTTCCATCCAGTTCTGCACCTAAATCAGGAGAAGAAGTTTTTGTAGAGGCAAAGGAAGACATTCCTTCTGGTACAGGTAGGACAGACATTCCTCTAGAAATAAATGATACATATATCCTTTTGGATATAGGTGTTTCAAATGATCCTTTAGAGATAGTGAAATAGAATGAGGAAGAAGCTGAACCAAAAAAGCATGATGTCATCTCTCTAGAGCATATTGAAGAAGAAAAGGAGAAAGATGAAGGTGAAGAAGAAAACAAAGATGAAAAAGAAGAGAAAGAAAAAGAAGAAAAAGAAAAGGAAGAAAGAAATGTAGAGGAAGAAGAAATAAATGGGGATTCTATCAGGAAGAATGAAGAAAATCAAAGGTAGGTTGTAGATTCACAAAGGTCTCTCAGAGAATCCTCCTTCGGCGATGATGTTTTGAAAGGCTTGTTATCCAAGTAGATCATATTCCAGCCAGTGATTCCTCTATAACTTCTACAACTCCCCATGATTCAAGGTAGTGTAGACTTGGATAAAATTTCTCCTATTCATAAGTTGGTGCTAGGGGATGCATTGCAAGCATCCAAAAGAAGAGAAATTTTGGAAACACATCAGAAGGGGACAAAGCTTATTGATGATGCCATCAAAGCTTTGCAGGAGGCTACCCCTAGTACATTAGTTGATACATCTCTCACTCTGGTAGAGAATCTGAAACTTCTAATGGACTCCTTTAATGAGTATGCCTCTAGACTTGGTGAGAAGACAAGACAAGAGATTGAGGAGAAATTGATAGAGAAAAGGGTCTTGGAACTTCATGATAAGTGTGCTCTAGCACACACCAATGTGAAAAAGAGTCTAGAATTTGTGCATGCTTTTGAATCTAAAGAAAATATTGTATTTGCTTATTGCATAAGGTGGTTGGATTCCACACAAAGCATAAAAGATCTCATAGACTCCATCGAGTCCCAGTTGGCAGCTATTTCTAGTACCTACAGTGCATCTAAAGATAGAGACAGGTCAACTTTGAATGCCATCTTTGCTCACAGTGAAAAATTCTTTATTTTATAGAAGCAGAAGGAATAGATCATCAGAAGATTTGGTCAACTAGGTGACCTTGTGAGAATGGAGTAAACTCTGGTTGCCAATGCTTTGGAAAATGTAGAGAAATTAGATCAGATCAATTTGACTCTAGGTACTCCAAATGATGCAGAAGAAAGTCTAATAAAATTAGAGTCTCTGAAGACTAATATCTGCTAAGGAGAGTTAGGAGAATGGTAAGTCAGCTTGGCAAGGTATTCTCAAGGAGCTTCAAGGCTTGCCATCCTCCGGGTAATCTTTTTTAGTTTTTCATGTTTTTGGACCACCCTTTGTCCTTGATGTCCAAGAGGGAGAGAATGTTGTGAAGAGTAAAGGGAAATAATGTGTTGCATAAAAAAGGGGGAGAGAATGTTATGGAGAGAAAAAGGGAGACTATGTTGTACATAGGTGGTTTGTAAATTATTTTGGCACATGTTTCCATCAATGACAAGGGGGGAGATTGTTGGAAAAATGAAGAAGAACATCTCTTTATGTAGCTTTTGTGTTTTCATTGATGTCACCATGCTATATGAGTTGCAACTGCAAGTTTAAGTTCAAGTTTGATCTGGTAGCCTAAATCACTATGCAGTTACTATCCTTTGGTATTTTGGTCCACAATCCTCCACTGATGATTATCATGCTTGTGGTTTTGGGAAATGGTTTTTGGATGTCGGAAGCTTGTATGTTCAGAATCTCATGTACATAGGTGCTCGTATGGTGAATTGGAATTACTCTATTGTTGCATTTTTGTTATTAGGTCTATCTCTAGCCGACCTAATGCATTGTTGATATTGTAATGAATTAATTTTGTGTTGCATATGTATGTGCAACCTATCTTAAGTCCATTCCAACATGTTGTAGTGTGCTAAATGCTTGAATTGTTTTTGGAAAGGTTTTGTACATGCTTGAAGCCAACAATTGATCATTTTGGAAAATAAGGATCCATCTAATTAGGCTGACCTAATTGATGCATGCAGATGAATCAGATATATATGTTGGACAATTTTTTGATTGATAATGTGAAGTTGAGATAGAGAAGAAGACAAGTATGTTAAAATGATGAAGTGTGTTAAGTCAGTTTACTAAGCATCAAAGGAATTGAATCTGTGCTTGTTAGGTTTAACTTTATCAGTTCATTTTCTAGTTGTAAGCCATTTTTTCATTGTATCTTTTGTGGGTAGTGAGCCTCCCATTTGGACAGTGAGTCCTAGTAGTGAGCCACCCTTTGTAATATCTTATAACCGGTGATACTATATTGTGAGCTAATCCTCACCGTGGTTTTTCCCATTTTGGGTTTTCCACGTAAAAATCCTGGTGTTCATGTGTTGTGTGATTTTATGCTCTATTGATGCTTCTACTTATTTTTACTGTTATATACATTGGAGTATTTGGATGGTATTTGTTCAATAAGTTTAAGAAGATTACAATTCACCCCCCCTCTCAATATCTTGGGTATTCAACAATAACACATCATATGCCATGTCAAAATGGTATCCCGTATATCATCAAAATCGAAATGTCAAGAAATCAACATCATCATTATCATGTGTAATAATATATACAATGAGATCAAAAATATACACAAGGCCTCAAAATGGCTAATGAAAGTATGTACAATAACCATGTATACATCAGAGTCTATAATGAAATAATACAAAGATCATGAAATCTTAGATCAACCTTGATGTCCATCCCATGGAGGATGATCCTCTCTAGGAGGGGGATGCTCCTCATCATGTTGATCTCTCTAGCTAAGCGCAAGAGACAATGAGGCTAAAAAAGTGTACCTGAAGGCTGTTTGAGAGGCTTGCTAACTGACTGACCCCTTGAAGACTCGACACCTGTCGCACTGCTAGGAACCCCGAATCTAAGATGTCTCTGAGCTCTTGGAACCTAAGCCTCATAGAGGGTTCTATAGTAATTCCTCTCCTCTATTAGGGAATCTCTCTCCTGTTGATACTAAGCTCGAGGAATGCATGAAGCATGTGCAATCTTTAATGCCATCCTTTGCTACCTCTCAGTATCCAACTATTGCCTTAATGAATCTCTCTCCTTTCGGAGAGCATCCCTCTTTGTTGTAACTATAACAACCTATGCATCAAAGGCCTATCATCGAGAAATTTCAGCATCTCTCTCCCCAACTCAAGCATCTCTATCTTATGGGGCCTGGTTCCACTAGGTTGTAAGTTGTGCTATCCTCACGACTATATCTCTTTGAGGGCGAGTTTCCTATGGAATATGACCAACTGCCTACTATTAGTAGTCCCCATGATCTTAGGGCACCTGATCATCATCATCCTGTGCTCTCTGGTGTTGCTCATGAGCAATCCATAATCTCTACTAGTATTCCCTATGCTTGACTACATCCATCCTCCTCACTTGACCTATCACTTGCCCACCTCTTACTACTACAACACCAATGAGATGTCTAAATATCAAAGGCTATCTACATGCCCACCATGAATCATACTCCCTAATTATCCTCGAATCATGAGGATAGACTGACCAACCCCAACTGAAAGGAGCAAGTGCTTGGAACTCTACTACTGCTCTCTATGAATCTACCCTGGCCCCCCACACATTGCGTGCATAACATGCATGATAGTCATCACCTGGTTGGGTCTATCTCTCTCCAAACTATCAAAGAACCCTATCAAGAAGATAGTGCTTAAGAATAATATCCACTCTTCTGATCAACCACTGAGTATGTCTATAGTAGACCAAGTGATCATGATAATCTATCCATGCCTCACAAGCCAGATACAAGTGTCATATAAACTTTGTCATATCATCAAAAATAGCCCTCTAAAAGGATAATCTCCCCGGTGTGTGTAATGTAAATAATCATAATATATGTAGTAGGGATCATCAGGATCCCTTTGGTCTGTCCCCTTTGGCCTAATGATGACAATCCTCTCCCATGCCCAAATGTGAAGAGGAGTCATACCAGCTGAAATACTGTTGCCACCTCGATAGGAAACCTCATGCATATCTCAATACAAATATGCAAGAACACAAGGTCCCTAGGGGTACATGGTAGCATGCTCCATCATCCTCTCTATATAGATGCCCCATCGAACTAGGAATACCTTGGCTCTTTGATCAGGCATCAAAGGACCGATAATCAATCTTGTTAACACAAGCACCATAGGATCTACGTCATCAATGAATTGTGTCAAGTCAAAGTATGAGTGAACAACCTGTAACTATTGCACCCCAAGAAGTTTTTGCATTACAAGAGTCCTTTTTCAAACATCATAGGTAATGAGCTCTCCATAAATAGGGGTATGAAGGATCCTCCATACATCCTCTAAAGTGATAGTGTACTCCCCTATCGACAAGTGGAATGTCGTAGTCTCTAATCTCCATTGCTCAACTAAGGTGGTCATCATAGCTTGATCTACCTTGATATCTAGCACATATGTAATATACCTCAAACCAACTGCATCCAGGAAGTCTCTCTCAAGCTCCTAAAATCTAGTTACTCCATCTAATATTCAAGTCCTCTGCTCTCTAGAATACAACAAACGAAGAACATATTGCAAACATTCAACCCACAATGTCAATTTTTTTCTAGAAAATCAAGTCAAGAACCAAAATTGGCAACTAAACTAGCTAAACAATGCTTTTTAATAATAGCGAGCTTCTTCGAGAATGCTAGCGGCCCTATTTTATGATATCGACCCTATTTTTGGATGATAGTGGCTCTCTTTGATGATAGTGAGCCTGTCAGCACTACAATAGTGACTGAGTTCAATGAAAGTGGCCATCTTCCTAATTTTCCCATAGTACGATCAAGTTTGACAACAATGATCAAACAATAGAGACAATTTTTGACAACTATGGCCTAGTTTAATGATAGCGCTATGTTTTTACAGAAGCGACATTCCTACATACTACACTAGTGGTTTGATTGCATCAATAGAGGCAAAAATAAGAGATTATTGCTATCATCTAAGTTGATTTTGAGCATTAATTACACAAAAATGAAAATTCAAAAGTGAAAATAGAAAGTGTACATACCGCAACACCTGCGTCGATTGGCCATTGGTATTGTAAGACTATATCTGCTCTGTGTGGTGCACTCAGAACTCTCACCATTGCAAATCAAAAATTTTAGTTGGAAATCCTCAGAGCTCTAAAATCTCCTAAGGCTGAGTGTGCAAATGAGAGGTAAATGAACCCTATTTTCCTATTTAACCCCCCAAAACCCTAGATTTTACCCTTGGAAACCTTCCTACGTTAAATTTTGAGCACCCTAGATCATCATGAACCTTAAATGTTGATGGGTATGGTTATTAGTATCTTTTTGGTTCTTTTCATATACTTTTAAGACACTTTACATATATTTTTAAAGAACCTTTTAGACAATACTTCGATAATATGTTATCCTTTCATGCATACCTTACAACCTTGAACCCATTTTGTGAAAATGAAATATCGTGAAATATTTGTAGCATTGTATGGTTTAAATATGAATATATATGTTTATGAATGATATGTTGTGATTTAATTATGGTGGTTAGATGCATATGTATGTTGTATGGATTAATCTCTTTGCAGCTCAACATGTGGTAACAAGAAAGGAGTATTTATAGCAAGCACCAAAGTAGCAGAATAGGGAATTAAAGAATTTCAATCCGTTCAAAGTGCAGGAAGCTATGGAGTTGGGCGTGGTCACTATGGAAGGAATAAATGTTGGAAAGATACTTGTTCACATGTGTTTCACATGCAAGCCTATGTGTTTCACATGCAAGATGTTCTTATTTGAATAGGTCTCTTTTTCGTTTTCAGTTAGATGAATAAGTCATTCTTAAATTCACATCCTCATATCTAGGAGTGAGATTTATGATTGCAGTTAGTTAGTTAGTTAGCAGTTTGAATAAGACTCTCCCCATTTTGTATAAAGTGAGGGGATGAGTTCATAGTTCAATTAGTTGATCGATACAAGTTATTATCAATTAGTAGTTTTTCTAGTTTTCCAGTTATCCAATAACATGTTAAAATGATATTATGGAATAAAATCTACAAGAAGGATTCTATCTGAATATCTAGAGTGTTATGCAATGAATGGAGTTATGTGATGCATGGATGCATAAGAATCTAAGTTAGATTTTTCTTTCAGTTAAGTGAGATAGTTTCCTAAGATGGCCACTCAAGTATTGTTCTTCACTTCATCTATCTATTTATTTATTTATGCATTTCCATTAATTCTATTTTCTTTATCTTACACGTGCATTGTAAAGTAAAATAGTTTATGGTTAGTTAAAGTTGTAGTTGTTCATGGATAGAGATATAATTGATAGATCATAGTACTTAAGAGCTTAGGATTGGTTGTTTTATTGTTTTAATAGTTTTAGATTAATTTTTCACTCATACATCTTTAGCAGTCACCTACAACTTATGTTGCAGGTACCCATAGCCATTAGGTTTTGTAACTACTTTCATTGTTTTTACAATTCTATAAGTTTCCAACAAAGTAGAGTAGTTTGAATAGGTTTGCATAGAATAATTTAGGTAAACACAAGTTTGTGAAGGCACAAATAGTGCAGTACCATCATAAGTTTACGCACCTTGGTTGATGATTTAATGTAGGCTTGCAATGTCAAGTGGACTGCTTAGCTTGGCATACACCTGAATTGTGTAGAATTTACCAAGTCCATAATACGTTAGTTTTCCTCTACAAACGTGACCCCTAGGGCCTAATTTTTTGTCCTCTACACATCTAAACTACTCTTGAACCTTGTCATGACTCTGACCTGAAAAAGTAATTTTTATGGCTAAACTCTTGAGGGGGCAGCCCAACATCTTATCATCCTTTTGCTGACCACCGAGGCACAATGGGGCAACATTAGAAAAAAATTTCAATCTTTATCTAAGCATTGAATTCTTTGAAAAACGTATCAAGTACTTTGTGTTAAAGAGAAGCAAAATGTAGACATGTAAAAATGCCTTAACACATATCACACATCCTAAATTGTATTTTTCCATCATCGTCATCACTTTCATCATCATCATCATTGCATTTCACTTCATTTGCATCATTAATCCCCTCTTAACATCATTTTCACCAATTGACCCTATTTCTCTCTATTAATTAAATAATCCTAAATATTTTAATTAATTCATCCATTTCATCACTAATATTCCCCTTTATCATCCTAATTATTTAATTAGTATCATTTAATTTCATCTAATCCCATCATGATTAAATAATCTTGATTAATTAATTATCCTACCTTTTAATCTTCTTTTCACATGAATTAAATAATTATTAATTATTTAACTATCCTATTTTCCCTCCACAAAGCATATTCTTTTGGAATATTCCATTTCAAAATATCTCAACTGACTTGTCTCAATTACCATTTCTATCCCTTGATCTTGAAATCAATTCTCATCCCTTGATCTTAAATATCTTAACCATTTTCCTAAAATGGTGGAGCAAGCTTGAGTTCTATCTGGTCTCCTTCATCCATCTTCCTTGATTCACTCTCCTTTGTGGGTGTTGAGGATCATTCTCAAACCTTATTTGTAGGGTTTCAAACTCAATCCTATCCATTGATATAATTTATCTAAATCTATAAAAGAACCCTCGCCCCTCTCATAATTCATCTCGAGAATTTGTGAAGAAATCATGTCCAAATGATGCTTGAGAAAATTTAGTATACACCATTACATTCTAGGTCATCATATCAAGCTATTGCAATCATGGAGGCTTTGCGTTGAAAGGAAAAACAACAGATCAAATCAACACAAATACACTCCACCATGGGATGGTAAGATTGTGTAGTTTTGAATTAATTTGTGTTTTAATTTGATTGTGCTAACCTTGTTTAAATTCATAGCTATGGAAATTGCATTTCACGAGTACGTTGGGTCCTAATCCTTATTTTGATTTCATTTTGATTGAATTCATTAATATAATTCATGTCCATTTTCTCCCCTTACAAACATAAAAAATCACTCTTAAGTTAAGCTTAAGTGCTTGAAATGAATTAGACTAATAATCAATTAAATATTATTAATTATTAACTAATGCATGATTAATCTAACATTAATTTACAACCTGCATACACAAATTTAGGTACACATTAATTCACAAAACTCTCTCTACAATTATAGGTCCTCTTTCATACCTATAAAAAAACTCTCACACACACATCTAATGGTTTCTCCTAGTTTTAATGTCCTCAACTGTTTGTGATTGCAATACTCCTCTTCACTGTAAGGAAGCTAATGTAGTGGAACAACTTCCTACACAAATCTTGAGAGGAGAATAATGCCAAAATTTACAGATCTTTTCAGTTATATAAACTTAAACAAAAATAAACATAAATAGCATGCATACCACAACACATTGATTTACATGGGGAAAACCCTTTTGGGAGAAAAACCCCACTCCAAAAGCTGCCCAATATATTATACAAAACTTAGAAAGATTACAATATACTTGCAGAGCAAGCTTCTTATAGGAGTATCACCAACCAGAGATCCAGAGGCAACACAACTACTATCATACTCTTAAAATACATCAGAATACATAGTCATAATACAACACCCTCATAAAATAGGGTTACCTTCTAGGGGAAGTCAAGCCAACAAAATATTGACTGTCAAATTTGAGACCTAATGATGAATGGTCTAGATTTATAAAATATATATATAAAATGTGGCTTTCGGCAGTGCTACCCCCAAACCCTGCACTGGGGGGGGGGGGGTTAGCCCTCTCAGACCCTCATAGGGGGGTACCCCCATACACCCCCCACACTGATGTATCAATAGTACCTTATATATTTTCAAGGTTGAGACACATTTTCACAATAAATCTCCCACTTGTCGAACACCTTGTAACAACGTGAGGATGTATAAATATTATCTCTTAATTGCTAGGGGTTGAAAGGCCCATAGTCTTTGAACACTATCTGAACTTCTCTATTCTCACAGGCTTAGTTAAAGAATCAATAACATTCATCAAAGTCTCTTCCTTAACCAACTTGACCCTGTCATCTTCGATCATATCTCTAGCAAAATGATATTGTACATCAATGTTCTTGGTCCTAGCATGAAATGTCGAGTTCTTGGCTAGACATATTCCACTCTGACTATCACAATAAATTGTCACTACACCTTATTTTATTCCAATATTTGAACACAATGGCTTTATCCAAATGGATTTTTTACAAGCATGAGTAGCTCCTATATACTCTGCTATCAATATCTCCTACCTAGTCTGAATCCACATAACCATAAATATCAAGGGAAATCTCATCTTCACTCATATTACTATGATAACACAAGGAATAATCCAAGATACTGTGCAAATATCTGAAGACTCTTTTAAATGCACCCTCTTGAACTCTACTAGGATTAGACATATATCTGGAAAGAACTCCCACTGCTTGGGTGATGTCTGGTCTTGTATAAACTATAACATACATAGAACTTCCAACTGCACTCTGGTAAGGTACTTTTCTCATGTCTTCCATCTTTGATGGGGATGTTGGATAATCATAAATAAATAACTTTGTTCCTACTAAAACGAGAACACACAATGGTCTACAATATTGCATATCAAACCTCTGTAAAATTAATTTGACATACTTGCTTTGGCCAAGCCATACCTTTTTGTTTACTCTATCTCTTTTAATTTCCATCCCAATTTTTTTTATAGCTACACCAAGATATTTCATTTCAAATTTAGCAACAAGTTGAGATTTCAGTTCTGAAATCATAGCTTTCCCTCTATCAATAGGTACCATATAATGAAATAAATAGGAAACAATCACCATCAGTTTTATAATAAACACAATGATCTAATTTAGAATGCTCAAATCCCAAACTTAACACATATGTATCAAATTTATGGTACCACATCCTAAGACTCTATTTTAGGCCATACAAAGATTTCTTCAATTTGCAAACCAATTTACTTTTACCTTTCACCACATAGTGCTTTGGTTGTGTCATATAAATATAATCCTCCAAGTCACCATGAAGGAAATCAATTTTCACATCCATTTCCTCAACCTCTAAATCATAAGAAGTAGCAATAGAAAGCAAAAATCTAATGGATGTCATTTTTGCAATAGGAGAAAATATGGATATCATGAAAATGCATAAAAGAACACACACGTACATTAGGGATCAAAAGAACAACTATTTTCAGAGTGTTTGTTGTGTTTTCCTCATGTTAATTCAGATTAAGATCATCCAAGAAAGCACTAAGAATTTGATTGAATTAGCCTTTCTACCAGAATCTAAGTTTCTACCATCATTGGACTAGCTACATCCCCGATATCTTCTATGCTTAGAGATTGGAAATCCACCACATTTGTTAGGAAGTCAATTACCAATAGGATCAAAAAAACCTAAAAAACATTTAGGTTACAAAAAGACTTTGCAACAAAGAAAATTCCTTTACAAGAGTCGAAACGTCTTGCTCCTTCATAGGTACCAAGATTTTGTTAGGGGATTTACTAACGAGTACACTATAGAGCCTTTGTATTCTCGAGCCTATTTCCAAAGAAGAGTTCTATCTCAACGACACAATCACAATTAGCCTCTTGAGTCCGATTTCATACCGCAACCCTCAATTGAATATCCCACTCATCCCAGCCAAATCATTCACTGATCTTGAAAACAAACTAGGCTATTTTATACACTTATCATTTTTTGAGACTAGGATCAAATCTCAAAAAGTGCATCTTTTCAAACAAGTTTATGATTATTGATTCAACTTTGCCAATAGGATTCTGATATCCTTTCATCTTGGAAGCCACAATCAAGAGTTAGAAACGTAATTAGATCATATCATAGGATTTTCATCTTATCAGATCAAGACATCATCATTTGTGCACTTCTCAAACTTGCGATCTAAGTTTAGAAGAACATTTCAAAAGCATATTCCTATTGTCACAAGGTTCCAAAAAACACAAAGAAGAAGACGAAAGAAGAGATCCACTTTACAACATGGGTGATAGGGAAGAAAATCCTTTTCATAGGTTTCATACTGGGAATATTTCAAATGATGAAATAACCGATGAAATGATTCAAGAAGTTGAACAGGATCCATAGTTTCACATAATTTTGGACAAGATCTTAGAGTGAGATAAAGAAGGCTACTTTCTTTTATTGGAAAACCAAGGTGCCAAATTTCCCTCTGACTACGATATGGAGAAAATTAAGGAAGATCCTTAAAAGACTGAAACTCCCTTAAATGATCTTAGTACTCTTACCCAACAAATAAGAGCACTCCAAAGGAAAATCAAGGAAATACAAGGGGGCACAACTAAGAAGTCCTTTGACGGAAATATGAATGTAACCTCTTCTCCTCCAAAAACAACATCATCCAAATTCAATGTTTTTGAATTTTTGGAAAGGTTAAATGAGAAGCCCAAATCTAAGCCATCAAATAAAATTGACCAATCCTATCATGTCATGCATTTATATTCATCCCCCATAATTCAAAATGAACCTCACGATTCTTTCACCCAAGATAATGATTCCATTCAATTACCTTCTTCTATCATATCCTCTACATCCAATGATTCATTTCAATCTACACATCTCGATCAAAACATTCTACAAACCCTTCCTATCTTTGATCAAGATCCCATCTCTTAAGAACCATATGATGATCCCCTCCTTTCATTATTCACCCATGATAATCCTCTTCCATCTCAAGAAAAAAATGTTCTTCCAAGTTCTCCGTCCACCCCATTCAATGAAGCCATACTCTCTTATGATTCCATCACATCCCAGGAGCAGAACAATTCTTCCATCCTATCCAAAGATTCCCTTCCATCTGATGATCAAGCTACTCCATCTCCTTCATCTAACATCTTTTCCTAGTCAAGATCAAAGTATCCCATCATCCTCATGTCAAGAGCCTCTCACACCTCTTCAAGCTATCCATGAACCCCGCACCTATAAATTGGGATCCTCCACCTTTATCCACTCCAGTTTACATCCAACACCTATCCTTTCATCCATATCATATCCTCCTCAAAATGGACTTGCATCTTGTTTCACAAACAATGCATATCCCATGGGTAAATGAATGTGCAAAATTATGAATTACAAAGACAAAGGCTTAGGCCTTCATGAGCAAGGTATCCTAGAACCCCTTTCTATCCAAGCACATCCATATTCTCATGGCCTTGGTTATACACCTCATGCTCAACCTAGGTATCCTAGTCCATCAAACTCTCCATCCATCGTAGGTCCTTATCCTAGTCCATCAAACACTCCATCTATCCTAGGTCCTTATCCTAGTTCATCAAACCTTCCATCTATCTTTGGTCCTTATCATCCCAACCCTAGCTCATCAACCCTTCCATCCATATTAGGGTCCCACATTTCTCCATCTCCTATTCTTCAAGAACAACAAAGGCACGCATCCTTGATCCACTTTCAAAATTCTTCCTACATTAACTCATCCATCATACCTCCATATCGGTCATCTCAATACACTCCTCCCATTGCTTTTGGAAGCAATTTGGGTGCCAAATGTCAAAAGCTTCAATATAAAAATCCACATGTATCAAAGGATCAACATGTCTCCTCGAAGAGTCATGCAAAAATAAAATAAAATTCGATCGAAAAATCAAAAGAAAAATTCAAAAGGCCACAAAGGCCCATCAAAGCAAAAGAAAACTTCAAAAGGCCACAAAGGCTCATCAATTCAAAATAAAAATTTCAAAGACCGCAAAGGTCCATAAATCAAAGAGAAAAATCTCAAAGGCCACAAAGGCCCATAAAGAAAATATCAAAATCAAAAGTCACATGGATTCCTAAAAGTCTCATAGAAGCAATAAAATCAAAATTGGCATCCAAATTTGCTAATCCGAAAGCTTCTCACCATTTCCCATCTAAAAACATATCACCTTCCAAATCCACTTTTCCTCCATCACTCCATCACCCTTCAAGGTGTGTGCCAATGCTAATCTTTCCATCCTTTCCATCTATCCATCACCAAGCCTTCCAACCTCCTATCCATTATCCAACATCCAATCCCCATTCTCCTCCTTTAATTCAAAGCTTTGAATAAGTCCTTAGCATCTACTATCATGCCAACATTTATAAGTCTAATTCCCATTCCCATGGTCTATTAGAGCACATATTTGAGGGATATTAGTCATGAAACTTGATGCTTAAACCCTTCCTCCATCCCCCTATCATGCAAATATTATCTTTCATATCCATCTCCCTATCCATTTACTATCTTCCATTTTCCTCTTATCATTCATGGTCATTATCCTCATTTCACCTTTGATCTTGACAAGGTTAAGGGTCTTCTTGAAAATCATGCATCTTATCCTATTCACTTCATCCAAATCTTCCATACCATATCCTTCTTCATGCATCTTTTCTTATATTGTGGGGCATCTCGTTTCTTCAATTGGTCATCCCATTCCATCTTAAATGTCCTTGAAAAAGTCCAAAAAAAATCAAAACATTTCAAAAGTCCTAAAAAATCAGAAAACATCAAAATCCAAAAAAACAAAAAAACATCAAAATACAAAACAAGAAAAATACAAAAAAATAAAATAAAAAAGAAATAAAAAAAATGCAATAAAAATAAATAGTGAAAATATAGCAAACAGACACTATTTGTAGCTCTCCATCTATTAGTTCATGTTCTACACTTAGCTTCTCAGCCTTCATTTCATGCATCTTTCCATCATCTTAGGGCCATACCAACATCATGCGGCCATCATTTTCCTAGAGCGATAACATCTTACCATGGCTTGATCATTGTACATATTCATTTCAGCAAGTTGTGTCAATACTGGGGGAAAACGTTGACATACTAGGGGCACTCAACTTTCAGGTTCTACCAAAATAGCTAGACAATGACATAGAATCCAATCATGCAAACAAACAATCAAATCCTCTAAACAACTATCCAATCATTGATCCATATCACAATTGTTATTAGCAAATACCATATCATGACTCATATCTAGATGATCTAAAATTTGAATAATGTTTGGAATAGTAGTATTATATTTTGAACAATGTTTGTTTAATTTTTTGATATCATCTCTTTGGAGCACACTCAATGATGTATTGAACTAGAGTGGCAAGGAAAGAGGGTGATTTTTCTTTGTCTATTGTCTTGAGATTGACTATCAATCTGGTGCAAATATGTTGCGAGACATGATTTTCAAAGCATATCATTAATGACAGTTCCAAATTTGCATCAGAAAGTGGTTAATCTTTGTCTG
The DNA here is from genome assembly GCA_007258455.2 of Sequoia sempervirens. Lineage (NCBI taxonomy): Eukaryota > Viridiplantae > Streptophyta > Pinopsida > Cupressales > Cupressaceae > Sequoia > Sequoia sempervirens. The sequence continues at coordinate 934,669,411 of VDFB02281492.1, forward strand.
TTTATGCCAGAAATGCTCAGGTCATCCTGGTTCAATTATACCTTGATGCTTGTGTTCACTTGCTATATCAAAAACCATGAAAGTTGTACCCAGGTCATCATTGGTGCTAATTTCCCCTCTAATGCTTTACATACTTCCAACATTTTAAAATGCTCTATGATGATTCAAGAAAGCTAACAAAAGGCTCAACAAACGGTTGGTTTCATTTAGTTGTATTTCATTTAGATCAATGTACATATCTGCATATTGGATTTGCATTAGAGTTTTGAAAGGCTGAACAAAAACATCAACGGTTATCATGTCTCTTTGGACTATTTGTGGAGGACATTCAGACATTTGTTTCATCATAATCTTTCTTCATCCTCATTTCATTAATCATTATCATTTCATCTAGGTCCTGTACATATCATATAGTTTAACATTTATCATTCATTCTCATATCATTTCAATCCTTTATCATTTCATATCATTCATTTATTCATTAGGTATTTTCATATCACTTTCATTTTCATATTATCTATCGTTTTCATATCATTAACATCTTACTTATCATTTTCATATCCATTTCATTTTCATTCTACACAGTTGCATACCATTTATCATCTTTATTACCATTTCATTATCATATTTTATCTTTGTGTCATCATTTCATAATCTATTTCATTTCACTTATCATTTCATTACATTTTCATTGTCATTTCATTTAGCATTATCATATAATTTCATTTCATCTCATTTCATTACATATCATTTATCATCTTATCATACATCTCATTATTATTAATCATTTCACTTCATATCATTATTCATATCATTTATCATTCGTCACATTACATTCATATCATATCTTTACCCATCTATCATTTTCATATTATTTATATATCATGCCATTTTTCACATAACATTTGACCCATCTCACATATCATTTCAGATCTTTTCCTAATTCATATACATACTACACATTCATGATGCATTTCATAAACACAACATCCATTTTCCATCACATCATCATTATTTATTGCATTTGAAAAATCCAAAAACAAAAATTTCATACATACATTACATTTCCACATCATTTGCAAAACATACATTTTCATAACATTTCATATCATATATCATATCATTTCAACATGTTGCATTTTTATCATCATCATCCACTTGCATGACATCATTAGTACACATCATAAATCATTTTTCATCATCAGCATATAAACATCATATCCAATCATCCTGCCTATCATGTTGGTCATCAAATCATTAAAATGCATATCAAAATCCATATCACATCATGCAGAAATACATGCATATCACATCATCATCTCATAAATGCACATCACGTCATCAAAAATCATCACCGCTGCATATCATCGCTCATAAAAAATAATACAAATGTCCAATGTCCAATGAAGCTAAAAAGTCCAAAGAGAGATACAAGAGATCTGACCAAAATAACGTACATGCTCCAAATATAATATACATCGCGATGTGTGAATGAATCAATAATGAGTCTCATAACTCTAACTGCTAGTGCCCCCTGATGGAGCTGGCCTCTATGATGGAAGTCCACTGCCTCCTGCACCTCCTACCCCAGGATTTTTGTGTGGTCCCGACACACCTCGACTATGTAAAGGTCAATCAGAATATCTCTATCTATCAAATGACTCATATCATGCGATTTATCTATCAATGCCTCATATCATGCAATCATGCCCTCTATCTTTCAGAATCTCAAATCAATCTATCAATCCTCGTTTACTATTTGTTTTTGTTTTTCAATGAAAGAAAATTTATCAAACATTAAATCAAATCTTTACTATCTATCTTCATCAAGATGGATTTATCAGACATCAAATCAAATCTTTACTATCTATCTTCATCAAGATGGATTTATCAAACATCAAATCAAATCTTTACTATCTATCTTCATCATGGTGAATTTATCAACAATCAAATCATCTTCCTATTTGTACTTCAGTCACGAATGCAAATATGTTTTCAATCACATCATCTACTATTTGTTTTCTATCGCAGAAAGCAAATTTATCAGAAGCCCTATCAATCATCTACTATTTGTTTTCTATCGTAGAAAGCAAATTTATCAGAAGTCCTATCAATCATCTACTATTTGTTTTCTATTGTAGAATTTTTTTTTATCAGAAGTCATATCAATCATCTACTCTTTGTTTTCTAAAGCAAAGTTATCAAGCAAAATGCAATCAATCATTCTACTCTTTGGAAATAAGTTATCAACTATCTACTCTTTGTTTTCTATTCTCGGAAGCAAAGTTATCAATTCATCATTTATCAAATTTTCTATCATTTCTATTCATATCAACATGATGATAAGACAATTTATCTATCTATTGAGCAAAGAAAAAATATACATCATCATCATTTCCATCAAAAGGGGCGTCATTTTCAACTAGGGCATCTTTTAATAAATTATCGGGAGCTAAATCACTGCATCCCTCTCATCATTCAAATTTCATCATCAGCTCAACATTTTTCTCATCATCAGTGATTTACCTCCCAAGGGGGCATCATCAGTATCAACCGCATATCAGATTCAAATCAAAAGGCATATCAGGCATGTTTTTTAATCAGGGGCATATCAGTTAAATTTTTTTGATCAAGGGCAAAATCAAACACAACAAAATTTCAAAAGCAGGAATATTTTCTTTGAAGCAATGTGTTTCACACATCACTTCAAAGAGGGGAAAAATGTATATGCATAAAATTGGTCATGTCTAATCCTGGCATTTAATTAAATATTTTATTATTTAATTAATCCTCTAAAGTCCTCTACATATGATTATAATTAATTAATTTAATTATATTGTTCATTCACTTTATTCTTCCACCGTAATTAAATAAATTCACTTTATTTAATTATTTCATATGCCTACTTGATTAATTAAATAAATACTCTTTATTTATTTTAATTAATTATCACCTTTTTGAATTTAATTAAGTCTTTTGATTTAATTAAATTTAAATATTTCCTTTCTCCTATTCAAATCTTTCTTCTAATTAATTAAATATTTTATTTAATTAATTTCATCCACATGTCAATTCTTAAACAATTTAATTAATTATCTTTCATATCTTTTCAAATCATAATTAAATATTTCATTTAATTATGAAATCCTCCATTATTCTCCAAATCTTAATTAAATATTCTATTTAATTAAGAAAATCTTCCATGTCACCAATAAATGAATAATGAATTTAGTAAATTCATTATTTATCTTCAAAATATTTCCAAAATCTCACAAAAAGATGATTTTTACAATTCATCTTTATCATCTCATCTTATCTCTTCTACAAAAAAGGAAACAAATCATGCTTTATGGTTTTCTTCTATTTTTCTCTCTAGCCTTATCCATCTTCGACGTTCGATCTGCCACAAATTTTCACTGCCATTGATCACATCAGCCAATCAGAATATTTTGAAGACTCTATAAATACCCCTGCGAATCCAAGCATTGGTTACAACACACATGTACATTAGAGCTTACTTGCATTCTAGCATTCTAGCATTCTAGCATTGTCATTATTAGTTTTAACATTCATAGCATTTTCATAATCTTCAATTCTAGCAATCATTTTTAGTTTAAGCATAATCATATCTTAGCATAGCATGCATTCATCTTCAATCTCATTCTCTAGGAAGACCATTTGTTGAGCCTAACACACAATCTGAGAGCAAGCTGGAATCGACAAAAACACTAGAGATAGAGGACGATAGGATGGAATCAACGACAAAATATTGAGTTTGCATTCCTTGTATTTGATTTTCTATTTTTGATATAATGTTTTATCAGTGTGTTTTGATTTTTTTTTAATATACATTTGATATACTTAAAATCGATCACACAGATGTCATTTTTGAAATAGGAGAAAATATCTCACCATAATCAACACCATCAACTTGAGAGTAACCTTTTGCAACCAACCTTGCTTTGTACTTCTCAATACCTCCATCTAAACCAATATTTTTCTTGAACACCCATTTTCAACCAACAGGTTTTCTTCCTTCAACAAATGGTACAAGATCTCATGTATCATTCTTTTTCAAAGCTGCCATTTCTTCATCCATAGAAATCTTCCAAGATTTTTCATCATTCATACCTAATGCCTCTTCTACTGATCTGGGTTCATCCATGTTAGTATTCAAAGCAAAAATACATCTCCAATCATCATGTGAATACCTTTTAGGTGGTTGTCTCTTCCTTGTAGATCACCTTTGAACAAGATGAGTTTGAGGTTCTTCCTCCTCTTATGAAGATTCTGAGCTAGATGAGCTCTCCTCAACTTCTTGTCTATCCATGGCCTTGATTCAGCTTTCTAATGTGTAGAAGGAAATTGAATCACATCTTCCTTTTTACTTTGTTATGGCTACAATGTAACAAAAGAAGTCTTAGTTTCTCTAAAGTAACACTTATAATATGTATTACCTTTTGTGCAATAGGATCCCAAAGCTTGTATCCTTTGACACTATAACTGTATTCGATGAAGATACATTTCATAGCCTTGTTCTCCAACTTTTTTTGCTTCTCCTTTGGCACATGTGCATATGCTTTGCAACCAAAAACTAAGATATCTTAATGAAGGCTTGTGACCCGACCATGCCTCTACAGGAATCTTATCAATAAGATTTGATGTAGATATGTTAATAAGGTAACAAGTAGTGACAAAAACTTCAACCCAAAACCTTTGTTCTAGACCAACACCACTCAACATACTCCTAGCCTTCTCCATCAGTGTCTTGTTCATTCTTTCTACAACTCCATTCTACTGTGGAGAATATGGAGTTGTCCTCTATCTATGAATACCACAATCTTTATAGAATCTATCAAAATAATTAGAATAAAATTCACCACTAGTATCAATCCTCAAACATTTTATTTCCTTTCCAATTTGCAACTCAACCATTTCTTTAAATTCTTTAAAACAACTGAAAACTTCAGATTTAATCTTTAGAAAATATACCTAGGTCCTTCTACTATAATCATCAATAAATAAAACATAATATGTGGATTTTCCAATTGAAGGAATATCTATAGGACCAAACACATCAGAATGAATAAGATCGAATGTATCACAAGTTTTATGAGAACTCAAGTAAAACTGAATGTGATTTTTTTTCCCATAAATGCAATGCTCACAAAAATAAAATTCAAGATTACAATCAGACAAACCTTCAACAAGGTTTTTATTTTTCAAGGTCCTTTGACCCTTTTCTCCAATGTGGCCAAGTCTCTAGTGCCATAACATATTTTTCTCTACAAGTAACTTTTATTAAGAAGAAAGAGCACCCTTGGGTAGCCAAAAGCCATGACCATCTGCTGAAGGTGAAACCCTCACCTCTTCCACAGACTTGCTTTCATATAAGTACTATTGCACTCAATAGTGCTTGCATCAATCTTATACAATGTGACATATCTAACACCTCTAGCAATCACCATAGCACCTCTAACCATATTGCATCCTACATTAGAAAATACTACCTACACACCTGCATCTATTAGTTTTCTCACAGATAACACTTTCGTGCTAATCCAAAGATGTGCAACACACCATTAATCTATTTTATTCTACCATCAGGAAACTTGATTTTAACTTTACCACGGCCAACAATATTTAAATAAGAATCATCACCCAAGTACACCTTTCCTCCATCAAATTATTCATATTCAGAAAACCAATCTCTATTAAATTTCATCTGGAAAGATGCATCTAATTCAATTAACCATGCATCATTCCCTGCACAAGTTGCCAAAGTTGCAATGAATGCATCATCATCTTCCTTCTCGTACTCAAACTCAAAATCAAATCTCTTATTTTTCTTCTTCTTTTCTTCTTTGTAGTCCTTACAAATATGTCTAGGCTTACCGTAATTCCAACAAAGAACTTTGGACTTTCCAAGAGATTTGGATCTTCCCTTGCACTTGGATTTATCATGCTTCTCATTCTTCTTTCCTTTTTCCTTAGGTCTTCCATGAACATTTAGGGTCTCCTTGGCACTAATGGATACCTTCCTTCTCATCTCTTAAAAATTAAAGAACCGACCACATGTCTTCAGTCTTCGATATAAAATAAGTACTCCCAATATCCATATCAAGAGAATCCCATGAATCAAGAAAAGAACAAAGTAGGATCTAACATTTCTCCTCCTCATCCATTTTGACACCAACTGATTCCAACTAATCCACCAGCATATTGAAAGCTTCCATGTGGTCTGTAATTCTTCAACCCTCTTCCATTCTCAAGGAATACAATTTCTTCCTCAAGAAAATCTTGTTCATTAAAGATTTATCTTGATACATCTCACCAAGCTTCTTCCATAGTCTATGTGCAGAGGTCTATTCATGGACATTGATTAAAACAGAGTCTGCACAACAAAATCTTATTAGACCATTGTATTTAGGGTCCATAATATCATATTGAGTAGCCTGAGTAGGATCTGTAGGCCTTGAAGCATTCTCATCAACAACATCCCACAGATCTTGATATATCAAAATATCCTCCATCTTCAACTTCTACATTTCAAAATTATTTCTCAAAAATTTATCCACCTCTATTCTCCCTGATGAACTTTCCATTTAAAAATTCCTACAACATGGTCACAAAGTGTCTTCTGCACAAGCTCCCACTCAAATTTGGATTAGTTCAAAAAACTAAACAACCCACAACTGAAACCAAAGGTGATTAGAATTTGATACCACTTGTAAGGAAGCTAAGGTAGTGGAACAACTTCCTACACTAATCTTGAGAGGAGAATAATGCAAAAAATTATAGATCTTTTCAGTTACAAAAACTTAAATAGAAATAAACATAAATATCATGCATACCACAACACAGTGATTTACATGGGGAAAACTCTTTTGGGAGAAAAACCCCACACTCCAAAAGCCACACAATTACTATTCAGAAATCACAAAGATTACAATATACTTGCAGAGCAATTTTCTCACAAGAGTATCACCAACCAAAGATCCAAAGGCAACACGATCGCTATCAAACTCTCAAAATACATCACAATACACTGCCATAATGCAACACCCTCATAAAATAGGGTTGTGTTCTAAGGAAATTCAAGCCAACAAAATATCAGTCGTCAGATCTGAGACCTAATGATGAACGGTCTAGATTTATAATAATAAAATATACATAAAATGTGGCTTTTGGAGGCGTTTCCCTCAAACCCCCACCTGGGCATGTGGCCCCTAGACCCTTGTAGGGGGGTACCCCCCTGCATCCCCCTCCCCCTGCATTGATGTATCAATAGTACCTTATGTATTTGCAAGGTTGAAACACATTTTCCCAATATTCGCATCTACAACAAATCTTCAAGGCCTTTGAGGCATCCCTCACCACTTCAAACCCTCACTTCACATCTTCCACTCAACACATCCCCAACAAGAAAATCAATCTTTGATACAACTTGATGTAGATCAAGATGGTATCACAAACTCAATCTCAACACAACTCATCAAACTCTATCTCTCTCAAATATGAAACCTTTCTCCTCACACACATTCCAACATCATACTTACTCTAATAAAACTTGATGTAAACCAAATTAGGGAACCTTATTAGACAACCTATTCACACAATCCAACCAACGCAATTAAAACACAACTCCATAAAATAACACAATATAATTGAATTTATGCAAATCCTAACTACCCAATTACAAAATGCATTTATTACAATAAAAATGAGAAATAAAAAATTCAAATTAATCTTCTTTAGTAATATCAACTGGAACTTCTATAAAAATATTTATTCCCAAGTTCTCCCTCTAGTTTATGTCATATCCTTTCACAATCACCTCTCTTCCTCTAATATGCTTCAGTAATAACAAGATCCTCTCCTTGGCCAACTGCAAAATCCTAACAAGTTGTATCTCCCCTTTCCTCCTTCTCTCTCTCTCTCTGTGTGTCACTCTTTCTCTAATGGAAAACCATCTCCCACTCTGATGGCTAACCTCCCATGTGTGGATCAATCTTCCTTTATCCTTCGATCCATTATTAAATTGAATAAAATCAAATTTTATCAATTACAATAATGAGTTGATTAAATAAATGAACAAAATCTAGTAAGATATCAAAGTTCCACAAATTCAGAAGCAAGTTAGAAGTCTATAGGATTAGTAGCAAGCAAAAGATCCACAAATGACTAGTTTAAAAAAAAAGATTTTGCTTCATGGTCAATTGGCTAGAAAAAATAAAATTTGTACATGGTGATGTCATCATTACATCATGCTTACCACATGCTTTGGTAATGAACCTCATCCTATTTGATGTCATCATTAAAATTGTTCATCTAAACCAATTAATCAAACTTAAAAGTTGGTTCAATAGAATATGCCCACAAATCCTAATGGTCATAGTTTTTTTGTAAACTTCAATTGGAAGTGAAATTCTTGAAAATTTCAAAAATAATTAGGTTTTGATTATGTGGTGAAAGAAATTGGAACCAACTAAAAGTAATTGGGTCAAAACAAAAAGAACTTGGTTTGCTTGACTAATATATTTCCACAAAGGTAGACAAAGTTGTTGGTACCATTGCTAAAGCAAACACATTGAAACCGGTTGAAAATGGGTTGGTTCAACAACAAGTCTTTGCCAAAGGCCAATAGAACATCCACATAAGGGTAGATTTAGTAGTAGCCTAGAATTTCATAAACCGGTAACAAACCAAAAACTCGTAAATCCATAGCAATTATTTTTCATCCAATCTTCACCAAATTTGAACTATAGATACCCATTAAAATTTTCTATTAGGTGATGTCATTAATTACCAAATTATTTCTAAAAACACCTAAATCTATAACAAAAAAAAACCAACAAAAATACAACTAAACTGAACTAAAAAAATAAATATTATTTTGGTTGATGCAAGATTTCCCTCATATATTTATTTTCTCCTCATTTAAAGCATTGTATCTCTCCCCTCTTGACCCCTTTTCCCCTTATTCCAATCATCTTTAATCATTTTGACTACTTGACCAAATTTTTAAATGCTAATTATCTCTCACTTGTTTGTAACACTATTTTTTTCTCCTTAAATCTTTAATTTTATATCTAACCTTCACTTGTAACCACCACCCTTAGATGAACATATTTTTTCTCAATTTTTTTGACAAAAAATAGGCCTCCTTAGGGACAAGGACCAGACAATCACTTCCTATTGGAAAGGTGGCATCCTAGTCCTTGCACCCTTCAAAATTTATAATTTAATGGCATGGGCATTCAATAAAGGTGGTTGAGGATCCATAATAAATTTGATTTACTTACCATCAAAATTTTATAAATAAGACACTTCCCTCCTTCATTTATACATATGAATGAAATTTTCTCTTAAGAATCATTTTGGAGTAATTTCTTGTGAAAGAAAACAATTTTGACTTCATTAGGATTTGAAACTAGTAGTGTGTTAGATTTCATCTCAATATCTACAACTACATTTTGGAGCTTTTTAGACAATGCCATAGCCATTCCAAGCTTGCTAAGTGACAAGTTTAAATATTTTTACACTAGAGAATATTGTTCTTCTTTTTAATTTATCTAGTTCTTAACCCATTTTCTTCTAAATATATATGCTCCTCTAATGAAACCCTCTGTTTTCCCATTCCATTTACTTCCCACTCGTTTTTTTTCTATTTCATACTTATTTTCCTTCTTCTACCTCTCTCTTTGTCTCTCTAAACCCTATTTTCCCTCTTCTTCATTTCTCTTCTAATTTTCTTTTATGTATTTCCTATATTTTCCTAAACAAGTGTTTTGTTTTCCTTATTTTAGTCTTCTTCCCACCCATATCAATTTCCATTCACTATTTTTCTATTTATTCTTACCAATATTTATCCCCATACCTCCTTATTTATTCTTATTTCCTCTACCACTTCTATTATCCATTATCCATTAGGGTTTTTATTTATATGCTTTGAATAAGTGTAATTTATCAATATAGACTTCACTTTTAGGTTATTATTAGTATCTTAGCTAAGTGGCTTTATGCTTTAAATCCCATGATGGGACTAACTTAAACTCCCCCTTGTATGTGTGTTTAGGCCTTAGAAAAATGGTGAAGAATATCAAAACTTACAAAGAGAAAAGTTGTTTGGAAATCACATAATAAATCTTGTTATAGTTTTTAGCCAATTCTAAGATAATAGACTAGGGTACCCCTAGACTAGGTATCTCACATGGGAGTTAAGAGAGGATCAAACCACCTCCTAGGGAGTGATATGCATGGAGGATTCCTCCTTAAAGTTAAAAATTTCATTTTGATTTCTTTTACAACGTTTAACAAGTGGTTGTCCCACACATTTTTGTACTCTAAAATAACACATGAAAGCATTTTTTTTTAATCTATTTCACACTTAAAGCACAATAGTGCTTCATTTTAATTTTGTTCCAAATTTATTTATTATAATTAACATAGGTACAATTCTAATAATATCTAACATAGATTCAAGAATCACATGCAAATTTAGTATACTATTTCATTCACCAAGATAAGGTTGTTCCCACTGGACCAGATAACTAGCATAGTAGAAAGGAGAATACTAAGTTATGCTCTTGGTAGTCATTGCACCTAGAGGTCTAGTTCTATACTTATAAACTCTCAAAATTTTACAATAATATAATCTTTTCATTCAAATAATCTTTCATAACTAGTACACCTCTACCTATGTTCATTTTTAAACTCTTTTCTATTATTTTCTCTCTCCTAGTTACATGTTGAAAGTTCCTATTTCTAAAGTTTCTAGTCTTGTTTATTTGACAATACCAACTCCAAGTGTGTTGGAGTAGGTAAAATTTAAAGTCCTTTTCATACACATTCAAATTTCTTTATTTTAATTTATTAAACACACATTTTTAACAAATAAAATTTCACCTTTTATATGCTACATTTTGGTAAACCTATAAGATCCTACTAGTAATTTCCTCTTCCTCTTATTTGTATATGTATATATTATTTCTTTGTATTGTGTTCATATTTGTGATTTTTGTGTGTTCTCCAATGGCTCTTCTAGTTCCCCTTGCTTCCATAAACACCTCTTTCCATTTATCTCAACTTATTCTCTCAATTTATCTCCACTCACTCCCTTGATTTAGAGCACCTCCTTAATTTTTTTGAATTATATTCCTCTCTTCTTTATATTTAATTCATATGTACTTTCCTCTCCCATGCTCCTGCTTTTAATATTAATCTTACTACATACCATAGTGACTTAAACACTCTTATGTATGCCAATGGTCATTTTTACTTCATCCTCATTTACCATCATATAATCTCCTCTTTTTATTTGAAAATTTTCACCCATAGATCATGATAGTACTCTCATTTCTCCCATCACTATTCCATCTTTCATGGATACATAACCTAGTGATAAGCCTAAACTCCCCACTCTTCTTGTTGCTTCTCATCCTCCCTCACTAAACGATTATTATGATTCCCTTGATTACCTATATTTTTATACCTTTAGTGATTCTTATCCTATTAATGATATAATCCATGATCCAAAAGGTGATGATCCATATGATGATGGTTCTTCCCCTTTACTTCCTCCTACTTCTTATCATTCCAATTTTTATAAGATCCCCATAAATGACATCAAACCTAATGCTTTAGCCCATATGATCACTCTCCTATGCATCCCTCAAAAATTTCATTAGATGAGCCACATTGACATTGACACAACTACTTACCATTCCCCCATAGAGATGGATTTGTTGCCTTACTCTATGTTCTCTCACTCTTGATCCTTCATTTCATACATTACATGATACATTTTACAAGTCTCCTGCCTCCTTATGGTATTTATCCCTTCATTCTATGTCCAAAAACCCCTAATCCACCTACTTATTTTTTACTTATGATTTTTCACCCCCTTCATCTTGTAGCAACAATCTGACACCATTTTTAAATAAACAAGAGGATGCATATTATAATACATGTGATGAGCATGAAATTTATGTTTTCTTAGATAACACATTAGATTCATGTTATGACTAATATTGGATTAAGATATATTTTTATTTAATAATGATTTCATTGTACATGAAGTGTCTTCTTCCTCTTTTACATATATGATTGCAATGTCAGAAAATGTACTCCTTTATATTTTCACACTCTATTTGGGTACCTTAATAAATTCAACTTAATTAAGCCTCTAATTGACCCAATTATGCATCTATAAGCCTAATTAATTGTATTTTTTGAAGGGAGAACCCACAATTAATTAATGCCTATACTTAATTTAACATCTTGGAAAGTGTGTTCTAGGATTAGGGCTAGGATCCATTCGCCAAGGGTGAATGGATCCCCCTTAAGATTTAGAACCCAAATTTTAATATATTTTTGGTGGAATTTTTATGATCCCAAATTCAAATTTTAAATGTCAGCTTGTAATGTTTAATTATCAGGAAATTAGAAAATTGCGTACAAATAGATAGTTATTTTATCAATTCAAAACATATAGCAAGAGAGAAACTTTTATATGAGGAAGTATTATTGTCAAGAGCATTGAAGAGCAGATTTATTAGTCATCTACAACAAAAATAAAGATCAAGATCATGTCAAATTCATTTGCATTCATGCATGTTTTGGAATGAATATTGTGATGTAGGTTTCAAGCATTCAAGTTAAGATTCAAGCTATAAAATCAAGCATCCAATCAAGCCATTCATGCAAGATTAAGACCTTAGAGAGATGTATTAGACTTCAGTCCTCTAAGGATCTCCATTCAAGGGTTTGGTGAGTTGCAACAAGCTAGAGTTCATTCATCATTCCTTATTTTTATCATTTCATTGTTTAATTACCAAAATGGGGTTTGACCAAGGAAAACCCTCATTCACCAAAAACAAACAATTTTTCCCTCTATTTGTATGTCTAGATTTATAGGTGAAGAAGGATTGAAGATTGATCAAAAAGTGTAATTCTGTAAAGTTCTCAAAGTTGTCAAGATACATAAACTCAGATCTCAAAGTTATTTCCAACTTTCTGACAATGAAACCCAAGGAAAAAAGAAGCTCAAATCCATCTCCAGAGGACCCCAAAAGTTGAGCAGAAAAACCCTACAATGACTCATTCGCCCTAGGGTGAATTTTTCCCAGGGGGACACTCAGTAGAAGCTTTTGGTGACAAGTACATAAATTCATACCCTTTTTAGATCTGTCATAAGTTTGTGGATTTTGTTAGATTAAGGTTTTTAATTTATGTTTCAAGTGTTATATTTCATAATTGCATTCATTTGGTATTTTTTATTTATCTCCCAAAAGTGTATTTTAGGCTGATTTACCCTATCCTCAATCATAAGGAAAACAACAAGGTCTCCATAAAGATTGACTCACCTAAGGGTTGAAAGTCAATCTTGTCCTAGGGGATCTATTTTTCCTAATGAAAGTAGGAAAATAGGTACATTACCCCCCATTCAAAACCTACCTCACCTATTCCCCCTCATTTCATTTTGGTGAACCTATTTTCCTATGTTTCATTTTGGTGAACCCGACATTGTACATCTAAAATTCTAAAATTAGAGTCCATTCAAACCATAGATCTAGAATTCACATTAGTTTTCATTGTATTGAATTATTTTGAATTCTAATTAGGGTTTTCAAAATTGCATTAGTTTGCATCTCATTTAGGGTTTTAATTTTGTATTTTGTATTGTTTAAAATTTGAAAAAATCAAAAAATTGCATGCATATATTACATTGATTTTGCATAATACTTGCATATTAGTGTATTTTCAATCATTCACATTCATAAATTTGGTCAAATTTCCATTTAAAAAAGTTTCACATTGTTCATCATTTGTCACTAAATTCATTTGCATTAGGACACCTAAATTTGGAAAATTCTGTCACTAAAACCATAGTTTGCAACTTGGAACAAAGAACACAAATAATAACCCAAAAATTGTATTTTTCATTTTTAAAAACCCTATACAAGGACCCATTCACCCTTGGGTGAATGATTCCTTAAGGTACTATCAAAACCATCTTTTCTCAACATTTTTGTGGTCCTCAACACTTCCCAGATCCGCTAGTAAACCACTATTTCAGTTTGTCAATTTTTTGGGAATTTTTATTTTATGCATTAGATCTAATCATCCATTTAGTTTAGGCATTGTGAATTGGGAAAATTTTTACATGTGGATAATTTCATATATGTATACATTTACTTAATTTTTAGAATCATTTCATAGTTTAGATAGATTAATTTCATTTTACAATCATTGAAAACCAAAAACTACCCTAAAAACATTAAACAAAAAACCATAAACTAAATGATAAACCTTGGAGAAAGAATATCATTCAAGCCCTTTAGTTGTGATGAATTTAACATGTTAGATGAAGCCCTTGAGGAATTCATCTCACCTATATCATCCACTAAATATTTGGTGCAAGAGCCTAAGCAATCATAGACAATCATGGCAATCCTAGTTGCTCTTCACTCGATACCTCTCCTACTTGTAACAAAGGTATTTTGGTGTTAGAAGACCCAATTATTGAGTGTCATGAGAATATTATTTTTCCCTCTTCCAATGCTATATTTCTCTCAACAAAAAGTAAAATGGATGGCATAGATGAAGATGTTAAGTTCACATTAGATCCCCCCTCACTAGAAGGTCATCTAGGTAACTCAGTTGAGGTTATGAATGCACAAATTGGATATCCTTTAATTAGTGAGCCTCCTAAGTCACCTCCCATTATTAGAAATCCATTATCTCCAGGTGCTATCTTAAACTTTTCAAGGTAACTCACTAGTAAAAATGTGTCACAACAACCAATTTATCACACAACTGCTCACACATATAACATTCCTCAACATAGTGGTAAAGAGTATGATCTTGTTGAGAAACTTTGTCGTACTCTGATAAAAATCTCCCTTTGGGGTTTGATTCAAACATCACCTACATACAATAGGATGCTCCAAGAAGTTTTACAAAAGAACGATATCCAATATTTTATTAAATTGAATGATGTAGCAACCTCATTTGATTGTATGCAAGTGACAAAGTCGGATATCACATTCCCTCAACATGAATTACCCTTGCTTGAGATCCAAAATAAACTCAAATCCTTGATGATAAAGGTGACCATTAATGAAAATTTAGTTAGGTGTACTCTCATACACAATGGAGTGGGTCTTAATGTTTGTAGAATTGATCACCTAGATAATATTGGTGCGGTCAAGAAGCTTATTCAACCCCGTGATGTTAATATTTGATGCTTTGAAAATTTTAATAGGAAACCATTAGGAATGATCACGTTACCAATTGAGGTTGGACCTATATTTTTTCCCACCCTCCATCTCATGTCAATACCTCTTTTGTACAACCTTCTCCTTAGAGACCATGGATTCATGCCATGAAAGGAGTCCCATCTACTCTTCACCATGAGATGAAGTTTGAATATAACAACATATACATAGTTGAAGTAGATGAACAAAGTTATAATTCACAAGTTCAACATGATCATGACACTTCCAAATCTCTTAATACTTTGATTCCAACTTCCAAAGTAGAACCTATACAAGTTGATGGTAATTCTAATTGTCTTTCACCTACAAAAAAACTCTTAGATGATGAATGGGGGTTGTTAGATTTTACACCTTGTTTCAAAGAAGAGTCCAAAATCTCACCTCAAAGTCCAAAGAGTCATATACAAATGATTCATCTTCAAACACATTTTTTTGGGGTGATTGGGGTTCATTAGATTTTACACCCTCCTTTATGGGAGAGTACAAAATCTCACAATCTACACCTAAAGACTCTTGTGTTTCATTTTCTCAACCTGGTTCTATCAACACCACCCCATTCTGGTGATGGGGGATCTTCAACTCCCATCTCTCATGAGAGGAAGATATGTAACTTTTAAAAAATTAAAAAGGATTTGTGTGCTAGTGGAAAAAAATGATAGAAATCAAGTGAAGTCTATAATGTACTTTTCCAAGCAAGGTCTAGGTGTAGATGAGGGGGATTGGCTGCTCAGGGACTCCAAGTCATGGGAAAGTCTAGAACAACTAGTTGCCTTGATCTAACTCAAGCTAGATGAATGGATTGGGAAGGTTTAGAATTTTAAGGACTGAAAAGGAAGGAAAACTAGTCTATCACTTTCCTTCTGCTAACTTGAATGTTTCAAGGGATTAGTAGAGCCAATTTTCCAAGTCCAGATTGTAATTCAGATAACCTACTTCCATAGGACTACAGTGTGGATCATGGACTCCAGTGTGGCATGATGGGGTCTTAGGGATGTGCTAGCGTTCATATAGATAGAAGGTGTAAAGTATAGTACAAAACACTAGAGAACCTAATAACTACCTGATTAACAGAGTTTTATGCTACAACAGAGATAGAAAATGCAGAAATGACAGGAAGAATACTTTAACAATACTAAGCTAGACTTTGACAAGAGAAAGGTGGTAGAAATGGACCTTCAAACCCATGAATTGAGGCCTGTGGGAGCTTCATTTGATGAACAAACTACACACATAAGAATGAGAAAATGTTGGGGTTGTGTTTAGAGGACTGCCTCAGTCAGTCCCCCGCTTTTGTGTTTCCACCTCCACAAACAACTAGATAGTAACGATTATAGAAAGATAATAAATAAATACATATAAATTAAAGTACCAAGCAATACTCAAACAAAAATATGCTAATACACAAGTAGAAGACACAAAAGTAGATAGAAATGAATGGATATCACCTTCTCAACCACATGCACTCAAGGAAAATGGAGGAAGATGTGAGCTCACAAGCTCTCCAAAGAAATGTTGCTGCAATAACAAAGGGGAGGAGCCAAAAAAGAAATATCTTGTAGCTACAATGGAGGTGATGGTTCCATGTGAAGGAGCTAAAAGTGAGTGTGTTTGATCAAGAAGTTTTCAAGAAGTGTGTCCAAGATTGAAGAAGTGTGAAGAAGATGGATTGAATGGAGGAATAGCCAATTTGAATGAATGAAAGAGGAAAAAACCCATTTGATTTTGGTCGAAAGAGAAGTGAATGTTACACTTCATGTCTAATGGAGGAGTGTAACACCTCTATAGATTCTAGAGGTAGGAATCCTATCAAAATGAAAGAGCATCATGTGAATGTCCACGTGCCACACTAGCATCCCCGACAAAAATTCCCCCACTCACACACAAATGAGTTTCCAAGTGGATGGAAGATGAAAGCGAATGTGGAAAATACATCATTGAGATCACATTTTGTAAGGTAAGGGGTGCGTAAATAGGGAATTTGCAATGGGAGAAAATTCATGCCATTACATTTTACCCCAACTTTAGCGAGCATAAGTGTTAGCGAATGCATGATAAAGTAGAGTAAAAGAAGTTAAAGAGAATACACTTGAACCATCGAGGAAGCAAACTGCAATCTAGAAAACTTAGGCACATGAGAGAGGGAGTTGGCTCCACAGATACCTGGTCCTATGGAGATTTGAACAAAAGCATCGTAGATGATCGATCCCATGAAAGGTGAACAAAAGGATCTATAGGTGCTCAGTCCTATAGAATTGGTTCCACGGGTGATCAGTCCCCCAAAAGTTGAATAAAGGGTTCTACAGGAGCTTGGTCCTATAGAATGAAAATGATTTACAGGTGCTCGGCTTTAAGGAAGGCTAGAAATGAAAGG
Source organism: Sequoia sempervirens (assembly GCA_007258455.2). Lineage (NCBI taxonomy): Eukaryota > Viridiplantae > Streptophyta > Pinopsida > Cupressales > Cupressaceae > Sequoia > Sequoia sempervirens. The sequence goes on from VDFB02281492.1 coordinate 934,687,063, forward strand.
CTCCATAGAGTCTGATTGACCCTTACAGGTGCTTTTTCCTACAAGGAAAGCTTGATTATAATAACAACTTTTAGGTGCTTGGTCCTATAAAGAAACATGTTAATTTGTAAACAAAACATGTTAGGTAAGCAAAATTCATGCAGACAGATAGATAATCATATCTCAGAACAAGAAATTGAAGGAGAAGTTTTCAAAGGGGTCCCTCGAGAACCCTTCAAGATTGCAAGGGGCCCATGTGAAGGGACACTCTGTTTGAAAAGAAATGAAATTTTCACAAATGATCATGTCATCAAGGAATCCTTTTGAAAGATTATCTTTCATCAAGGAATATAAGAAAAGAAAAATGGCCTCCTTGAAGGTGAATTCTCAATTCTTTTTGCTACAAATTTGATTTCAAAAGAAAATCTTGCTAAGGGGATCCTTATGAAGGATGAGATTTTGAAAGAATGTAAATATTTCTAGCAAGGGATTCATGGGCCACTAAATACACCTTATTGAAAACCAGAGAGGTAGGATTCCCCCTTAGGATGGTGCATGCAAACAAAAAGAGGACATAGCGTCCTAAGGCAAGAAAGAACATGCAGGGATGTTATGACCCATGATACATGATGAGATGTAGACGTGGAAATGTTTTTGCAAATGCAAGGGACAACACATACACACCACAACATCAAGAAGAAAGCAAAGAAGAGAGAAAGATAAAAAGAAAAATAAGCCAAGATGAAGAAACCAAGAGACAGGGGGATCTGATAATTTGGGGTTAGAACTGCTCATAGATATAGATAGATAGATATAATATAATATACATATGAACTGTCATCAATACCCAAATGTATTAGAATGTGAAGAAGAGCACATGAAGACAAAATGAAAATAAAAAATTGGGTCAACATGGAAGGGAGGCCTAAATGCCCCCAACACTTTGCATTGTCCCCAATTGTCGAAAATCAAGATGCAAAATATAGAAGAATGATGTAACAAATGGAGGAAGTTTACGACACAATCTCACTCATGTATCCAAGCACCTGAGGGTGACAAGGGTCCTCTAGGAACAAACAAAAACAAGCATGGGGGAAACACAACATACACACACACACATCTAATCTACAGATAAAGAAGAGGTTCTCAACTAGAAGTTTGTCGTTCTCCCAATCTATATCATTATGAGGGGAGGGAGGATGAGCCTACAAGGGATGAATAGTAAGGGGAGAACCCTTTGACTCTCCTATGATAAGAGCTAAGGAAGAATGCTCCTCAAGGTCTCCTTCACTCAATTCCTATGAGGTAAACATCATTGATTTTGCAAATATCGTTGACAGAGTCGAGACATCATCAATCAACTTAAACATGCACTTCATAGGAGTGCCATGTGTTAACTGAGTAGGAGATGAAGAAGGCACCAGAGATCCACCATCAACCTTGTCACAAGAGATGGTGACAAACTTGGGGAACACCGAGGCTGCTTCCATCACAGGGATGACACAAGACAAAGTGGAACCCTCTCCCAAAGAAGGAAATATCTTCTTTTGACCTTCATTAGAAGAGAGGTTATTCTACAACTTAAGCTTCATCAGAGGATGCAGAATCCCCATAGAGGAAGTAGAAGGAAAGGAGGAAGAGAACAACACAATAGAAACCACCATGGTGTTCAGCATGTCCATGGGTCAAGAAAATGGATGGATTTCCGAAAGGGACATTAGAAGAGGAGGCTCCATTGAGGGAGTGATGAACACCTGCACCCTTTTGGGGTGAGGGTCATCAACATTCATAGGGGGAGTCAAAAGAATGATCAAGGTGACGAGAACTGAAGTAGAAGAAGTAGAAGAGGGAGGTGCAACATGAGATTCCAAAATAGGAGTTGTTGGCTCTTCTTTTTCCTTCCACAAGATAGCTTGCTCAGCAGCCACAACCTTCCTTTGGCACTTACGCTCATGCGCAAGATGATTTTGTCGAGCTCAAGAGCTAGAGCTCACCGCTTGATAAGGAGCAAGAGGCTCCTATTCTTCCATAGGCATGTCCTCCTCAACCATTGTCAATGGAAGGGAAACCTCCTAGATGGGAGTAGGAGCAATAAGTACAAGAAAAAAAGCTACAATAGGTGGAGAAGAAGACTCAGGAACCTCAATGACATGCCTCTTCCCATTCACTACCCTAGGGGAAAGAGTAGTAGGAGGCCACGAAGGCCAAGACATAGGAGCAGCTCCACAAGGGCCCTTCCCCTTACCATAAAAAATGAGCCTCAACACTTTGGGTAAGATGGGAATCTCAAATTCTCAATGCTTGGCCTTCCGTCATGCGAGCACCAACAGACTCCCCATGTGAGGCATAGGAGTAGAGGTAACCACAATGGAGTGGGATGCAAAAGTGAATGAAACAATAGAAGAAGAGGAAGGCTCCTGGGCACGAGTAGACTTCCCCTTCCCCTTTTGAGAGGACGAGGATGGAGCTTTCTATTGTGCAATCATAGAGCCTTTAACCAAAATAGTGTAAGGGGAGGCAGGGTAGGTCAAATTTGACGCTATGCCCCCATTCTCATATTTAACATATGTGTGATACAAGAGGCGCATCCTTGGAGGGAGTGGACCAACAGGGGTAGGCTAGAAGTGATCTAACAAGTAGGCCCCATGTAACACTATAGGTTTATATCTAGTGTCATGCACAACATGCACAAATCCCTCATGAGAAAACTTCAAACATTTATGAACTGTTGAAGCAACTGCGTTCATGGAAACTAGCCATGGGATGCCTAGTTTCACTCTAAACAAGCCTGACTCTGGGATGATATCAAAGGGAGCATTTACAGTCCTAGGTCCTACTAGGACTAAGAGGGTGATGGAACTGATTGGAGGGACCGAGAGTCCGTCATGTGTGCATATTGTTCTCTTTGATTCATCATACCCATCCTTATGTAGGAAATTTATCAATAGGATCTCCTCTGTTATTATATTCACATGACACACAGGGTCAACTAGAACACTAGTCACAATGTTCCTATTGATGTGAGCGGGAATGTACAAAGGAGAAGGTTCTCTATTTGTGTTCATAGGTAGGTCCAAAGATATAAAGGTTATATCAGGTGATCCATTCACAGGATGCACAGAAGGGATGAGGAGATGCATAAAAGAGGCCATGTTTACGTACTCCAAAAGGACTTTCTCAAGATACCCCAAAGGTTCAATAATCAAATAGTGACCTATCTATATTTTGCTTCACAATGCCTAGGGATCCTTTTGACTATGACTGCTAGGGGTCATAGGTTGGGTTGCAAGGCTATGTACCCTTCAACACACACACCTAAAACACGAGAGAAGATTCCTTCAACACTACAAAATGAAAAAAAATAGTTCATGTTGGGTTTACCAAAATGTAGAGGAGGGAAACTAGTTGCTCAAGGAATCTAGGTCACATGAGAGTCTAAAACAATTGGCTACCTTGATCTAATTCAAGCTAGATGAATAGATTGGGAAGGTTTAGGGTTTTAAGGGCTGAAAAGGAAGGACAACTAGTTTGTCACTTTCCTTCTGCCGACCCGAATGTTTCAAGGGATCAGGAGAGCTAGCTTTCTAGGTCCAAATTGTAATTTAGATAGCCTACTACTAGAGGACTACAATGCGGATCACGAAATCCAACGTGACACACTGGGGTCTCAAGGACATGATGGCATTCGTAAGGATAGAAGGTGTAAAGTATAGTACAAAACATCGAAGAACCTACTAACTACCAAATTAATAGATTTATATGCTACAACAGAGAAAAAAATGCAAAAATGACAGGAAGAATATTTTAACAATACTAAGCTAGAATTTGACAAGAGGTGGTAGAAATGGACCTTCAAACTCGTGAGTTAAGGCCTTCAAGAGCTTCAATTGATGAACAACATGCACACACAAGAATGAGAAAATGTTGGGGTTGTGTTTAGAGGATTGCCTTAGTCAATACCTTGCTTTGGTGTTTCCACCACTATGGATAGCCATATAGCAATGATTGTAGAAAGATGATAAATAAATACATAGAAATGGAAGTTCCAAGCAATACTCAAACAACAATATGCTACTACACAAATAAATGGAAATGGATGGAAATCACCTTCTTAACCACATGCACTCAAGACAATTGGAGGAAGATGTGAGCTCACAAGCTCTCCAAAGCCAACACTACCGCAACAACGAAGGGGAGGAGCTAACAAAGCAACAACTTGCAGATACAATGGAGGTGATGGTGCAATGTGAAGTAGATGAAAGTGAGTGTGTTTGTTCAAGAAGTTGTCAAAAAGTGTTTCCAATATTGAATAAGTGTGAAGAAGATGCATTGAATGGAGTAATAGACAATTTGAATGAATGAAAGAGGAAAAAACCCATATGAAGTCGGTCCAAAGAGCAACAAATGTTACACGAGGAGTGTAACACATCTACAGATTCCAGAGGTAGGAATCCTGTTAGGATGGAAGCACACTACGTGCACATCCACATGGTACATTAGCAACCTCGACAACAATTCCCTCACTGACACACAAATGAGTTGCCAAGTGGATGGAAGATGGAAGCGGATGTGGAAAATACATCATCAGGATCGTGTTTGCTTATGTAAGGGGTGCACAAATGGGAAATTTGCAAGGGGAGAAAATTCATGCCATTACATTTTTCCCCCACTTTAGTTAGCATGAGTGTCACGAATGCACAGTAAAGTAGAGTGAAAGAAGTTGAAGAGAATATACTTGAACCATCAAGGAAGTAGACCAAAATTTGAAAAACTCAGACATGGGAGAGAGAGAGAGAAATGGATCCACACGTACTTGATCCTATGGAGATTTGAACAAAAGCACCATAGGTGCTTGGTTCCGTGTAAGTGAGAAAAAGGATCTGTAGGTGCTCGGTCCTACAAAATTGGTTTCACGAGTGCTCGGTCCCACATAAGTTGAATAAAGGGTTCTATAGGTGCTCAGTCTTGCAGAATGAAAATGCTTTACAGGTTCTCAGTCTTGAAAACGAGGTGCCACAAGTGCTCGATCTTGAGGGAGGCTAGAAATGAAAGGCTATGCAGAGTCTGATTGACCCTTATAGGTGCTTGATCCTGCAAGGCGGGCTTGATTGTAAATTTTTTTTTATAGGTGCTCGATCCTGCAAAGAAACATGTTAATCCATAGACAAACCATGTTAGGTAAGAAAAAGTCATGCAAATAGATAGATAATTATATCTCAGAATGAGCAATTGAAGGGGAAATTTTCAAAGTGGTCCCTCAGGAACCCTTCAAGATTAGAAGTGGCCCACGCGAAGGGAAACTCCATTTGAAAAGAAATGGCATTTCACAAATGATCCTATCATCAAGGAATCCTTTTGAAAGATGCTCTTTCATCAAGGAATCCAAGAAAAGAAAAATGGCCTCCTCGAAGGTGAATTCTTAATTATTTTTGTTGCAAATTTAATTTTAAAAGAAAATCTTGCTAAGGGGATCCTTATTAAAGGATGTAATTTTTGAAAAATGTAAATATTTTTAGCAAGGGATTTGTTGACCACCATATACACCTTATTGAAAACTGGAGAGGTAGGAGCCCCCTTAGGATGGTGTGTATGAATTGAAGGAGCATGTAGCATCCTAAGGAAAGGAAGAACATGTAGAGATGTCGTGGCCCATGATACATAATGAGATGTAGACATGAAAATGCTATCGCACATGTGAGGGACAACACATAGGCACCACAACATCAAGAAGCAAGAAAAGAAGAGAGAAAGATAAAAAGAAAGATAAGACAAGACAAAGAAACCAAGAGATAGGGGGATCTAATAATTTAGGGTTAGAATTGCTCATAGATATAGATAGATAGATAGATAGATATAATATACATATGAACTGTCATCACTCCCAAAATGTATTAGAATGTGAAGATGAGCATATGAAAATAAAATGAAAAAAATAAAATAGGGTCAACATGTAAGGGAGGCCTAAATTCTCCCAAAACTTTGTATCATCCCCAATTGTTGAAAATCAAGATACAACATAAAGAAGAATGATGTAACAAATAGAGGAATTTTATGACACAATTTCACTCTTGTATCCAATAACCTACGAGGGTGACAAGGGTCCTCCAAGAACATATAAAAACAAGCACAAGGGAACCAAAACACACACACATCTAATATATAGATAAAGAACAAGTGTTCTCCTAGTCCTCATCAACCGAGAGGTCATTGTTCTCTCAATCTAGATCATTATAAGGGGAGGGTGAACAAGCCTACAAGGGTGGGATAGAAAGGGGAGAACCTTCCAACTCACCTATGACAAGAGCTAAGGAAGAAGGCCCCTCAATGTCTCATTCACTCAACTCTTGTGAGGTAAACGTCATTGATCTTGCAAAGATCACTTACAGAGCTAGGACATCATCAACCGAGTTAAACATGCACTTGATAGGAGTTCCATGTGTTAACCAAGTGGGATATGAAGGAGACGCTTGAGATCCACCATCAACCTCATCATGAGAGATGGTGACAAAATCAAGGGACATCGAGGTATCCTCTGTCACAAGGATGGGACAAGCCAAAGTGGAACCCTCTCTCTCAAAGGTGATCCCTTCTTATGACCTCCATTAGAAGTGAGGTTGTCCTCCAACTTATGCTTCATCGTAGGACGTAGAATCCCCACAGAGGAAGCAGAAGGTAAGGAGTAAGAGGAAAAGGCCACAATGGACACCACCATGGTGTTCGACATATCCATGGGCTAGGAAAATGGAGGGATGTATAGAAGGGACATCAGAAGAGGAGGCTCCACCGAGGGAGCGATGAACACCTGCACCCTTTTGGGGTGAGACTCATCAACATTCACAAGGGGATCTGGAAGCAAGATCAAGGAAACAAGAACCAAAGAAAATGAAGCAAAAGAGGGAGGTGCAATAGGAGATGTCGAAACATGAGTTGATGGCTCCTATTTTTCCTTCCAAAAGGTAGCTTACTTAGTAGCCAAAGCATGTCTTTGGCGCTTATGCTCACACACAAGCCTATTTCGTCAGCTCCGAGAGCTAGAATTCATCACTTGAGAAGGGGCAAGAGGCTCCTATTCCACCATAGGCATGTCCTCCATAACTATTGTTGGTGGAAGGGCATCCTCCTAGATGGGAGCAGGAGCATGAAGTGTAAGAGTAGAAGTTGTAACAGGTGGAGAAGAAAACTCAGGCACCTCAGTGGCAGACCTCTTCTCATTCACTTCCTTAGGGGTAGGAGTAGTAGGAAGCCGCGAAGGCTGAGACACAGGTGAAGCTCCATGAGGACCCTTCCCCTTACCATAGACAACGAGCCTCGACACCATGGGTAATATGGGAAGCTAAAATACATGACGCTTGACCTTCTACCAAGTGAGCACCATCAGACTCCCCATGCGAGGCATAGGAGCAGAGGTCGAAGGCACCAGAATAGAGTGGGAGGAAGAAGCAGATGAAACAATAGAAGATGAGGAAGGCTCTATGGCGCAAGCAGACTTCCCCTTCCCCTTTTGAGAGGAGGAGGAGGCATCCTGCTACTACACGATCATAGAGTCTTTAACTAAAGTAGCATAAGGGGAGACAAGGTAGGTCACTTTTAGCACTATGTCCCCATTGTTGTATTTAATATAGGTGCAATAAAATAGGTCCTTCATTGGAGGGAGAAAATCAACAAGGGTAGGCCAAAAGTGATCTAATGAGTAGGCCCCACATGACTCCAGAGGTTTATATCTAGTGTCATGCACAACATGCACAAAACCCACATGAGAAAATTTCAATCATTTATGAACTACCAAAGCAACTGAATTCATGGAAACTAGCCATGGGATGCCTAATTTCATTCTAAACAAGTCTAACTCTAGGATGATATCAAAGGGAGCATTTATAGTCCTAGGTTCTACCAAGAATAAGAGGGTGATGGAATCAATTGGAGGGACCGAGAGTATGTCGTGTGTACTTATTATTCTCTTTGATTCATCATACCCATCCTTATGTAGGAAATTTATCAACAAGATCTCCTCCATTATAACATTCACATGGCACGTAGGATCAACTAGAACACCAATTACGATGTTCTCGTTGATGTGAGTGAGAATGTACAGAGGAGAAGGTTCTCTATTTGTGTTCATAGGCAGGTCCAATGATGTACAAGTTGTATTGGGTGATCCATTCACATGCTACATAGAAGGGATGGGGAGATGCATAAAAGAGGCCATGTTTATGTACTTTGAAAGGGCTTCCTCAGGATACCCCAAAGGTTCAACAATCAAACAGTGACCTAGGATTTCACATCATAATTCCTAGGGATCCTTCTAACTATACTTGCTAGGGGTCATAGGTTGGGTTGCAAGGCTATGAGCTCTATAACACACACACACACACCTACAACACACCTAGAACACAAGAGAAGATTCCTTCAACACTATAAAACATAACCAAAATAGTTCACATCAGATTCACCAAAATGTAGAGGGGGACTGGCTACTTAGGGACTCCAGGTCACGAGAGAGTCTAGAACAACTAGCTTCCCTGATCTACCTCAATCTAGATGAATGGATTGGGAAGGTTTAGGGTTTTAAGGGTTGAAAAGGAAGGACAACTAGTCTGTCACTTTTCTTTTGATAACCTGAATGTTTCAAGGGATCAAGAGAGCTAGTTTTCTAGGTTCAGACTATAATTCAGACAACCCATTGCCATAGGACTACAACACAGATCATAGACTCTAGTGTGGTGTGTTGGGGTCTCAGGGATGCACTAGCATTCATATGGATAGAAGGTGTAAAGTGCAGTATAAAACATCAAAGAACCTACTAACTATCTAATTAATAGAGTTTTGTGCTACAATAGAGATAGAAAATGCAAAAACAACAGGAAGAATACTTTAACAATACTAAGCTAGAATTTGACAAGAGAAAGGTGGTAGAAATGGACCTTCAAACCCTCTAGTTGAGGCCTTCAGGAGCTTCACTTGATGAATAACCTGCACACACAGGAATGAAAAAATGTTGGGTCTGTGTTTAGAGGACTGCTTCAGTTAGTCCCCCGCTTTGGTTTTTCCACCTCCACAGACATCCAAATAGCAAAAATTGTAGAAAGATGATAAATAAATATGTAGAAGTGGAAGTACCAAATAATACTCAAAAAAAAAAATGCTACTATACAAGTAGATGGAAATGGGAAGATATCACCTTCTCAGCCACATGCACTCAAGAAAAATGGAGGAAGATGCTAGCTCCCAAGCTCTCCAAATCCAATGTTGTCACAACAATGAAGGGGAGGAGCCAACAAAGTAACAACTTGTAGCTACAATGGAGGTGATGGTGCTACGTGAACGAGCTGAAAGTGAGTGTGTTTGATCAAGAAGCTATTAGAAAGTGTGTCCAAGATTGAAGAAGTGTGAAGAAGATGGATTGAATGGAGGAATAGCCAATTTGAATGAATGAAAGAGGAAAAAACCCATTTTAATTTAGTTCAAAGAGCAATGAAAATTACACTTTGCATCCACTGGAGTGTAACGTCTCTACAAATTCCAGAGGTAGGAATCCTGTCAGGACGGATGTGTTGACGGTTACACACCACGCTAGTGTCCCTGATAGAAATTCCCCCACTGACACAAAAATGAGCTACCAATGGATGGAAGATGGAAGTGGATGTGGAAAATACATCATCATGATCACATTTTTTGAGGTAAGGGGTGCATAAATGGGGAATTTTCAAGGGGAAAAAATTCACTCCATTACACTAGGTTTCCTACCTTTATCTTCATCCTCGCCTAATACCTTATCATCTATTGTGTGTATCACATATTGTGATGTGAAAGAAATGTTCCATACTATTGGTCAAGATACTACCTTGTCGAGGCTTCTCAAAGCCCACTTGATTACTCTTCCTCCAAGAACACGAAAGAAATTTTACATCAAAAGCTCACATTTTGTGCATATAATCGAGTGTATGGTCATTCTACCAATGAATGTAAGGATTTGAGTAATAAAATTCAACATCTTAAGGGTTGTGGTGCTCTTCCTTGTGTTGATGCACCTACTTCCTCTAATTCATAATGATTTTCATCCTATCATGTTGCTCATCACTATGTGGCATTGGTAGCTTTATGTGTCTTTCTCATTGCCATTCATGGTGGTACAATATTAGATGAAACCATATTTCAAAATGATAGTTCTTGGTGGTTTTCTTTGTCTCCATGATTGCAGGGCAAGAATAACTAGTTTTTGGAGGTGTGCATTCTTTCCATGGATCTCCTCTTCCTCTCTTTCTACTTAAAATACCAACATAGAAATTATGTTAACATTTTAAGTGGGGGACATATTGTCCCCCATTCATTATTTGTATGCCCCTTCTTAGTGATGATAATGTACATCTCCTAGGAAGTGTGACCATTTTGGCATTATTATTTGCACCCCCTGAGGTGAGTTTTGTTTTCCACCCTCGAAGGTGAGTTTCTTACTTCAATTTGTTCATAAGAGTTGAATTTAGTGTAGCATTAGCATAGCATATTGATCATGTTCTAGTGCCTTATCAAATTTATCAGGGAGTATAAATTTTAGTATGGTTGATGTATGGGAGCCTATAGATGTGGCATGAATTTCCCCTCGCCACTTATCTTTGGGGCTCACCTAGTGGACACTGGGTTTCACTAGACCTTGTGAGTGTATTTATCATGGCTACCAAGCATAACAGAACTTGCTTTCCTATTGATCCATGTTTTTCATAAGTGATTTTACATCCTTATGAGTGTATTTGATGGGCGTGGCATAATGCAACTTTCTAGTACATCTTTCTTTCCTCTTTGCATTAATTTTGACATTGTGTGTTTGTGTATCTTATCTCTCTGCTTCATATCATACATTCATATGTGTCCCTTTGTGCTTATGTTGGTTTTCCATGGGATCTTGACCATGGGGGCTTGGTCACCTCCTTGATATTTTTCATCCTATCCCATCAACATTTGTGCACTTGGACCCCTCTTGGTTTATATGTCTAATTTAGTGTGTGTTTGAGAATAGGGATCATCCTCTCACTGAAGTGGGGGCTAAATGTAGTGTTAGAAAATGTAATCCTTTACATTTTCACACTATGTTTGGGTCCCTTAATAAATTGGACTTAATTAAGCCTCTAATTGACCTAATTATGCATCTATAAGCCTAATTAATTGTATTTTATGAAGGGAGAACCTATAATTAATTAATGCCTTTACTTAATTTAACATCTTGGAAAGTGTGGGTTCTAGGCTTAGGGCCTAGGACCCATTCACCCAAGGGCGAATGGGTCCCCCTTAAGCTTTAGAACCCAATTTTTAATATGTTTTTGGCAGAATTTTTATGATCCCAAATTCTAATTTTAAATGTCAACTTGTAATGTTTAATTGTCAGGAATTAGAAAATCGCCTATAAATACATAGTTATTTTATGAAGTCAAAACATCTAGCAAAAGGGAAACTTTAATATGAGAAAGTATTATTATCAAGAGCATTGAAGAGCATATTTATTAGTCATCTACAACAACAATCAAGATCAAGATCATCATGTCAAATTCATTTGCACTCATGCATGTTTTTGGAGTGAACATTGTGATGTAGGTTTCAATAATTCAAGTCAAGATTCAAGCTATCATATCAAGCATCCAATCAAGCCATTCATGCAAGATCAATACCTTGGAGAGATGTGTTATACTTTACTCCTTTAAGGATCTCCATTCAAGCGTTTGACGAGTTGCAACAAGTTAGTGTTCATTCATCATTCCTTCTTTTTATCATTTCGAGGTTTAATTACCAAAATGGGGTTTGAGAAAGGAAAACCCCCATTCACCAAAAATAAAAAAAATTCCCTCTTTGTATGTGTAGATTTGCAAGTGAAGGATTGAAGATTGATCACAAGTGCAATTTTTCAAATTTCTCAAAATCGTCATCAAATTTTTCAAGATATAGAAACTCAGATCTCGAATTTATTTTTGAAATTATGGTAGTGAAACCTAGGGAAAACAGAAGCTCAGATCCATCTCTAGAGGACCCCAAAATTTGAGAATAAAATCCCTACAAAGACTCATTCGCCCTAGGGTGAATTTGTCATAGGAGGACACTCGATAGGAGCTTTTGGTGACAGGTGCATAAATTCATACCCTTCTTAGATCTACTGAAAGTTTATGGATTATGTTAGATTAAGGTTTTAAATTGATGTTTCAAGTGTTACATTACATAATTTCATTCATTTGGTATTTTTCAATCTCCCAAAAGTGCATTTCAAGCCGAATTACCTCATCCTTAGTCATATGGAAAAAAACAAGATCTCCATTAAGATTGACTCACCTAAGGGTTCAAAGTCAATCTTTCCCTAGGGTATCTATTTTTCCTAATGAAAGTAGGGAAATAGGTACATTACTCCTATTCAAAACCTACCTTACCTATTCCCCCTCATTTCATTTTGGTGAACCTATTTTCCTATGTTTCAATGATATTGCCTACATTGTCTAATGAAAAATATTTTGAGGTGTGTATGAATGAATTATATTGTGATGAACCTATTATGATGTCTTATTTTCATTATCTTTTAAATGATAAAATACTTAGTCAATTTCATGGGATTATAATTATATTTTTTCTTTGTCCTTTGACTCTTTATTCCATTGTTATTTTCACATGATTTTTTTCCACTTCGCATCCCATAGTGGGTGTCCACTTCACATCCCATGCTAGGTGTCCACCTCATGTCCCATACTAGAATATTTACCACATAATTCACATATATTTCCTTCATTTTCTCCTCCCTCCAATGTTACACCACATCCCTCCACTTTGTATCATATACTTATTTTCTCATAACATCCCTTTCATTCTAATCATTGTGATTCATCTCCTTCTACCCTCTTACATATCCTTATGTATACACTATATACTCTCCTTATCATAATGTTTCACCTCCTTTCCAAAATTATATGTATCCCTTCGTTACTCCTAAGCGAACATATAACTTTACTAAACTCAAGGAGCTTGAGGTACAATTAGAGGCCCTCATCCCTTCCCCTCCTCATTTTATGCCTTTTTGGATGGTACCATCCATTTCATATACCATTCTTACATATCCATCCCCTAGTGGTTTAAATTAACTACATTTACATAAATATACTACCCTATTTTTTATACATAATTTTTTTTTATACTTTACACAATAATTGCTCCTAATGTTCTTGTTCTAGTCAAACAAATTCCCATAGTATTGAAAAATGATGCATTGCATTGGTACTATGCTTGAATCCCTATCTCCATACACTCATTTTCCAATATTATGTACGTGATTATTTTTTATTTCTAATTCAGCCTAGAACCCAAAGTCTCTCTTCTACAAATCACACATTGTAAACAAGATCCTCACAAAACTATTCAATGCTTCACATCTTGCTTCTTTTGCATAATTATCCATATGAAATTGCATCCTCCTAAACCTATATTTAAGAAAAAAAATATTACCTCATATCTAAAATATAACTTTTTGTAGCAACGTAAATTGTCACCCTTAACAATTTCACACTAGATTTGCTCCCCCCTAAGTGATTGGACCTAATTGTACATCTAATTTCCAAAATTATGCATTTCATGGCCAATTTTAACACTTATCAAGAAATAAAATGTGCAGGATCCAAGTATGTATTTAATATTTTTCTCTTGTCACTTTGGATCCCAAAAATTGAGGGATTTAGACTAGGGCGTCTTTGCACCCTAGTCCCCTTAATGTGGCCCTAAAATTCAAAGTGTTGACAATAGTAATTTGAAATTTGAAATTCAAATTTTGATTTTTGGCCATCAGGATTTAATTTTTGGGAAATTAGAGAAATTACATATAAATACTTAGTCATTTCATCATTTGAAAACTAACGAGCAAGATCTAGCAATATTTGGAAATCAAGAGCATTATCAAGCAATTATTATCAAGTCAAGAGCAATCAAGAGAAAGATTATTGTAGTATTATTTTAAGTCAAGCATCATGTCAATCCTTCATCATGTTTTCATGTAAGTTTATTTATGTTTTATGATCATTTATTTTGTGAGTACTAATACTTGTAGGTCTTCAAAGAAAATCAATTCAAATTGTAATCAAGCCTTGAGAAGATGTGTATGACTTCAGTTCTTCAAGGACATAAGATCTAAGTGGTGAGTTGTAGTACATTGTTGATTCATCATTCATTTATCATTTATCCTATATCCCTCAAAAGGATAAGCTCTCTATCATCAATTTTACCATTGTGGAGGTGGAAACACCAACACGAGGTTTGACTGAGGCAAGCCCCTATATGACACAACCCTTCCTCTCCTTTTGAATGTGCAAGTACAGATCTAAAGAGGATTGGAAGAGAATTTGAAGAAAATCCATTCATTCAAGCATCCAAGCCCTACAACTTGGCAAGATAGAAAACCTATAATATCTCATTAATAGACGAAGATTCAACAATGAGATCCAAAAGGGAGAAGCTATAGACTAAGTACTTGAGGACTGTGAAATCAGATTTTGGTTTCAAACACCCAGAATAGGGCATCCTTGTGTCGTAGTCCACCTAAAAATATCTTAGGTTCAAGCTACAAGTGCACACATATCTATTGTTTCCATTTTTGGTCCTTAAATCTAATTGTCAATTTCTAGTTTTTTTGTATTCACATCAGTACAGTGCATTTTCATAGTCATTTAGCTACATCATTGCATTTTCATCAAAAACCAATTTTCAACCCCCCCCCAAGAAAATTGAGATCTAAGGCTGATTGACTCACCTTTTAGGTTGCAAGTTGATCTCATATCCTTGCCGATCTGAATTCTAATGTTTTTTAAGTAGCTAATCCTAGTTAAACCCTAGGATCACTTTTCCTACATTACATTTTGGTGGACCTAACATATTTTAAACTTGCAATTTTTTTGATTTTTTGCACAAAACCTGAATATTAAATTTAAAACCTAGGTTACATGAAAATATTAGTGATAATTTGCATTTATTTTCAAAAAACTATCCATTTTCACTAGTTTTTCATCATAAAAATTGGAAAATAATTTGGAAAAAATTGCAAAAAAATTTAGATCCTATTTTCTATGTTTGGGGCTTATATTTGATTCATTTTCATTGAGAAAATTAATTATTAAATTTTTCTACCATTTATGCATGCATATTTTGATGAAAAACATTGAAAAAGTGATAAAATTACAGAGTATTTTCATTTCAAAAGATCAAAAAGCATTGCTTTCTATATTTTTTGGAAAAATTAGTCAACTACAATATGTAATTTATGGAAATTATCATTTGAACATAATCAATTTTCCTAAAAAATATCCAAAATTGCATGCATACATATGCTTCATATAGAGAAATTAAGTTTGGTTACATTTCCAAGAATTTGTTGAATTTTAGACCTAAACCTCTAAGACATTGGATCCTCAAACACTGTTAATAATTTCTAGATTTTAAATTTTGAAAAATACATATCTAGACTACAATGTCCTTGTGCCCTAGTCTACCCATTTTAGCTTGAAATTTGATGTGTAAATCCCTATGTGTGTCCTTTGTCCAAATTTGGTTCCTACTTTTGAATTCTATTTTTCAAACCTATCTAATTTTGTTATGCATCACCATTTTTTCCTAATTCAGAGCAATACCCATGCCATCAAAAGGGATATACATCAGCATTCAGCCGACCAATAGTTTTGCTACCTATGAGAACATTATGATGGAAAAAATTAAAATCATTGACACATTCATTAATATCAATTTACCTAATCTTCATTCTTCTCCCAACATCTCCCCTACTTATGAGAGTATTTTGGTGCAAGAGGATGAAATCATTGATAATCATGACAATCATAGTTGTTCTTCCCTCGATACCTCACCTACTAGTGAAGAAGCTATCTTAGTATTAGAGGATCCAATCATTAAGCATCATTAGAATCTTGTATGTATGAAGATGCTAAGGTGACATTAGATCCCCCATCAATAGAAGATCGTCAACAAGTAGTTAACTCAATTGAGGTTATGAATGCACAATTGGCTATTAGATATCCTTTAATTATTGGACCTCCTAAGAATCCTCTAATTATTAGACCTCTTAAGAATCCTCTAATTATTAGACCTCCTAAGTCACCTCTCATTATAGGACCTTCTAAACCTCTTGGCCATATCCTAAATTTTGCAAAACAACTCACTAGTAATAATGTGTTGCAACTATTGCATAGATGGTTGTCGTTGCACCAAAAGATCAACCTGTTAATGCTAGATACAATTTCCAGAGTTAATGAATCCATAGGAGGTGGTTAAGTCATGTCACAAACCCAAGCGTTACACTACATAACAAAAGGAGACCAAGGGTGCACACCTTGCAACATTCTCACCCAACAATAGACATCAATGACAACATAGGCTTGTTGACATAAATGGCAACACCAACCATTCATACTTGCAACAATCTCCCCCTTTGTAATTGATGACAACACATGATGTGAAAAACCATCAAGGACACAATAGATTTGAATACCAACATACTGTAACTCTTCACATTACTTCTCTCCCTCACTCAATTAGCTTATTTCTCTCTCTTAACAACTTATCTTTTTATATGACTCTCTCCTCCTATGTAGCTTGTCTTTTTCACATGTTTCTCTCCCCTTGATAACTCATTATTTTTCACATGAATTTATCTCCCCCTTTGAAATCAATGGAAAAGGGCCAAAAAAATTGCATTATCTATTCTCTCCCTTTGACATCAATCAACCTGCTTACTACTACTCTACAACTTCTTTTCTTTATTGATCTGTATACTCCCCCTTAGGAGCACACACCAAACTACACCAAATCAGCTACCACTACAAAATGACAACACACATTCTTCTAACTACAACAACTATCAATTCTACTACCTACTCCACCTAAAAGGTATCCACCAACATCAATCCAAAATAAGGAATGAACCTTGAGATCCACTGGACTGATGCATCTACTTATGCATCTAGCTCAAGAAATGAGGGGTAATGACCCCCAACTTCTCCCAAAGATACTCAAAAGTATCCTTAGGAAGAGCCTTAGTGAATATATCAACAATTTGATCCTTTGTAGGCACATATTCAAGCTTTACTTCATTCTCCACAACCTTTTCTGTCAAGAAGTGATATCTAATTGAAATATGTTTTTTTCTTGAATGCATTATCGGGTTCTTTGAATATTGATTGCACTTGTGTTATCACAAAAGATAGAAATTGGTTCATCATACACCACTTTGATATCCTTCATTTTTTTCCTCAACCACATATCCATAGACAAAATATTATCAAAGAAACACTAGAGGTTGACACTAGTAGCTTCACTAATGATAACATAATGCAACTAATCAAAGCATGGATAACATCAATTGCTCGCACTCTTGAAACAACATCAACCAATTTATCATGTAGTTTCTCACACATATAATACTAGAAATAATAAGAAAGCAAAACAAACACCAACATCTATTCCATTACCTCAACCATATCTCCCATCCCCACCTAATATTCCTCAATGTAGTGGTAAAGAATATGATCTTGTTGAGAAACTTTGTAATACTCCAACCAAAATTTTCCTTTGGGGTTTGATTCAAACATCACCTACATACCACGGGATGCTCCGAGAGGCTTTGCAAAAGATTGATGTCTCAACTTATGTTAAGATGAACGATGTAGCTGCCTTGTTTGATTGTATGCAAGTGACAAATTTTGGTATTCCATTCCCTCAACATGAATTACCCTTGCTTGAGATCCAAAATAAACATGAAGCCCTAACAATAGTAGTGGTCATTAATAAAACTAGAGTTAGGAATACCCTCATATATAATGGACTAGGTCTTAATATTTGTAGCATTGATCTTCTAGATAGAATTGGTGTGGACAAGAGTCTTATAGAACCTAATGATGTTAATATCCATGGCTTTGATAATTTTAATAAGAAACCATTAGGAGTGATCACACTACCCATTAAGGTAGGGCCCATGGTTTTTCCTACCCTTGTCCATATCATGCCAAAACCTCTTTCATATAATCTTCTCCTAGGTAGACCATGGATTCATGCCATGAAGGGAGTCTCGTCTACTCTTCATTGTGATTTGAAGTATGAATATAATAAGATATATACGGTTAAAGTAGATGAAAAAAGTTACAATTCACAAGACAAAGATAAACATAACACTTCCAACTCTCTTAATACTTTGATTCCAACTTCAAAGGTAGAACCTATAAAAATTTATGATAATCCTAATTGTATGATATCTGTGACAAAAATATTAGATGATGATTGGGGTTTAGTAGATTTTACACCCTCCTTTATGGTAGAGTATAAAATCTCACAATCTACTCCTAAAGAGTCTTGTGTTGTATCTTCTTCTACATCAACATATTCAAAAACATCACCCCATTATGGTGATGGGGTCTCTTTAACTCCTATCCCTCATGAGTGGAATATGCCTAACTTTAAAAAAAATAGAAAGTATTTTTGTGCTTGGGAAAAATCCAATTCTTCTTAGGAGCATGTAGATACAATTTCTTCATTTGAGTTGGAAGAATTTTATGGGCTTGGATACAAAATTATATCTAAAAATGGATATAATGCAAACATGGAACAAAATGATAAGGACCAAGTGAAGTCTATACCATACTTTTCTAAACAAGGTCTAGGTTTCCAACCTTCATTCCCATTTTCATCTAATTCTTTATCATCAACTGTATTTATGGCATCTTGTGGTAAGTGAGCAATATCTTCTTCACAAGAGAAGGGAATGTCTCCTACTATTGAAGAAGAGAATATTTTGTTGAGGCTTCTCAAAGCCCACTTGATTACTCTTCCCTCAAAAACACGAAAGAATTTTTTTAACAAAAACTCATTATGTGCATATCATCGAGTGCATAGTAATTATACCAACGAAGTTTAGGTCTTGAGTAACAAAATACAACTTAGTGATTGTGGTGCTATCTCATGTATGGTTGCACCCAATCCTTCTAAGCAATAATGATATTTATTCTATGGTGTTGCTACTCACTATGTGGCATTTGTAGATTTTGTGTTTGCTCATTTTAATTCATGGTGGTACAATATTAGGTGCAACCATATTTTCCATGACAACAACATGACAGTCTTTTGTGCGGTTGTCCTTATCTCTACACTTGGGGTGCAAGTATAAATAGTTTTGGAGGTGTATTCCTTTCAAGGATCACCTCTTCCTATTTTCTCCTTAAAATACTAACATAGAAAGTATGTTGACATTTTAAGGGGGGCATATATTACTCCTATCTATTTTGTCTTGTCAAATTTGACCCATTGGCATACCCCTTTAGTGGTGATGTTGTTTGTAACACCCCCTGAGGCATGGTTATCACTTTGTCCCTTGTGACGTTGAGCATTTGTTCATCCCCTTGGACATTAAAATTGTATGCACCCCCTAAGGTGAGTATTGTTCATCCCCTTGGACGTTAAAATTTTATGCGCTCCCTGAAGCATGGTTTGTATAGTCCTAGCATAATGGAGTTTGCTATTTTATGAGTTTAAAGCATTTTCAACATGGCCACCTAACATAACACACCTTTCTTGCTAGTGGAGCCATGTGTTTCATGAGTGTCTTTGAATAACACAACTTGCTAGCCTTGTAAAACCCATCATATTGCATGGAAACCTATCATAATATAGCTTTATAGGTAGTAGATCTATGTACCTAATGAGTGATTTAACATCCTTGTGAGAGCACCATTTTGTTTAGAAAACACATTCGATGGATGATGTTTGGTACTTGAGACAAATTTAAGACAAAGGTCTCTTTGCCTTATTGACTTGAATCCTTTTAGTACTAACCTTGTGTTTTTGTTTTGTGATTATTATATGTTACGTGTTTACATCATATTGGCATTGTAGTTGTGTTTATATTATGATTGCATTATATTATGTTATGTGTATTCATTGTGTATGCTTCATGTTTACCATGTTGCATTTCACTTCATATGTGTGTTCCTTTGTATTTATGTTGGTTTTCCGTGTGATCTTGAATCCTGAGGTCTTGTGCACTTCCCCCTAGATTCATTATCATCCTATCTCTTCAACATTTGGATAATTGAACCCCTCTTGACATATTTCTACTTTAGTATGAGTTTGAGCATAAGTAAACACTCTCACTAAAGTGGGGGCTAAATGTAGCATCATAAATTGTCACCCTTGATAATTTCACACTAGATTTTGCTCCCCCTTAAGTGATTGGACCTAATTGTACACCTAGTTTCCTAAATTATGCATTTTGTGGCCCATTTTAACACTTATCAAGAAATAAAATGTGCAAGACCCAAGTATATATTTAATATTTTTCTCCTAGCACTTTGAATCTTAAAAATTTAGGGATTTGGACTAGGGCATCCTTACGCCCTAGTCCCCTTAATGTGGCCCCAAAATTCAAAGTGTTGGCGATATTAATTTAACATTTGAAATTCAAATTCTGATTGTTGGCCATTGGAATTTATTTTTTAGGAAATTAGAGCAATTACATTTAAATACTTAGTCATTTCATCATTTGAAAACTAACAAACAAGTTATAGAAAGAATTGGAAATCAATAGCATTATCAAGTCAAAAGTAGTCAAGAGCAAGATTATTGCAACATTATTTTTAGTCAAGCATCATGCCAAACCTTCATCATGTTTTCATGCAAGTTTATTCATGAATTATGATCATTTATTTTGTGAGTACTAATACTTGTAAGTCTTCAAAGAAAATCAAACCAAATTGTAATCAAGCCTTGAGGAGATGTGTATGACTTCAGTCCTTCAAGGATATCAAATTTGAGTGGTGAGTTGTAGTCCATTGTTGATTCATTATTCATTTATCATTTAGCCTCTATTCCTCAAAAGGATAAGCTCTCTATCATCAATTTTTCCATTGTGGAGGTGGAAACACCAACGCAGGGTTTGATCGAAGCAAGCCCCTAAATGGCATAACCCTTACTCTCCTTTTGAATGTGTGGGTATAAATATAAAGAGGATTAGAATAATATTTGAAGACAATCCACTCATTCAAGCATTCAAGCCCTAAAACTTGACAAGATACATAAACTATAATATCTCATTAACAGACGAAGATCCGATAATGGGATTCAAAAGGGAGAAGCTACATAATAGGTACCTGAGGACTGTTAAATTAGGTTTCAATTTTAGAAACCCAAACTAGGGCATCCTTGCACCCTAGTCCACCTAAAAACAACTCAAATTCAAACTATAGGTGCACACATGTTTGTTGTTTCTAATTTTGGTCCTTAAATTTGACTATCAGTTTCCAATTTTTTGTATTCACATCAATACAGTGTATTTTCATAGTCATTTAGCTACATCATTGCATTTTCATCAAAATCCAATTTCCAACCCCCACAGAAAATTTAGATCCAAGTTGATTGACGCACCTTTTAGGTTGCAAGTTGATCTTGTATCCTTGTTGATTTGAATTCTAATATTTTGTAAGTGAAAAATAGCTAATCCTAGTTAAGCCCTAGGATCACTTTTCCTACATTACACTTTTTACTCACAAAACTTCTCTTTTTGAATTAACTATGCAGGCTATTAAAGTTGAACAAATACTTACATGTCTTAGGGGCACCTCTTCACCTCCTCCTTTTATTCGTTCACTTGTAAAATTTCTCTAGATCATTCTTTTATTATCTCATTAAATAAAATAAAGGAAATAAATTGTCTACCACTTGTTGCTTCTCTTGATCCTTTTCCCTCTTCCCCTTGATAATATTTCAACCATTCAAGGTCATTCATTACTCCTATCTTGTTTCTATCATTGCATAATAAGCCATTCTACCACCACTATTGAATCTTAAAGAATAATATTTAGGATCTAATTGATAATGGTTACATATAGTTTTCTCCTAGTGATACACCTCATCCTTCTACTCCTAATAACAATATTTATTAGTTTTATGAACTTGATAGATCATGTGATCTATTAATCTATCATGAAACTTACAAAATGATATTAATCTTGATCCTCTTGATGATTTTTCTCCACCTAAAACTTATGACACTTCTATAGCTACCTTTACATATACTATAAATATAGATATTTCCATTCCCATTGGTAAAATTTAGTTTAAAAATATTGTTGATTATCCTCCTCACTCAAAATTCTTGACCAAAGATATGTATGATACTAAAACATAGAAAATAAGGTAGGGGAATTTCCCAAAATGGAAAAGTGGATCCAAAGAGGGAAAAGGGGTCCTATTCTTCTATTTTCATTAGGAAATGAGATCCACACCAAGAATTGACTTACAAACCCTAGGTGAGTCAACCCAATATGTGAATCTACAAATTTCCCTTTTTGCTAAGATGGGGGTCTAAGCTAAATAGCACTTTGGGGAAAAATAGTAAACATAGCAAATAAAATCCAAATTACAAGCTATAAAGTGCATTTAGAAGATTAAACATAATACTTATGGAACCTATAGACTTTAGGGAGAATTTGGAAGGGATAAATGTTGTGTACCTCTCTCAAAAAGTGTTTTTTCAAGGCTCACTGAGGACTCATTCGCCTTATGGCGAATGGGTCCTGGCTAGGGCTCTAGAAAATATATTTATAGGTTTTGTTCTCCTGTGTTTGCACTCCCAGATTCTAGTTGTTCACTGTCAGGAAGCCAAAAATAAAACTTGTAGCTCAATTTTCGTGATTTGACAACTTTTCTTGCATCTTTGACAACTTTGCAACTTTCCTCAAATTTTCTCTCCAAATGATCTTCAACCTAAAACCTACAATCACAAATCAAAGAGAGAAAAATTTTGTTTTTTAGGTGAATAGGGGTTTTCTTTGGTCAAACCCTATTTTGGTAATTAAACCTTGTAATGAAACAATGAAATAGCATGAAGGAATGATGAATGAACAACAATATGCAACAACTCACCAAACCTTAATTGAACCTTGGATTACAAATCTACAAACTTGCATGAAGAGGCTTCAATGGATGAGGATCTTGATCATGAAACTTGATGTGAAATAATGTTCTTGAATACTTGCATAGATCTTGAACTCTACATCAACACATTAGCTCAAGAAACATGCATGATGCACTAAATATTTGACATGATGAAATGGATCTTGAATGCTGCAATAATAATCTACAAATCTACCCTTGAATGCCTTAGCAATGCTCTTGAATTTTCTTGATCTCATAAAATTTCTATTAGGAATGCTCTCTTGAAATTCTAGGTGAAACTAAGTGAAATAACCTTGTATTTATATGAATCTTAACATTAATTCCCGAAATTCAAATATCACCAGCCAATATTGATCTATAGATTTGAAATCATTAAAATACTGCCAAAAACATACCCAAAAGAGGGGTCCTAGGTCTAAGTGAGTACCCATTTTCTATAGGATAAAATGGATCCTAGGCCACTCACCTAGGACACACATCATACAATGTTAAATGTTATGCAAAATCAAGGTCATAGGACTAAGTGAGGACCCATTTTCCCTATGGCGAATGGGTCCTATGTCACTTATCTAGGACACACATCTTCCAAACTTAAGTGTTGTGAAATGGCATTTACGAATGTTGGGTTTTATCCCTCAAAATTTGCATTTAGTTAGGCTTGAATTTGAATTAAAGCAGCCAATTAAGGAAAATTAACCTCAATCAATTAATAAATCCCTAGGTTAATGTAAAAGTGTAAATGTACACTTTACAACGCTAAAAGAAGGCACAATTAAGTCCATTTAAATTAAAAGGGTCCTAAACTTAATGTGAATGTGTAAAACACATTACAACACTAAATTAAGGAAACATTAGGTTCATTTTATTATTAATTATTCTCAAATTAAGTGTGAAAAAAGGATGCTTTTTCCAACACTATAGATACATGAAAATCCCTTTTATATGACTCTTATTGTGTAAAAAATGATGATATATGTGATCCAATTGCTACTACCCATATTACTTCTATTATTGATTTATTTCATAACCATTCATCATTCTCTCTTTAACTTTTCTTCCATTCCCACTATCTCCAAAATCATTCTCACTCAATCCCTTTTCACTATTTGGTAAATCATGCTTTCCCCTATCACACATTTTCACCTTAAATTTCATTATCTCATCCATGTAGGGGCTATTACCTTGATTTAATATTTTTTCCTTATATATTACATTGTTGTGCTTATGTGACCTCATTGCCTCTTACAAAGATACCTTACCACATCATGTTTCATCAAGAGTCATGCTCATGTTATGAATATATTTACATTCCTTAATAATATGGATATTATTTTTCCCACATCTAAGATTCCTCCTCCATTTGTGATTCATAAATTTCTTCCTCTTCTTATCATTATAATTTATTATAACATGTGGATTATGTAAACTTATATACATATAATTTTTTATAGATAATAGATCTATATTTAATGTCTACACTACTCAATTTAAGCAAGATCCATATTGACCCCAACCCTTTAGACAAGACAAGTGTATCCATTAGGGACTTTGGCAATATTTGTTGAAATGCTTGTGGGACTATCACTCTTCTTATTATATTTATTTTGGTAACCCTTCATATTTATTTCATGTTATCCAAGTGAGTTATCATATATATTAGGAAGACCTCAAATCTATGTCATATAATTTATACCCTCAACCCTCCACCAATCACTAAAATTTATCTATTGGGTACCTGGGGTTTACACTATATTTGTTGATCCCCACCCTTTTTAACATTCAACCACCCCATAATTATTTTCATCATTTAACACTCAAGACAATCACCCCTCTTTTCACTTTCCTCTTTTATATATCCCTTATCCTTTTTCTTACCCTACACCTCTTCCTCCTTTGATACTTTCTCCTCTCATATATACTCCATATTCTCCCCCTCCTTATTTCAATCCACCACTCATGATATATCATATTCCTTTAATGCACATAAATCCTTTGTCTATTCATCCACCTAAAGCAAAGAGGCCATTCCCTCTAAGCTCTTGATTAATTTGGAAGAAAATTACTAATCCTTATCAACCCCTTTCTTTTTCCATTGATTCTACTCCTTCACATCCTCCTCCTCCATCCACCTCTACTTCACTTCTTTCCCATCCTTCATTCGGCATATAATATAACCCCACCTCCTCTTTATCTTATGATATGGTAGTAGATGATACTTTAGTCCCTCATCTTGAGGCCCTTAATATTGAGTCTCCTTATTTATCTTCACCACCCTCTCCTTATATAGATCCACCTTTGGTTTCTTCTCCATCACCTCTCCATGTTGTTCCACCTCCACCACACAACATATTTAACTCTATTTTTTATATTCCTCCTCTCACATCCAACTTCACCCCACCCACTGATGTTGGCAATTTGTATATTAATTCATTAGGAGATAATTACTTGATGATTGAGGAGCCTCTACCTAGTGGATCTTAGACCCTTGCATCTCCATTCTTACCCTTTATTGTACCTATATATATTTGTTTTGTTTTAGGTTTATCATCTCCCACCTATGTGTGTGAGCTATCATGCAACCAATCTTGGGGGAACCATTTTGTATTATTTTTCTTATCATTTATAAATGTGTCTAAGCTCTTATATTACCACTCTTGTGGGGGGTTTTTAATGTTGTTATATCATGTAAATTCTTCAATTTTTCTCATTTCTTATTTATGTTGTGCCTCATTTACGTGTTTTCATCTTTATATTGTTTCTCATATTTTTTCCTTTCTTTCTTTGTTAAATTTGGGGATGACGCAAAGTATTAGGGGTTTATCATCCCTTTTTAAATTCATACAAGTTTGACCTTATTTTTCATGCCATGTTGTGTAAATTTAGTATTTTTATATACTTATTTTTCTAACCCTTTATGTATCCCCATCTTGTCCTTTTTGTCTTTATGTTTGATTGTTATATCATTGTCTTTCCTTCTTTTGATTTAATCAATTTATCCTTTTTATTGTTTGTAATTTGTAATTTATTTTTTAGTGTAACTAGTGTCTTGATATATATAGATAGGTATCACTAATTATATCCTTAATATATTCACCAAAGCAACTAATGATTTTCCTAAAACCTTATTCCTACATACACTTGTCTTGTTGCACATTTTCTTTCCTAAACATCGTATACTTATCTCTTCACTTCTATCACTCTATTTCCCCCCATATTATTGGTATGATGTTTTATTTTTGTTTATTCTTCTAATTTTTATCCCTCCACACTTTCCATTAAATTCATTTCATTTATATTTCCCTTATAGATATTACTCTATGCTAAGTATAAACCCCATTAGGTTTATTTTAGTTCTTTCCCTCTATTTTCCCTAATATTATAAAATAATTAGTGGTTCATATAACCTTATAGATGGATCACCCTCCCCATATTTCCTTGTGTATTATTTAGTACCATTATGCATGTTTATATCCATACTCTTAGGTGGAGGCTTTGGCCAAAGTTGGGAGGGTGAATACTAATAAAAAAATCTATAATCACCTAGTCTAATCCTTAATGATGAGCACTTGCATCCTAATAGTTGTACGGGGTTAGGCTATATAGGTGGCATCAAAAGATAATAAACACAAAAGTAATATCTTTACTCTTAGGTGGAGGATTCAACCAAAACTATAGGGATGACATCCAAATAAAAAAACATGTAGGCATAAGAGATGGACTTCAAAGCTATATTAAAGAAACTTGAAGGTAAATTTTAAAGCAAAGTCACAAATTATAAAGGAAGTCTTTATAATATCTAAAGAAAATAACTTAATCACTCTACTACTTTGAGCTGTTCCTATTTTATCTTCTCCCCTTATTCTAATCCATTTATGAGTCATTCTAGGTTGATATATTGAGTTAGGGTGCCTTCCTCTCCTTTTATTCTAGCACTCATGACTTAGACCAAAATAATACTTAAGCATACTCACCTTATCCCTTCACCCTTTGATCCCCTATTACAACTTGAATTTCTCTTATTATCTCTCAAATTCCTTGATCATAATGACTAGATCCTTAAACAATTTACGGTAAGCATATAATTACTTTTTGCTCTCTTATATTTATACACTATGTACCACCCTCTTGTTCCATCAAACTATGTAACCTCCATATCCCATCTTTTCTACCCCTCTTTTTCACTACTTTCATTCAGGATTAAAAAAAGTGAATTACAACAAAATCTTTGATTTTCTTGATGTATAAACTTAGGATTTCAATTACAAAACCTACTAGTATACTTTGTGAGCCTTATTTTTGTTGAAGATAATTTCTCCTCTACTTGATTGGTTTTCCTCTCTTGATCATAACTCTCTTTTCTTCATTGGTTTCCTTTTCTTGATTCTTCTCTTTTCATTTAATTTTATCTCACCTTTAATTTGAAGCTTCAATCTCTTATCTTCCTTTTTTCTCACCCCTTCTTTCCTCATCTACTTTTCCTTTATCTTGATCTTTCATTCATTTTATTTGGTCTTTGTTCACCATGTTCTCACCTTGTTTGTGCCTTGATTTTTTTTACTTTTTTCTTCTTCTAATTATGTTTCCTCTTGAATTTTATTTCCTCTTGGTCATACTTCTCATTCTATGTCATCTAGAGGATGATGATCCATAGATTATTTACTATCATATTCTAACAAGAATGACTCCACCCACATATAATGATTGTATTGATTAGGCTATTCACTCTTTTGACTTTGTTTTAATTGTTTTATGTGGTTTTCATTTGTTTTATCATTGTTTATTCCACCATTTTTATTTGTTATTTTTCCTTTGGAAAATTCAATTATTATGATCATATCTTAATTTTATCCTCTCTTCCTTCACACCACATTACTATTTTCTTCCCTCTATACGTATATCTTATCTCTTGATGTATTCTCCTTATTTGTTTTCCTACAATTTTTCCTAATTTCTACCTCTTTACCATATGCACTTGGGTAGAATTACATTACTTCCTCCCCCTTATGATTTATTTTCCCTCATGGTCACTCTTTTTAGTATCTTGATTGTTTCTCATCATGAGCCCCTTTTCCATTGTCCTTGCCTCTCTTTCTCATTATTTTTTCTACCTAGATTAATATGTTTGTTTCTCACCATTCACAATACCATATTCCTCTTGATTAGTATCTTTTAATTTCCCTACACATCTCATTTATTCTTTGACACAACTTGTGTTAATTCTTGCATCACTTCTCATTGATTTAGATACTCCCACTTTTTATCTCTAATGATCTTATCCTTTTGGGGAGCATCACCTTGGTTTCCTTTTATTCCATCT
Organism: Sequoia sempervirens; assembly: GCA_007258455.2. Taxonomy (NCBI): domain Eukaryota; kingdom Viridiplantae; phylum Streptophyta; class Pinopsida; order Cupressales; family Cupressaceae; genus Sequoia; species Sequoia sempervirens. The sequence goes on from VDFB02281492.1 coordinate 934,715,318, forward strand.
TGATTATATCATTATGAAATCATTTCCTTGTTCTACTCTTAGGGGTATAACCTTGGTGTCATCTCTCTCTCTCTCTCTCTCTCTCTCTCTCTCTCTCTCTCTCTCTCTCTCTCTTCATTACATTTAATCCTTGATCACTTGGGGTGTGATTCATCTATTATCCTAGTGATTCTCTTTCCTTATAATAACTTTTTCATTTGGTAGAATGTCCTTAGTATCCCTCTCTTGTCAATATTTTCTCTTCTCCTTTCCTCTCAAACTCTAGTTTCTTTTCTCCCTCAACATGTTTCCTTTCTCCCTTTTCTTTAAATTGACCATATCTCTCTCTCTCTCTCTCTCTCTTTCATTAATTAATTTAATATGGGAATATACTCTATCAACTCACTCACACTCCTATTTAATAGACATTAACCATAACCATGATGATTAGCCTTTCGTATTAGCTTTAGCCTTGGATCATCCTTTTATTCAAATGGTGATTATCTTATAATCATTAATGGCATAATATTTTTTATTTTCCTTTTTACTCTTGGCTTGGCTTGACCTTGTTTAGGGTGGCAACTATGTATAGCTAAGCGTGTTAGTCATATAGTCAATTTTTTTACCATTTTACCTTTTACCTTTTTTATTAATCATTATTACCCGTGTTGTTTACTATTATATTGATTTAATCCTATCCTTGGTTGGCTACCTAAAACCCTCATAATCATGAACATTAACTAGTTTCTAATATCCTTGTTTACTCATATCCCTATATCCTTATTTCCTTGTTTCTATTATACCTTTACCATGTGCTTTCCTCAATGATACCATCTTCTCTTTCCTCTTCCCTCTTTCTCCTAGGTTATTTTGTTCTAATGAATTTTCATAAATCCCTTCCCCAAAATGGTAAGGGTTAAATATTTTTAGTAGTTTCATACGTGTTCATGATAAGGTAACATGTATTTTCTAGTCTATTTTGAGATAGATTTATGTTTTAATTTTTTGTTTCCATTTCTCATATATTTTGTGTATAATGACTATATTGTATATATTCTTTATATGACTAGGTAGAAGTGCAAGAATTAAGAACAAAGGCAAATTAGAATATTGTATCTCTATTATGGCGATTGTAACCTTGGAATTTAATCATTATATATTCTTTACCACACTCTTTCTTTAGTGCCATTCTTTTTTCGTTAGCATGTTACACTCTCACTAAAGTGAGGGTAATTAGAAGATTGGTATCTTTGTGATGGTAATTGTATCCTTAGTATTTTATTATTATATATGCTTTACCATAATCTTACTTTAGCGGGCTTCTTTCCCCTTAGCACATGATAATCAAGCACTAAAGTGGAGGTAAAATGATAAAAAAATTGCACCCTATACCTCCTTTTACTATGTTTTGCACCTACTTTAGTGTTTTCCCCATTGTTCCCTTTGCACCACTTTGTGTCCCTTATTTTATATTTATTTCCCATACTTTCTCTTTATTCTATTCTATCCTTTGTTTCCCCATTTGCCTATTTTTCCCCTTTTAAAGCTTTATTTCCTATTCATATGCCATCATTATCCATTTCCCATTTGTTTTACCTTCTCCAGTGTGTTCCTTAACCATTAATCTATCATTCTTCTCATTTATAAAGTGATTTATATCCATTACTCCAAGAATTGAATGCTTTCTTACCCCATCTCATGCATGGCTTACCCTTCCTCTATTTCTTCAATATCTCACAAACCACTACCCCAGACTAGTTAAATAACTTAGAATAACCTTATTTCACCTCCCCTTCCTCTTTATCAACTTTAAGTTTTCTTGGGATAGGATATTAACATGTACCATAGGTTTGCACTACTTTTTGCTATCTCAAAAAATTGATGATAATTTTCCCTAGGCCAAATTACTACTTTTCCACTTGTTTTGACTCAAAAATCCTTCAAAAGCCTATAAAAAGAGTCCTTTTCTCATTTTAGACATCCACAATTGCATTTTCTCTTTCATATTGCTATTTTGTTGGATATTTAGTCTAAAATTTTGAAGCTTTTTATTCTACTAGAGCATCATATTAGATATTTTGAGTTAATCCTTGGAGCATTGTAGAGATTTGGTAAAACTATTATGGATTTCTCTCTCTTCTTCCATTCCACAATTATTTTCCTTCTTCCTTCCAAATTTCCTTTCCTTATCATTCATTCCCCCCAATCTATTTTTTTCCCTTACTATCTCATTCCCTTAAGCCCTATACCGTTTTTGTTTCCTTTTGTTTACATTAAATTTTCCATTTCCTTCTCTCATTGTCCTCTTGTCCTTCCTATTTTCATGTACATTTGCAAGTTTATCATAGATTAATTATTATATTGTTTCTATTATCACGATATGTGGATCTATCTTTGAATTACCCATGAGAAGGTTGGATAAGGTATTTTCCCTTTTAACCTAACTATTTTGTATGGTTTTCTACACAAAATCTATCTTGCAAGTGAAATATGAAAGAATTGGTGTATTTTGGATAGGTTTGGCAGTTACAAGAAGTGACTAGAAAATTCTAAAACAATTTGTAGAATTTTTAGAACTTTCATCCAAGTCCCTTGGTACAAGGAACTTATGCCCCACACTAGTTTCTTATCCCTTGGACAAGGAACCTACACCTAGTGCATTTGTTTTTGCTTCAATTTTGACCTTGCAACTTCCAAATTTCATAAGGAGTATTTTCTTTAGTTTGTTATTAGATCCCACATTTAATATTTCTAGTTTCTTTCCTCTTCCTTACACATTTTTCCCTCTTCCCCTTCATTATTTTTTTATTGTAAATATTTGATAAATACTTTATTTTTGTTTAGTATAGGTGCCTAGGATAACTTAATTAGACATCTTTGACACTATACCAAATTGATCGAAAATTTGCAATAGAGCAGGACTTTCGGGCTCGGCTCATGTGATCTTTTGGTTTTTCTAGGCGCCGCCCATATGACTCTCGGGGTGTGCCTTTTGCTCCATGTGCCTTGTCACCCACATACTCCCAAGTGAGGTGGATCACTATGAATTTCTATATATTCATGCTTTCTTCTTCTCTTTGTAATAATTGTTAACAATTACATTTAAATTGTAGTTTCTCTTATTTATACTTGTTTCACAAAATCTACCCATAAAATATGTTTACTTGGTTTTGTAGGCTTCCATTGAAGCTACATGACACAAGACAAATACACATAATGCCATCTTGCAAGGTCCATTATTTTATATTGATCCCTGATGATATCCTTTGATGTTTGAATTTTTACTTTACATGCATGTTTATGAGTGCTACATACTTTGAAAGTGGGCCATAATGTAATGGTGAAAGTTGCATTATCCTTGCCATTTCCCATTTAGTTTTTTCCCATTTTGAGGAGAGTGCCTCAAGTGATACATTGACATATTGACAAATGGTGTACTATTTGTAAAGTTAAGTCCCTTATCCTATGCCACCTACCTATTTATTACACATTCTTATACACTTATTCCTTACCTCATCCACATGTTCATTCATCCCAATACGTTCACCTTATCCATGGATTTATTATACCTATGCATGCACATACTTCTATATACTTGATGCCCATGTTGAATTGACCACTTTTATGTTTGGGTCATTTTTGTAATTGCAAGATTGGCCCTATTGTCATAGACTTCACCTTTTCAACTCTAAAATTTAAAATTCAAATTTGGCTAACTCTCACCTATACCTTTCCTAGCAAGGGCCAACTAAACACAAATTTACGTGATTTATTGTTATTTCATTGTATTTAAAGGCATCCAATGCATTCATTTTTATAGATCTAAAATTTGCAAGTCCTTCCTCATCCTAAGACATTACAATATTTCAATTGGTGCACTAAAAATAATTTAGATATGCACCACCTAGATTTGCACAAACATTCTAGGAGCATATGCATGTTTTAAGAGTGTTGTTTTCAATCCACACGCATTTCCACAGGTTAACCCAAGAGAATGTTTGCCATAGTGACACAATGATAGCCCTACCAAGGCATTTTTATAATATAGACAATCATCAAATATAAAAAGGAGTAGAACAAGCAAGACCATCTAACCATGTAATTGAGCAGAGTTTTACATTGTGTAGTGTTAAGTTGAGACTCAAAGAGGAAATCTAGAACCTCAAACTTGACCTAATCTTGCAAGTCGATCTTTGACAAAGCACATATCTAGCATAGAATTCAAGGCATTCATCGTTAGAGAGATTAATAGTTACCAATTTGATTATAGAATATTCATAATTGCAACACATTCTTTGATCATAAAACTAAGCATTCCAATATACTATATTTATTTTTATTAAATGATTATTTATAAATTATTTAATTTATCTATCCCAAATATCATTACTTAGTCTAAGTTGATTTATACTCAATTGCTCATATTTATTTGAATAGCCTAAATTAACATTAAGAAAGTTTACTTTCCTTCACAAAATATTAATTTAAAATAATATTTAATTTAATTTATTTATAATCTTGACATACAAAATCCAATTTTCAAGCTTTTAAATATTGTCTTTATTAGTATTAAAGGCATGAAGTTTCCACAATCCATGACAATAGTAAGTAAAGATTTTTGGATTAAAACTGTGTGTAGATTTTTACATCAAAGTTTTGGACCATATTCCGTCATCATCTTCTCTCTATCCTCACTGCATTCTGGTAATATGATTACAAACCTTGACGTAAAAATCTACACAGTTTTAATCCAAAAATCTTTACTCACTTTTATGAGTATTTGTAACCTTGACGTACAGAATGCCATCAGCTTTATACGACCGTATTTATAACCTTGGTACGGAATCCGAACGACGAAATTAGAACCAGAAATATTCGTGACTTTTGGCACTAGGTAGCATTCATTAGTTCAAGTTGTCCGTACGTCCTGATAATTACGTCCATTCTGTGCTTTTTCCTTTAAAAAGATAAGAACTTTCTCAAAACCCCGCGAGATGAAAGGCAAATTCTATACAGACCGTTCGATTACAGAAAGTATACGGGCACTGCAAGATATTCTTGGATGGGATTTTACTTTTGGATAAGATTTCAAAAAGATGACAGGGAAAGCAAAATGGGTTCGGATAGTGTTGTCCATCTGCATCTAATTTTTATACTGGATAACCAATTATGTTGAGTAAAAGTTTAAACAAGTGGGCGCATACAACATCTATTTGATCTTTCTTTTGTTTTGGATTTTGGATCTTGGATATTTTGTTGTAGATCTTGATTAAATAATCTACAATTTTTGTTCTCTTCTTATTTAAATAGGTTATTCAAGGAGCCCACATTTAAAATCTCAATGAAATTGGCTCGCTTATCGATGTAAGCCGAACACTCCACAATGGAGTGTCATTTCATCTCCACCATCTACAATTTTTGTTATCTTCTTATTCAAATAGGTTATTCAAGGAGCCCACATTTAAAATCTCAATGAAATTGGCTCGAATATCGATGTAAGCCGAACACTTCATAATGGAGTGCCATTTCATCTTCACCAGCTCCAAAGTACAAAAATATCACATTCTATCTATCCATCTTCTTTAGGCATTGTCCACCCGAACAAGTTTCACACTTAAGTCGGTGGGAACTAGTCCTTAGTTGAGCCATTAACATTTTCACTTTACATTTTATTTTTGCTCCTGTATAATTCTTTTGTGCATGGTCATATGGAAGATTGAAATGTTTGATATTGTATTTTCATTAAAACATGTCTTTGTTTGCATTGGAACACACTCTTATAGAGTTTGACTTAAATATATAACTTGGAGGAGATAAATACATTCTTTACAATTATCTAAGGTCTATTTAAATAATAAATTAGATAATAAAATTGAGCTTTAGATGTATATGAAAGTTGAGATTGATAAAGTAAATGAGAAAATTAGGATTGTTTGATTTTTTGTTGATTTCTCTTATAAACCTATTGGAGGTGCCTATATTTGTCCACACTAGACCATATTAGACTTTACTCTATTCTAGCCATTAATTAAATAGATATTCTTAATTTATTTAATTGATTCATCATTTTTCTTTATTCCTCATCTTTAATTAAATCAAGCCTTTATCCTTTCATCTCCATAAAAATAAATATACAATTATTTATTTAACTTGTTATATTCCACCTCAAATCCCATTAGCTAGTTAAAACCAATTGATTAACTAGTCAATCTCTTGCACATTCCTAATTTTGATTAATTTAATTAATCACATTCTAATCTTACTTATCTTAAAAAACTACAACCAAAATTTGACTATCCATTTGATTAAAAAATCACCACCTTCCATTTAGCACATGTGACTCTCACACGTGTGAGAAGTCACATGTCTTCCTCAACTCTTCCCCATGTGTCCTTCAGAGACACTTATCACATTTTCTCTTCCCAAGGTGTTCTTACACGTGTGAGAGGACACTTGTCCTTATCCACTCTTTCTATGGGCTCATCCTCCACTATTAGATTTTGTCAAACAAATATTAGCACATGATTATTCCTCCATCCTCTCCTCTTCCAAATCCATCAATCTAGTGATATCACTTGGTATTCTCTCATTAAAACTAACCTTTCACTAATCCTCCACCATTGATATTCAAATTAAATCTCATGTGTCTCCCCTCCATCCAATAAATCTATTTAAGAGAGGCTAGTCCCTCTCATTCCATCTCTCATATTCGTCTTACAGTCATATTTCTATTTTGACAAGCAACCTACATTCCTCTAACATTCATCTATTTCATCTAAGTAGCAAATCAAAAGGGTTGAGTTCTCTCAACATATGGCACTTCCTCTTTAGCTCAATCCAAGGAGCAAAGAAAATAAAGGTAAACAATTATTTCCCTTCTTATAATCATTATTTCTTTCTTTGTTTTTCATTCTCTTCACCTATAAAGATTTTTTTTAAAAAATCAGTGTTGTGCTAGTGTGAGCCTTTGGGGGTTTTCCATAAGAGGGTTGAAATATGAAACTTCTTAACTTAGAGTCAAACCCCTAGTTTTGATTTCATAAGGTTTGAAGATGCAAAAGATACATCATACAAAATGCCTAGGTGTAAAATATTTTTGATGATTAATGCAATTCCTAAATACTACTAGATGATAATGCTCTTGATGTGATTTGATATGATTTCCAATGTATGTGATAGATAACTAATGCCCTAGGACTTGTATTTAAATATGGCATCTTAGGAGCACAATTTGAATATGATAGCATGCAAGTTGATGGGATGCAATCCAATTTGGAAAAAGTGTTAGCTCATCATAAGTGAGAAATAGGTTTGAATCAATAGAATGCAGTCACATGTGTGAATTTATCCAAAGGATAGAATCACACCTATGATCCAGTCTAGGATAGAAGATCAAGCATGATTAATAATTTGTTTGGACCTTTGATGCTAGGAAGGCTAAATGTTGATGAATTATTTGGATTTTGCCAACTTGTGTGCAACATAAACTTAATTGACTTTTAGAACATTATATTTATGACAAGGCCAAAGTGGGTATAAAATGATTAAGGGAAAAGGGTGAAGTATGCAATTTTATCTTCATTTTATCCCCTTTGGTGTACATGTGTACTACAAGAATATTGTATGCCAAAGTAAAGAAGGAAATGATTGAAGTAGAAAGTATATTTTATAAGGATATGTGATTAACGCTTCCTAATTTCTTCCTAATAATTCTTTGGGGTAATAGTGACCATAGATTTCTTACATCAAGAGAATAAATCTTATAAATCACTAGCTTCATGAGATTATCTGCAACACTTTTCATAGTATCAACCTTCTTATCTTCAACATCTCAAAGATCCTCAAATTTTAACTTTATTCGAGATGCTTATTTGAAATCATTTTTATTTTATTTTAGCTCTATCAACCATGTTCTTGCTCCAAATTCTCACAACATGAATATTGTGAGGTTTAAAATACAACATGGTTCACATCCTCAATACCATAAAGACACATGTTTACAACTAATGGATTTTGTTTTACTAGGAAACTCATGATCAACCTTAGTAACCATCAATATCCACCACTTACAATACTAGTAGCAAGTTTGTATAGAGTTCTAGTGTAGAATACCCTTGTTGGCATCAATGCTCATTTGACTATCTTGCAACTATGTTTACCATAGATTACCTATACACCTGTATTGTTCATCTTGACCATAAATACTATATTTCTTACTAAACTTGTAGCATGCATAACTCTAGGGAGAGACTTCACCCTCTCATCTTTAAACATCATTTTGAACTTACCTCAACCAATGAAGTTCACTTATTACCAAAGAAGACACCACCTTCATTATAACTTTCATATTTCAAAGACAAATCCTTATGAGGAGTCATATGTCAAGAATCTCTTGAGTTAATCAACTACACATTATTGTATGCATGTTTACTTGAAGATGCCAAAAATATATCTTCTACTTCTTCAATTGAGGTTTCTAATCCTAAGGAAGATGCATTATCTTTGTTAGTTTTCTCAAATTTATATTACTTTTTAACATCTTCATATTTACCAAAATTCTAACATTTCATCTTAGAATTTATAGAATATTTACCTTGAAATTTTGATTGTCCATCTCCTCACTTGTCCTTATTTTTACCATGAGAATTACCTCTAACAAATAGAGCATACTCTATATACAACCCTTTGTTGATTTCTCCCTTATTTATTTTGAGGACTAAGATATAACCACCTCTTCAAGCTTCAATTTAGTAGTGGTATTACTTATTTCCACAACTGTGTTCTTGCATGTATATGAAAAGAACATAACAAGGTAATATATTTATCCTACTCATCCATATTATATACACTAAAATTATTCTCCTAATTATTGAGATATCATTCATTATCAAATTTACCACTATTTATCATTTGTTATAATTGATGTCATTAAATTACCATTTATTTATCATTTATTACTATTTATCATTTTTTATATTTTGTCCACTTTCAATAAGTAAAATTTTCATTTTCACCTAATCAGTTAACTCTATTTAAAAATTGGAAAATTCTTCTTCTCTCACAAATTAACTCCATCTTCTAATAGAAACTTCTTCTCATTTATCCATTTAATAAATTAAAAATTTCATTGTTATCCTCCTAGGAGCTTGAAATGACAAATTTTTATTGACTTGACTCCACAATCAATCTAGTTAACTTAGGTCATCAATCTTATCTTCATCTATCCATTTTATTTTTCTAGAAATTCTATAAATACCCTCATCGCCTCATTATTTTGATATATTAATTCTTTATGCAAATCAATTGTGTCAAAATCCATTATCAATTAAATATAGTGTTATGTTGTTGAGTTGCATCCATATTCTTGACAAGAAAGTCTCTAAAACTAGCTTGATTTGAGGTTTACTTTAAAATTAGTAAATGATACTTGATTTGTTTGTGTTGTTTTTTTATAACTTTCAAGTTCTTATTTTTATCTTTTTTCAATTTCATGTTTACACATATTAACATCAATAGAAGCTGACTAACTTACCACAATGTTGAAAGCATTTAGATGTTCATTTACAAAGCCACCATAACTCATTTTAAGGGAGTATAAATTCTTTCAAAGAAAGAGTTTGTTCACTAGAGACTTTTTTGATATAAAGATACTATCTTATTGTGTATATAGTATTGAATTAGAAAGCTAAAGTTGAATAAAGCTTCTTTCCTTCCTATAAATTTTTTCCTAGTAATATACATACATAATCAATTATTTATTTTCTAGTATAAAAAGCCACAAGTCTCTATCAAATAGGACATCCTCCATATTAAGCTTCCATATTTGAAAATATATCCATTGAACTTCTTAATTTACATACTTGAAGAGATTTCCCTCTTTTGTTCTTTAAAACTCGGATTTACTTACGTAAGCTCTCATTGACTAACACAAGATTATCACAAGAATAAACATATTCCCTCCTCATCAATCTAAGTAACCTATGTTTGACACTGAATGAAAGAAAACATAGATAACCAAAAGAGAGAAGCTATCATAAATAAATTATAAAATTTATAATATTACAACATAATATGAATCAATTACATACATAGATGGATACAAGATATACCTTGGGAAACGATTTTAGGAAAAACCAACAAACACATCACTCAATATATTAGCATAGAGAATAATTACGATATATTAAGATATTTTAATTGTGCTAAACTTATATCCCTAATCCTATTAGCAATTTGACATGTACATGCTCTGGAAAACTATGGCAATAACTTGTCCAAACATAATTCCAACACTTCATTTAGAGGCAAATTAGAAACCACTTTGTCAATTTAATCAAACCAACAATCTCCATACTTGGTAAAAATACTCCAAAAAATCCATGTACCCCAATCATGAGTGTAATTCCAATGCCCAATTAGATTCCTTTGACCTGTATAAAAAAAAGAGGGTTCCTAGTCAAATAAGATGTTATATTTGGTATAATCAATTCACCTTACAAGATGCTCTTGGACATGACTATATTTATCTAGTTAAAGATATCTTTATTCAATGTATTTTTAATGTAAGTTCCTAGAAATGGACAAGTATACATGATATTTTGATGATGACCCAATGCCCCAACTCACAACCTTATGTGACATGAAAATAAAATTGAAGTATCCTTAATTAGTTTTTCCTTGGTGGAAGTGTCTAGTTATCATCTCAATATTACCTTTGTTATATTTCAATTGATCTAAGTCATTTTCAAAGTGTTTGCAACTTTTTTTATGTTAAAATTTATGCTTTTTGGACAAAGTTACAACTTTACCCCTTAATATATCATTTTTCCTCATCAAACTTGTGTTCTCCCTAGAAAATGAATTATTGAAAAAAGGGGTGAACACATGTTTTAAACTTGGTGTCCATGAGCCTTTACATGCACTCACTTCATGTTGTTTTTCTTGATTTTGTACCTATTTTAGAAGAGTAATCTTTAGTTTAATTCTTGAAATATATTCTAAACCTAATCCCTCTCTAATTTATAGATCCTTTTTAACCATTTTAGAGGTCCAAATCCTTTATTAAGATAGTGGAAACACATCCATATTACTCTTGTTGCACTATGTTGTCATTAGTGATTTCATTGATTCCAACCTCTGTCAACCTCTAGTATGGTGTTGATGAGAAGGTGTTTCTGGTGTTGAGTAGGTGTTGCAAATGCAACAAGGTCAGTTGGTTTCCAAGTTCTTTCGAGAAAATTTGCATAAAGAGTGTACAAGGTGACAAAGGTGTGATATGCATTGTACTCCACATTTCTTCATGCTTGAAGATGTGCTTGTGTGGTTTGGATGTGATATTCAAAAGTGTACAGAGGTGTTATATCCAGAGTTTTAGGTTTTGGATCGTGCGGTAGTAAAATAGGTGTTTGACAGTGTTTGGCCTATGTAGAAGGTCGTTTGGGAGAAATGGATTTGCTCCACATTTCTTCACGTTAAAGTTTATTGTCTTGCGGATTTGGGAACATGCTAGTATTTCCTTTATCTATCCTCCCTTGGATGGTATGGTGTTTAGTTTCTCCACAAGCTTGGTTCATGTGTTGTGTCTCAGTGGCAATTTGACTAGTTGCATAGGATGATAGTATTCTCAGTTGCATATGTTTCCTCCAATGATTTTTAGTATTCTGTTGGTGTTGGAATATTCCAAAATGTTGTGTGATGTTGCTATGTGGTCTACATGATGTTTCTAGACTTGATGAAGTGTGTATATGGTTGCTTGGTAGTTTTAATGTCATTTTGGTTGACCTGGCGTGTTAGCGTTACTTGCAGATGTGCTTCATGGTTTTTTGAAGCTTGGTGTAGTGTGTTAGTGTAGATTTGGGTTCTAGTTAACCCTTGGTGTGGTCTGCCTTTACTTATTTCACACCGTGGAAGTGTTTAGTGCTAACCTATTTGGTGGTTGCATGTTTGAGGTGCATATGTTTCCTTAAAGCCATCTTGGAGAATTTTTTTGAGGTTGTGGAGGATATATATGCATGATTAATTGTTGGAGAAGTGTGTGATGTGTAGTGGTGCAAAATGATGTGTATGTGATCAAGTGTTGAGATTATAATGCGAACATGAACACCTAAGACTACCAAGAGTAGTGAGAAGAAGGTGTCTACATTTAAGTGTGCTTGAAGTTGTTGGAGGCAGTGAGCCGAAGGTTTCAGATGGTGAATAGTTTTTGTGGTGGATTCTCCCATTGCTCTAAGGTAGTGAACCTCCTTGTAATAGTTCTTTTCTATTCTCTTTCTATCCAAGAAGTGAGCCCTTCTTTCTTTTGGATAGTGAGTCCTTTGGGTAGTGAGCCCTTTTGAAAGTGAGCCTTTCATGATTGATGTTGATATTCATGTATATGTGAGTTAATCCTCACCATGGTTTTTCCCCGATTATGGTTTTCCATGTAAAATCTAATGTTTTATTGTGTATGGTTGTTGTTGTGTTGATGTTTCATTTTTTTACATTCATGTTGATGCTTAATAAGGGTTTGAAGATTAATAAGGTTTTGAAGGTTTTAATGTACAACTGATTCACCCCCTCTTAGTTATCTTGTGTGTCTAACAATTGGTATCAAAGAAAAGGTTCCTTAGAAGAAGCTTAATCACTTGAGGTAGATTCAGATGGTGCATAGGAATAGTGCCAAAGCTCCTATGTTCGATGGAACAAATTATGCCTTATAGAAAGCCAAGGTGGAAGCCTTTCTTGTATAATTAGGGTTTTGTGTATAGAAGGCAGTTGAAGATGGATATGCTATACCTGCCATTGCTCTAAAAAGTGAAGATGATATCAAGGATTATGAGAATAATGGAAAAGCAAGGAATGCTATCTTAAGTGGTCTTTCTGATTCAAAACTTGTGAAGGTGATAAGCTACAAAACTACTAAAGAGGTCTGGGTAAAGTTAAAAATTATTTATGAAGGATATGCTAAAGTCAAGCAAGTAAAGATGCAGAATTTTGAAGCCAAATTTGAAACCATAATAATGTCAAAAGATGAAGATATTGTAGGCTACATGCTCAAGGTGGATGAAATTGTCAATGCCATCAATGGTCTTGGTAGAAAACTAGAGGAAAGTGAAATTATGAAAAGGTATTGAGAACCCTTCCTAAATCTTATAGTGCTAAAGTTTCTACTATTGAGGAAGCTCAAAATTTGGATCAATATTCTAGAGATCAATTATTTGGTGCTTTAAATACTTTTGAATTAAGAGATTTTGATAAAGATGCTTCAAGGAAATAAAATGCTTTTAAAGTTAGCAAGAAAGAGAGGAATGATGAATCTGATCCAGATGATCTTGATGAAGTGGAAGAAAATTTTGTAAGAAGATTGAAAAAGGGAATTGGAAAATACAAAGGTAAGTTACCCTTCAAGTGTTTCAATTGTGGAAACATAGGTCATTATGCTTCAAAATGTCCAGGAAAAGTTTCAATGACAAACATAGAGATTATAAAGGTAAATCTTTCAAGAAGAATTATTATGTTAAAGAAGATGATCGTACATCTAAGATGAGGAATCAGACTATCCAAATGATGGAAGTGATGAATGCTTATTCATGGTTTTGAATGTTGGAACTAATTCTACTAACCCTGACAGATGTGTGAAGGAAATCGATCTGGAAACATGTCACAGTATTGAAGGAACTATGTTGACCGCCTTTCATGCAAGAGAGGAGATAAACTACTAGATAATGACATCAGATGCTCAAATCATATGACAGGTGATAAGAGTAAGTTTTTTAAACTTGAGAAATATGATGGTGGTTTTTTTAAGTTTGGTGATGACACATCTGCTAATATCTATGGAAAAGGTTCTATTAGTTTTGATAGCAAGCATAAGATAGATGATGTTATTTATGTCAAGGGTCTCCAACATAATATTCTCAGTGTAGGAAAAATGTGTAGTAAAGGATACTATCTAGTGTTTCAGGATGATGGTTGTGAAATCAAGAAAGGAAGCTCCTGAACTTTGGTTGCTATAGGAATAAGGACAAAAGGGAATGTTTGTTAGCTCAAAGGTGTTGGTGGTAGGTGCTTTATGTCACAAACCAATGAAAGTTGGTTGTTGTTGAAAATTGAAGGTAATATTGTAGCTTAAAACTTGTAAAACTATGCGACTGTAGATCTAATTAAGTTTTCTTTCTTACAAATTCTTTGTGTATGATTATCTGTTTAGATCAATTTTACCAATTGTAGAAAGAGACAAAAGATTGTAGAAGAATGAGACAAGAAGATAGACGTGACACAACATATACGTGGAGAAACCATTTCGGGAAAAAATCAACCACCAGAATCAATAGTGCTTGTATTATTTAACCTTAGAACAAGATTACAATAACACTATATCAATCCTTGATTGATATGCTTCCTTTTCTTCAATAATACTTCTTCACAACCTACAAATACACTCTGATAAAACTCTCTTCAACTTGCTGCAATAAATAGAAAATTATGAGCATTGTAAACTCAAAAGATTTGATCAAAACAAGAGAATACAACTCCTCACAAATATCTATGCCTAGATTGGGCAAGTAGAGTTCCACCATGTAACATGAAGTAAAAAAAAAAGTCTAATCAATTTAGGCACCCCAAATTGAATACTTAACTGATTGTTGGTCAAGAAAATATCTTGCAAGCATCACCTCAAAGTTGGTGCCCAAGAATGGGCCCACTTAACTGAGCCTTGTAAATATCTTCTCATGCAAAAGGTGTTAATTGAAAGATGCCAACTTGGGTGCCCAAGGTGGGTCCAAGTCAATCTGAGTTAGCTAAAACATATCTCTTCATCAATTCATGCAAACATTATGCATGATTGATCATCCCCTCTTAACTGAAAGTATCAACTTGTTATCTATCATGCAACTGAAGTCATTAGTCATGCAACACAAGCCAACTGAAGTCAACTACATGCAATTGAAGATAACTGAACCATAACTGAACTGAACTGATAGTTCCACTCCACACATTGTAAATAACAATCCCTAATTTATAAGAACAAGACATGCATTACATAAGAGTTATCAACTCTCCAAACAATTAACTTAAACAAGGTGGGTCCCACCTTCCATGTGGGCGTCCCATGTACTCCTATTTTATAGGAGCTCTTCTTGGACATCTCCACATGTTCCTATCATTTATGAATAATTACAAATTTCAATTTACATGTTCATTTCATTTGAATTTAATCTCTTTCTAATCCTAGTGTCGGGGAACACTTTCCAAGGACTTAGGAGATACATGAAATATGTTTAGGATTGCAATTAAATGGCATCCTATTCCTAACATTCTCCCACTTGAAATTATAAATTGCAATTATTCTAAACAAGGAATCATTATTATAAATTAATAGGACTCAAGGCCAATGCTCTTCCTGCACCAAGAGAACTTATTTGTAGGAATTGTTTTTGTAAGATAATCCAACATTGATCAAAGTGTCAACTTTCTTAATCAATACCTTCCCACTCTCAACCATTTCTCACACAAAGTGATACTGAACATCAACATGCTTAGTATGAGCATGATACATAGGATTTTTGGCTAAACAAATAGCACTCTGACTATCACATTCAAGTCTAATTTGTTTGCAATTAAAACCAATACCTTTCCCATAAATAGAAACAACTGCTAACATTGATCAAGTCTAACAATTGGTATCAAAGCAACAGGTTCCCTATAAAATTTTAATCAACTTGGGTTGATCTTGGTAGTGGAATACTATGGAAAAAAGAAAAGGAAAAAAGAAAAGGACAAAAGAAAAAGGTTAGTGGTAAGAACAAAATTGTTCAACAAGTCCCAATCAAATCAAGTGATGTATTGCTGCAAGAAACACCTCTGCCAATTGACACAAGATATGATATATCTGAAACATAGTATAATTTTGTAGTTGAGAATGTTGATAGAGAAGGAGACCACATTGTGAGTGAATATGAATAGGAGTATGATGAAGATGAATGTGAAATTGATATTGATGGTGAACTCATTTATGCCCTAGATGTGATCAAGAAACTAAAAAAGGAGAACCAAAGATTAGAGTTGCAGCTTCAAGAAGAAAAGGAGTCCAAGGCCAAAACACTTTCAGCCCTTGAAGATGAAGAAAAACTGATCATAGATTTGAAGGTACAAGTTGTAGAAGTTAAGAAAATAGAAGAAGTCATAAATCAGTTTAAGGAAAAAGAGGTTGATCATGAAAGATATGAGTTAGATATAGTTTCTATGAGAAAGGAGCTAGAAAAGGCATCTTACAAGTTACACAAGAATCTTCAATTTGAAAATAGCATTGAATGCTTAAATGAGATGCTAGGAAAGCAAAAATATCACAAGGATACTATTGGTTTAGGCTTTGAAAAAGGGTAGAGTTCTAAGGTCAGACAAACTCCTACAAAGAAAATAGATCTAAACTATCATTTTGTTGCTCCTAAGACTGAAGACAAGAAGAAGACAATAGTAGATACTCCTGCACAAGCCAACAAGAACAAGTTTATAAGATCATTTCATTTAGGACAACATCAAATGAACAGGTTTGAAAACTCTTTTCATGGTTATTGCTATTCATGTTTTGAATTTGGTCATAATGCAATAGAGTGTTGGATGCATACAAGGAAAGTTGGGTGGAATAAGATTCCTTATGAGTGGTCAAATAGAAGAAGTAATGTCCTATGTTATAAATGCAACCATCTAGGTCACATTGCAAGGTTTTACAGTACACAAGAAAGAAATGATGTTTTTGGATTTTCAAGAAGATATAGTTCTTTTGTGCCTATGGTTGGTTACAAGATCACTTACATTATAAGTTTAATAATCTTGGTCATATAGCAAGGTCCTGTAAAATTAAGTTGATGGAATCATTTAGACATAAAAAATAGTAAAATACTCTAATCAAGTAGAATAAAGGTATCATGAAAAGTTTGGAGAAGAAAACAAGACCAAAAGAAGGAAGACCCTAAACTTGTGCATATTGCAGAAGAGGCATCACTAATTGCTTAAAGAGAAACATGAGGTCAGGGGGAGATGATTATTTCTTTATTATTCAGCCCCATAGACAACAAAAAAGAGGGTGTATAAAGAAAAGTTGAATAGGAATAAGTGGTAATAGTCATTTAAAGGTTTAAGGTTACCCTGAATAGAGATGTAGTGCTTGACAGGGTTTCTAGAGTTATTTTGTGTACAAGAACTTATTGTAGCAAGTAATAGTACACATTCTCTTTTTCTTGTACTATAAATGTAAAGAGAAAAGTGATGAATGAGGTGTCCAAGGTCATGATTTTGGGAAATCCACAAGGATTTCATGAAAGTCCTTTTAAGGGCCGACAATAGTAGTCAATGTGTAAAAAGAATGTGTTCCAAGTTTGAAGGATATCAAGGCCATAGTACAAAATCAAGGACATACCACAATTTAGCATGAATTTTTCATGACAACGTGTAAAGGGACATTCCATGACATCTGTGAAGGGAATGTGGAAGTCATGCCATAATAAGGACAACTTTTTCTTTTCATGTCAATAAATCTACATTCAACCTATGTAGTTTCAAAGACCCTATACAGTTGTATACGGAAATTCATGATTGTCAAGGATGGTTAATGCAAGGTCACCATAAATGATAATGTGATAGTATGCAATGAGACAATAGAAGGGGACAGTTTGAGACAAGCATTTTAAGGACATATGCTTCAAGATATTAGAGTGATGAGGGTGCTATGATAAAATAGGATAGCCACTACAATTAAAAGCTAGTCCTCATGATTGGGTTGAGACTATGAAGGGGAATACTTATGAGGAGATCTTGCAAAAATGAAGAGGACAATACTCATGATAGATGGTAAGTAATTTCACCAAGAAGAGTCATAGATAAAGATGCTCTTGTCATAGTAAGGCACTTAAAATGTTATAAGGATTAGGTATAATATTATGAGCACTAAGAAAAAGTTAAGTAGTCCATAATAGAAGTCACTTCAAGTAAAATTATTTGAAGAGAAGAGCTTATGAAGGACTATACAAGTCATACAAAAGGAAATGAACAATGGTACAGTCAAATATCAAGGCAGAGGAAATACCACAAGTGACAGACCTATATGTTGAGCTTCAGGGTGAATGAATAGTGGCAAATAATGATAAGATACAGTGAAGTGGTTACTATGTCACCTTATTTTATGATTGTAATCTACAATGGTTCTATATCCATATGTTGTGCTATCAGTCACTTTTAAGTGTGATCAACCATCCTAGAAAGTTTCTTGTTGATCATAGCATCACTAGACATCAAATTGCACAATATTGAGGTCAAGATGATAAGTGGCCAACAATTCCTGCACTTTCCACACTTTATCAACTTGGAGGAATAGTTTAGTCTAAGTAAGGGTGTGTGAAGACAAATTTTCAATAACATTGGAAATGAGTAGGAAGAAAATGACTATGGGTATTGTGTATAATGGAGAAAGATCTAAAAAAAATAGCTATCAAGCCAATGCTTTAGGATAGGAAGTAAACATCTAACTTGGATTGGTAATTGACAATACAAAGGCTATCTTAGCAATGATACAAAGGCTAGTATGTGAGGGAGATAAGTACTAACACCTCAAATATTCCTTTGACAATCATTGTTTAAAATTTGTAATAACAATAGAAAATGATATGCAACTTAGACAATGAAATTCTTCTATTCTCAATACCATGTTTGTTGTTAACAATCCTTTATGTTTGTGCCTTTGATAGTGATTTACATGTATATTTTGCAATAACAGTGATGTGTATTTAACTACCATGAGAGAATCTAGGTATGGTGATGGGTAATAACAATGATATGCAAAAACATGTTGCAGGAGTAGAATGACAGTGCCACATTCAGTTGCCCTAAAAGAATCTTGTTGCAGGGATATGGTGGTAGTGTCTGTATAATGCTAGACTTTACCAAACTAACAGTGATAATGATAAGACAGTATCATATGGATCTTGGACAGTGATTTCCATGTTTGATTTCTCTTTCCTGGTTTTTCTATTTATGTTTGTTTAGCCATAAAGGACTTGCATATCTCAACCCAGGTTTTTCAGTGATATCCATTGACAGTGATATTTTTTTAGTGATATGGTATAGGTTCATTAGTGATATTCATTGATAGTGATATTTTTTCAGTGATATGGTATAGGTTCATCGGTGATATTTATTGAAAGTGATATTTTGTTAGTGATATGGTTCAATGATTTGGTGTGAAACACTCTTTTGTTTGGTCAATGTAATATAGATTTTGGAAAATAGTATGATGCTTAGTCTTTCATGATTTATAGTTGTGAATTTGAAACAGTACAATGATCTTCATCACAATTTGATAGTGATATTCATTTCTCAGTCATAGAGATTTGCAGATCTCAATCACATTTTGATGGTAATATTTTTTGTCTTGGACTGACAGTGATGTTTTTCGTTGAGGAAATCTTGTTGCATGGGTATGGTGCAGTCTGGTGTAATGACATTATTAATCAAAACGACAATGCATACCATATTATCAGTGATTAAATACCATCCTATTTCCAACGATATTCCAAGTATGTTTAACCAAGATCATAGTTTCTAGCTTTCCATGTAGGTCTACCTATTTTTTAGGGGGAGTATACACTCCTTTTTCCTTGATGTCAAATGGGGGGAGATTTGAAGAGAGTGGAGTGTAGGTTTTTCCATCAATGAAAAAGGGGGAGTTTGTTGATTTTTGTCATTGATGTCAAAGATTGATGGAGTTGGTTAATGGAGTTTGTTGACTTGTCATTGATCTCAATAATACTTGTGTTCATTCCATGGTGTTTGGTGATTGATTTATTCATGGTGATTGTTGAATGAAGTTTTTCATTAGTAATGTAAAGGTACTTGTTCCCTTATTACAAGGTGATTGTGATATTTTATGTTTTCATGTTCATTTCAATTCATATTTTTGATGCTCATTACTCATACTTCATTTAGTTCATGATGTTGATGTTATTGATTCAAAAGTGTCAAAGGTTGTGTTGTTGCAAAGGTGGAAAAATGCAGTCAGTTACTCCATGACAAAGAGTTGTTCCAGGACAAGGTATGGCAGAGTGTCATGACAAGGTATGAATGACAGAGTGCCATGAAAAGGTATGATAGAGTGGAACTTCAATAGTGCTTCATAACAAAGTACTTGTTGATTATTCTGAGAATTGCTTCATGACAAAGTAATCATTCAGAGGTTATTGAGATGGGGAGTTGATATGCCATCTTTCACACATTCACACATTATGTATTCAATGAAAAAGTTCTTCATAAAAGCATGTTTGAGTCAATGATGTGGGAAAATATTTTTATTAAGACCTCTTATTGTTCTTTTGAGGATCAAGATTAGTTGGCTTTGATTTCATCTGTTTTAGAGGTTTATAGAAAGCTATGGTGTAAACTCATCTTAGAGTTTTGAATCTTATAACCTAAAACTCTTAGCAATATCTAAAACCCTAAGAAATACTATATCCTAAGAACCTTGAAGAGTTTATGCCTTATGAAGGCTATCAAAGAAAGTTTTACTTTATGTTATATTTGTATGTTGACCTACTATAAATAGTAGAAATGTACTTAAATGACCACTTAAGGGGGCCACCCTCATATGGCAACCGACCCTTTAACTGGCCAGACAAGTTGAAGACTTATGTTTATTTCTCAAAGTAAGATCTATAGTCTTTATTTGATTATTAAGTTGGCGAGTGTCACAAATCAAAGGTCCTTATTTAAATAGGCCATTTTCTGAAGCTTTTACATTGATGGGCATATGGAGGTATTTTCCCTAGGGTTGGTTACATATAGTTTTACAACTGTTTTGAGACAACGATGAATTTAGGAGAAAAGCTAGTGCATTGAGAAGGTTTTGAGTGTGTTCTGGGCTCTGTAAGAGTGTATGGAAGACAATGATACCATGTTTGTGGTAAAAAAATACACAAAAAGGAAGAAATAAATAACAGTGTATAAATAGGGTTAATGTTGTCTTAGTATGACAGTGTGCATGAAATGCATTCTTTTCTTTGCACAGGTTGATATGATTTCAATGAAATCATCAGTGAATGGAGGTTGTTTGACAACAAGTACGGTACATGAATTTGTGTAACAAGTGCTCTGAATCTACAAATGTTTGTTTGACTAGTTTCCAATGTTGTCTAGGGTCTTGAATGTTAAAATAGAGGATATGTTAGTGTGTAAGTTTGTCTAACAATGCTCTAGATGTCCTGATATCCATATGACTATAGACTATCATTAAAATAGCAGACATAGTTTTATAGAAGTTGTTACTTTGTGTCATATATTTGTTCATTCAAGAGCAGATTTGTGGAGTTGGCACTCCTAAAAGTTGTTGGAGTTGGTGCTCCCGAAGGACTTGAAGTTGGTGCTTCTTGTGTAGGGAATTGGTGTTCCTTCTATCTATAATCAATGGGATTTTGGTCTATGAGACCTAATGGTGGAGTTGCTGCTCTATTGTAATTAGTGATATTTTGGTCAGTGATACCTAATGAATATTTTGATGAGGTTGGATAGTGGTTTTTCCCTACTTATGGTTTTCCACTTAAATACTTGTTTCACGGTTTCATTTGCATGTTTTTAATGTCTTTGGCATGTTAGCATTAATTTATTTTCCAGCTATTAGGTTTATTAATGAGCTAGTTTTTCATTAGATCACTGATTCACCCCTCCTCTTAATGATCCATTGTATTCCAACACTAATTGGGTAATGTCTAGTATTTTATAGACCATATCATACATCAAACTACCAAATATACTATAATAAATAACTCTACTTGTATCCTCCATCTCATTAGGAAATTTTGGACACATATCTATTAGTAACTTCATTCCCATCATAAGACAAACACACAATGGACTATAAGTTGCTATGTTGAATCTCTCCAACACTAAGTTCACATAATTAATTTGGATTAACCATAGTTTTTTTGTTAGCTATGTCTCTTCTAATATTCATCCTTAAGAATTTCCTAGTTGTCTCTACATGAATTAATGTAGGAGACCTATTAACCAGGTAATTAGTTGTGGTAATTGCTTCTACCTAAAAAAATTATTCTCTACCAACCTCACAAAGCATACTCCTAGCCCTATTAAACCATCATATTCATCATTTCTAAAGATTCATTTTTGTGAGGGGTATATGGGGTTGTCTCATGTTGTTTTATATGATTATCTTTATAAAATATATTGAAATATTCTAAACTCTTAATCTTCTTACCAATTTGATTTTCAGAAAGAGCCTTAAACTCTTTAAAATCACTAAAGACTTTAATTTTACTTTTGAGAAAATAAAATCATGTCCTAATATAATCATCAATGAAATCTATTCAATATATAAATTTAAAAATTGAATGAATACTAAAATGACAAAAAACATCAAAATATACAAGTCCAATTTCCTAGAAGATTTGTGAGTACTAGAATAAAATTGAACACGATTTAGCTTTCCATATATGTAATGTTTTTAAAATATAAACCTGAGACTACAATAATTCAACTTATCAATAGGGTTTTTATTTTTCATGGCATGAAAACCCTTCTTACGTATATGATCAATTCTTTGGGGCCACAATATTATTTTCTTAGTAGGAAGCTTTGTTTCTAAATAATGAAAACCCTAAAGTATCAAAAAAACACAACCATAAAAAGTGGATGCAACACACCTCTTTGTTGCTATTTTCAATGGGGAAGGTGTAGACTCTACAAATATCCACTATAGTAAAAAAATATTGCATTGAACTATGCATGTATTACGCTGAAATAGAGTGAAAATTTCACACCCTTTGCAAGAACCATAGCTCCTATAAGCATATTATATCCTCCACTAAAGAACAAAATTTTATACCCACATCATTAAATTTACTTGTAGATAAAAGGTATCATTCCAAACCAAAGATACGAGACACACCATTGATCCTCTTCACATGTCTATCAAGGAATCTAATCAAAACTCATCCACAATCAACTATCTTCAAATGAGAATCATCACCCAAGTACACCTTCCCAATATAAAATTCTTCATACTTAGCGAGCCAATGTTGATGTGAGGTTATATTGAAAGATGCATGTGAATCAATAAGCCCACACTTTTGATGCATGTATTGCAAAGGGCATGATAAAGGAATTTTCATCATCTTGGGAGGATATATTAGATTTATCATCAAAATTATTCTTCTTATCTCCTCTTTGCAATCCTTTAAATATTATCTAGGTTTGTTGTAGTTCAAAAATATTTCCTTGGAATTATGAGGATACTAGATCTCCCATAATATTTGGATCTTTACTTGTCTTTATTTTTATCCTTCTCCCTATCTTTTTCTTTGGATATTTTATGAATTGTAAGGGCCTCCTCAATCATTTCAAAAAAAATTCTTTGCATCTCTTCAAAAATTATGATGTAAACACCTCATACATCTATAAGTTATTGGTAGTAATCCCAAAGGCCATCACAAGAGAGTCCCATGAATTAAGAAAACAACATAATATAGTCATACAATGATAATCCTCTATTTTCACTCTAATGGAGCTCAAATTATCAACTAGAATATTGAAGAAATTGAAATTATTGGATATAGACCCACCATCCTCCATTTGAAGAGAATACTTCTTTCTCATGAATAAATTATTAATCATAGATTTAGCCTCATAAATTTCACCAAGATTCTTTCTATTTTTTTTCATGGTATTCTTTTTATTAATATCTAGTAAAATCAAATCCACCAAATAGAGCCTCACAAGACCCTCATCCTTTATATCCATCAAGTCATAGTCCTTTTGTTTCATACTTGATGGCATGGTCCCAAATATTAATCTTCCAAATATCAAAGTTATCACCATTAGACTTCTCCATTTATAATATTTTAAATGTGATTATCTTCTTGTAGTAAGATAAAATAGTTTGTGCAAGCTCCAACTCAATTAAATATTAGTAAAAATAAACATCTACCCAACAACTATAATAAGATACAATCAAGATTTGAGACCAATTGAAAGGAATCAAGGTATGTGAAATGATTTCTACACTAATCTAACAAATATCATGAATTTTCAATTTTTACATATAAAGAAAGAAGAATTACATATGAACATGAAATATGCAATATACCATAGCACAAATGTACATGGAGAAAACCATTTCTAGGGAAAAATTCACACTCCAAAGAAACCCAAAATATTATTCACTAAACCAAAGGAACACAATACAATTATAGAGCCAGATACTATAGGAGTATCAACAACATATAAAATTGGATTAAATCCAAAAACATAATAATAATTAAAAATCAAATATATAAATTAAAAATCCAATAGCCAAATAAATAGGTAAGAGTTTAAATTAGAAAACCAAAAAGGTTTAGGAAAACTTGTTGGAAGAAGAAGGGCTTTTTCATTGATGTGCTTATTGGAAACATGAGCATGAAGTATGAGCTTAAGGTATGAATATAAGTTGTATAGTATTACAGTACAATGTTGTAATTAATGCCAATATTGTGATGAAGTATGAAGATCATTGTGCAAACCATTTTTTATAGCTTGAACATGTTTGAAGATGGTTATTTAGTGGATATTTGCAAGAAGGTTTGATCTAGTGAAGACAGATAAGAGAGAGAATTGGCTAAGTGTCAAAACAATGTTCTTTGTGTACAAGACATATTGTATTTTGGTTTGCATTGATCCATTGTGTAGAATATTTCTCTATGATTTTCATTTAATTTTCTTGGATGTTATAAGAGTCTAAACCCAAAGTTTCACAATTTTTCGGTCCTTGGTATTGAAGTTATGAATGATAGTATATCGGGTTTGGCAATGACAGAGGTTTCCAATTCAATGTGTATGTTTTAGTGAATCCTTACTTCTCTATGGATTGGTAACTGGATTTGCAGATTTGTGGATATGTTGAAAGGTGTTAGTATAGTATGGATTCCAAGTGGGATGAAGTTTTGAGGTCCTCGTGTCCATTTGTGGTTGAATTTTTTATTAATATTGATGTTAGGTCATTACCGATATTGACCTAATAAGTTTTGGGTATTGTGAAGTTTTGAGAAGTATTGATCCATTATGTGGTAGATATTATAGGTCCATACCAACCTAGTTGGATGTGTTATAAGTTTTTGAATCATGGAACAAAGTATGTATATGTGTATGTTGAGTCGACAAGGTATATTTTGTATAATACATTTAATTAGGCTGACCTAATTGACGTTGTAAGTGTTTATGAATGAATCAGATATATATGTAAGATCTTTTTTGGTGTTTTGGTGATAGATATGTAATGTGATGTGTAGTTGATGTGAATTGTGCCAGTATAAAGTGAATTCAGAGCAAAACAAAGTGTTAGTACAAATCAATATGAAGTGTATAAAGTTTGTATATTGAGAATTAATGGAGCTATATTCCAACATGTTGTAGATGCATTTGTAATAGTTCAAATCCTGGATATGAAACAACAATATCTTCCATATTTTCTTCTTTCTATGGGTTTTGAGTCCATAGGACAGTGAGTCCACCTATAGTGAGAAATTTTGTAATATCTTATAACTGATTATAATATATTGTGAGCTAATACTCACCGTGGTTTTTCCCTTTTTTAGTTTTCCATGTAAAAAATCTAGTGTTCATGTGTTATGTGATGTTTATGGTTGATTTCATGATTTCCTTTCTTACTTAAATCTTCTATGTGGAATGAATATCTAAATATTTAAGTGATTTCAAAGAATACTTATTCACCCCCCCTCTCAATATTTTGAGTGTTCAACAATTGGTATTAGAGCTTTGTTCCTTGGAAGGAGCTTAACCACTTAAGGAATATCTTAGAGGTTGAACACATGGTTATTAAAAGATTTCCTACTCCTCCAAAAGATACTTGACGTTGGGTTTATAGAAGAAGAGTGTGTGGTTGACAGGAATGGAGAACTCAGAATAACCCTTGAGGATATGAAAAGGAATGAAAGTGAGAACAAAGATTTGAATAAAAATTTCAAAGAAGTAGATGAATGCATCAAAAAGTTGAGAAAGAAAATCAAGAAATTCAGAGAAATAAATAAGGAGGTTAGTGATCAGTTGAAGCAAGCCAATGAAATAATTACTAGTCTAAAGTGCAAGTTGAAGAAGGAAAAAGATTTGAAGAATGTTTGAATGCAAAGATGAAAAGAAAATATGGAGAATATTCAAAACTTGAAGAAGTTGTGACCTTGAGATCATATCTTGAGAAAGCAAGGAGTCATGAAGACAAATTCAAGATGATTTCAACAAAGTTTGATGAAATGATTGCAAATCAAAAAGGATCTAAAGACAAAGAAGGATTAGAGTTTGAGAAAGGTGAAAGCTCAAAGATAGATAAACTCCAAATCAACCTGAAAAAGAAAACCAAGGATAAGAAGAGCAATGTCAAATAGGTCTAGAAGATAAATTCAAGATGAGTTCAGATTAGATATTGAGAAGGTGGGTCATGAAGACAAATTCAAGATGAGTTCTACAAAGCTTGATGAAATGATTGAAAATTAGAAAGTATCTAAAGACAAAGAAGGATTAAAGTTTGAGAAAGGTGAAAGCTCAAAGAAATAAAAAACTCAAAATCAACCTGAAAAGAAGATTAAGGACAAGAAGAGAAATGGAAAATGTGTCTAGAATCAAAGGAGAGGCTTAAAAATACCACCTATTAGGCAAAAAAATGCATAAAGGTACCCATCTGTTAATGGTTTCTATTATTCTTGCAAGAGCTTTGGTCATAAGGTAGTGAATGCAAAAATCAAATGATGAGTGGCTATAACAATAGTATGAGGTTTCAATATTTTAATGGCTACTATTATGCAATGGATTTGGGCTAAATCTAATCAATGCAAATCTAGAATGAATGGAAGCAAGCATGTTCAAAATAATGTCATATTCTACAATTGTAGTAGACCTAGACATATCTCTAAGCATTTTAGAAGCAAGAATGTAAAGAAGAACAATATGGTAAAGAAGAATGATCCAGTGAAAAAGGTTGATCCAATAGAGATGAAGAAAGAGATGGAAAATATTTGCAAAAATAAGGAAGATAGTGAGACTAAGCTTGAGTCTGTACCAACATCTTGTGCAGATGTTTCCTTTGGAAACTAAGAAGAAAGCTTTGTCTTAGGGGGAGCATTAATAGAATATTCTTTTCCCCTACTAAATAAATGGTGTCGATGCTTCAACACGTGGATATGAGGTGTGGGTCAATATGCTTGACCTATTGGAGAAAAAATTGGTGGAAAATATTGAGTTGTGGAAGTTTGTAGAGCATTTGAAGTTGACTATGCATATAGTTAGGGTTTCTACCAACTTTTTTTAATAAAGTATTCAATGTGAACTAGGTTATGGCTAAAGTTTTATAAGTGATTTGAAACATAGTCTAAGTTATTTATAAACAAGAATTTGAGGAGAGCAGAGCAGTGAAAGAGAAAAGTGGAGTGATTGTAGCAATTGAGATTTGGTACAAGAAAAACCCTAGACATAAGTGATTCAAAGGTATTTAAAGTTTCCATTCACCCTAATTTCAAAAAGAACTTTCAATTTGATACAAAAATGTATATGCCACAATTTGTAGACGTTACATATCATCCACACCCTAAATTCAAATGACATCTCGTCAAATCTCTGGTGGATGATTTTGATGGTGCATTTTCACGCATCCCATATGGTGTTTTACACATGGAAGATGTTAGGGAATACATTCATGTTAATATGGAAGAGTATAATCATACAAAGCTAAGTGATGTATGGTATAAAAACCTCATCAGAGATGATTTCAAGTTGAAATTAGAGTTTTAGGTTTTGGTGGAGAAGAAACTCAACATCTGGAATAGTTTTCCTATCTTTTTCTATATAGATGAGTGGGTGAGATACACCCTGAGCCACATTCATGAAAAATTACTCTGGTTGGATATACCATATTTGATCAATAAAGAGGCTATTAGGGTTGTTACTAGATTATTTTCAACTGGACTAGCTCTAGTGCTCAAGTTAGTACAAAGTATGATAGAAGAGCATTGACAATAAGGACATCAGAAACTCGATAATTAAGTACACTTAAATGGTGATAGGATACAAAATATACTTCACCAATAGAGAAAATTTAGTATCAACAACCACCATCAATACAACATATCAAATGGTTGAGAAGGGTGAAGACTATGATTTATGTGAAATGTTGAGATTGAAGCTTTTGAAAAATCTATAGAAGACAAAGGACTCTAAGTATGCCTTTAAGTTTGGAACTTTAATCATCTATATACTATTTTACTTTTTTAATGAGGTTATCGGTATTGTTGTGCCTATAGCACACATGCCCCGTTCGGAACGGGGACCCTCTCTTTTCACCTTCACTAGGTCACTTTTTCCTTCATCTCATTTTACGTGCCCCCTATTTTGAGTCCCAATTGGTCAAGGAGTCATAAAGTTACCATCTAGAGTTGACAAAGTTTCACCACCCATGAAATTTTCAAGTCGTTTTCCTTTGTGGAGCTCCTCTGGCAACTTTCCTTAGGTCTTTGAAACTAGCCTCCTTCACTTGATGTGGATCCACCTCTACGGGTTTCCCCATGTGGGATTCCCCCCATCCTTTGTCATTTCCGCAACAGTTGGCTCAAGCCATCCACCTGCATGGCAAGCTCTGCATCCTTCATCATCATTTGCTTCACCAGCTTGCCAGGTAGCAATAACTAGACCGACACCCGCAGGATGGGCTTTGACCTTCTCGCCGCCAGGATTTTTGAAAACTGTGTTCACCAACCCTACTTGCCACCATACAGGTCATTAATGATCAATTTCCTATAAATATCCCAGCTGACCTGTCATTTTCATTCCTTTTTGTCAGTTTTCAGTGAGCTCTACCATTCGTCGCTACCTTCGTGCTTACATGATCTAGTTGCCTATCAAATGTTGTAGTCGTCGGATTCTTCACAAGTTCTTGTGGGATATTCAGGTAGGTTTTCCACTACCACACTAGTCATGTATTTTTCAATGAGTTTTACAAAGTTATTAAAAATCTTGACAAAAAAACTTTTGGATTAGTTAGAGCACTAAATTCCGCTCAACCCACCTCAACAAAATTTGAAACCCCATCATACACCACCGGAAAAATCTTGCAAAACTTCAAGCCTTGGCCACTATTCTTCACCAAGGTGTTCGTGCCTTGGTGGCTTGCAATCCTTCATCCACCGTCTAGACTTCAACTATGAAACCTGAGGCCTTCACCCTTGGCGGGTCCACACATGCGAACGAACGCCCTCCTTCTGCCGAGATTCGTTCAAACTTGGAAGTTGAGTAATGCGGGGGTCCAAGGCCCCTGCGGGTCCACGTTTGCGAAATTCTGTGCGTGGGTGACACTTTACCTTTCATCATTTCTTGAACTGCCGTGTAACCTTGCCGCCCCGCCTTGCGAGCCCCGCAAAGCCTGCATCTGCTAAAATTGCCAAAACTTGGAGGTCTTTGATGCGGGAAAATATTTGTGGACTTTTTCCATCTCTCAGCCACTGTCATCAACACCATCACACATGGCCAGGAACACACTTCCTTCTGCCTCACGAACCTCGCTTTTTTTGTCGCCGTCACAATCACTCGAGATTTGCCTAAGGCTAGACTTCCTTATGAGTGGAACACTGTTGGGGTCTATCCACGACCCATCCCATCCTCTCCTCTGATCCTAATGGCTGATGATCTTCACCCATCTACCTTGCGGGCCCCAATAGTGACTTCTCCCCCTGAGCCTTCATTGAACATCTCCAAGAAAGACACCCTTGCGGGCGGTTCTTTGCGGGTCGCTACCTACGGCCCGCCTATGAGTGATCGCCATCTCAAAATGGTCATGCCCTATTGTCATTTTGCATGGCGGAGCCCAAATTGGCCTTTGTCATCCAGACCTTCTGAAGAATGAACGATCGATGCTTGAGGTCCCTACGTACCTGCTCGTGTGGGTTGCCCATTGTGGGGTGTCGCTTTCCCTCTATTGTTGCATAATGTTCATAAGGCCCTGCATGTCTACATTGCAGACCCTGCACCTTCTGTCTCCCCTTTGGCCCTAGAAAGCGAAAATGACTAAGTAAAGACTAATGTAGACCTGGTAGTGCAAACTACCGTCCCATCTTGGCTGATCCAAACGGCTGTCACCTAATAGCTTCCTGTGGGTTCTTGCCCACACCATTCTAAAGGACTTAAAATTTGAAGCTAAAATGATGTTTTCCTCTCTGCCTATGGGTCCCACAATGCAAGACTCTATTTGCAGGTTTCCACCATGCTAGTGTCATTCCAAATGGTGAAGCTCCAAACTGTTGAGACATCACCTACCTCTGCACCCTCTTGAGCCGTATGAGAAGTAGTTGAACAAACACCTTCAGGACTTCATGAACGATAGACCCATGTCCCGAAATGCTTCAGGACCTTGGTGGGCCCCAGTTATAGTGTAGGAATCTTGATGTGGGTGGCTGTATACGGGTCGTAGTGCCCTCTTCACCGTCTCCCTATTGCCTCCAAAATAACTGCCAACCTAGGGAAACCTGCACCCCTGGGCCTGAATTGCTCTATCTTCCCCAAACAAGAGCCAAATGATGGTTTTTAAAGAATATTATGACCTTTTATGATGAATTTCTTGATCTAACAGCTGTTTAACAAGATTTCACTAACGCTCCCCTCATTTTATACATGAATGTTCTTATTGCATTTCTGTTTGTAGAATTTATGGAATCGGCTGTGAGAATGTCGGGAGTGTCCATAGAAAAAGAAAAAGGGAAGAAAACTATCAAAGTCCCAAGAGGAAAAGAAGACAGACTAGACAAAGTACCAGTTCCATAGGGTGGAAATAACCTCCAAGGTCACATCTATGTGGGACTCGATATCAAACACCAAACTCAAACATGTTGACATGGAGGAATTCAGATAGAGGGTCATTGCCAACCCCACTACCGATAATGCAAGGAAAATCAAAAAGTGTGGTTTTGCTAAGGTAGTCGGTTTCTCGCCCGCTCTTGTGGCCCCAGAGTTCGTGATGGGTTACAGAGAAGCCTATCAAGAAGAAACTAGAAAGATCATTGATCATGAGGGTAAGGTGGTGGCCGACTTGTTTGTCAGGTCCATAGGGAAAATGTTCCACATCCCCACATTTGACCCTATGGAGTAGTAAACAAAGTAATATGCAGAAAGTATGTGGAAGGTTGACCCCCTAAAATGCAAAAAGTTAATTAACCAATATTAGTTAAAGGAGAAGAGGGGCAGTGCAAACAAGGTGCCCCAAGAGTTATTCAAGAGCAATTTTTATGAAGATTATCATGACTTGGTGACCTTGTTGAGTAGGGTTATGGGAATTCCTACAACTGCTTACTTTCAAGCCTGGATGTTCTACTTCATTGAGGACATCATTAGATGAAAGACCAAGTTTAACTAGGTTGGAATGATCAATAACAACTTGCACCAGCAATTCATGGCGGTCAAGAAGACCTCCCAATTCTATATGACCTCTTACTTGGTGTATCTCTTGGCCGAGACATTTCCTTATAGAGGTTTGTCTATCACATAGAGCCCAACTCTAAGAAGAGAGCTAAAAGTATATGATAGGAACCTGCAACTACAATACCGTAATTTCAAGAAGGATTATTGTAGGGTGAATGATGCCTTTATTTGACACATTATCAGACTTCTCGGCGGGGACTTTGGGAGGAGAGTCTCACATAGCATCGTGTGTTCATTCAACGATTTGGATTCTTGTTTATATAGTTCCCCAAGTTCACTTACATCCGACAAAAGGTTTCTCTGAGAGACCATACAAGCTGCCCTGATATCCAAATGATCGGCTAATATTGCTATAAATCTCTAGGTAGTTGCAAAATGAACATACTCTCCTCAAAGATAAACATCGGGTAGCAATACCGTATCCCCTCACATTCAGGTATGGAATGTACGCCCTCATAGATGCCCAATGCCCTGAATATTCAGAGAAGGAGATCATTGAATATAACCTAGGGCTCCACATGCTCAGCCAAAGATGGATCCATATGGCAAGTTAAAGAAGTTTTTTGGAAGGGAATACACCCACTTGCACAACATTGAAGATTTTTGGGCTAACTGTCGGGATGATAAGGAGGTACGCATGAGACATTATATGTGTATGACCACATACTTTTCCAAGACAGTCAAACTATTCCTGGTACTAGATCAGATCGTAGAAGATGAAAACACCAGCATAGATCTGACGTTTGATTTTGTCACCAATCTGTCATTTCCCTTAATAGACTGGAATGAGGAAGAGTTCAATGACCTTGACATTCTAACAAAGCTTGTGGAGCATAGAACAAGACAATGGATTGATGTACATATTGCTCAGTTGAAGCTCCAAGGAGCCACTCTAACCTACGGCGAGCTCAAAGATGAGCTCGAGAGTGAAACAGACAGTGGGACCATTGTTGCCCCAACTGAGGAGGCTCCCAAGTCTCCTCCTGCCACAAGGTCAAGAAAGAAAAAGGAGGTAACTGAGCACCAACTAAAACATAAGGTGTATTTGAGGAAGGCTTCAAAGGGTGAGACGTCAAAAGGGCCAAGAAATCAGGTGGATTCTTCAAAATGCCAACAATCCAGGAAGACCCACTACATGAGGGAGAGGAAGAAGAGGTTGAGCAACCTAAATAACCACCTACCACCTCTGCTCTTTCCATGACCGCTACTACCACTACCACTACTCCTACCCCAACATATCAAGCATTACCTACTTCCTCTCCACCTGCGATGGACATCTCAATTCACCTTGCCTCCATCTTGCCAACTATTCCAATTATAGTGCAAGATTCCTCATTTGCTACAACCTCACCACTCTCATCCTCCTCAGTGTCTCCCTCAACTATCATCCCTTTGGCAACCATGATTACCATGCCCACTCTTACTCTACCGGAGGCCTTTGCCTGACACATGCAAAATATGCCCATGGAACTCTCTAGGGTACTAATGAACCCTACAGTACAGGATGTTATGGCCTAGGTTGTCACTGGTCTCCCTATCCCTCCTTTGACAAAACTGCCAAATGTGGAAGCAACCATGCAGACCTCAGAGGAAATGGAGAGACAACAAAGAGAGGCTGCTAAGGAGATGGCTAAAGAATTTGATGATCCCTTTAGTGATGACTATCATGAGCACCCAAAACATCAAAACGTGACCATCAATGAGGTGGAATATGAAGAAGAAGGGTCACAGTCATCGGAGGAGGATGTTGAAGACCCCAGTGCCAATTACATAGTAGAGTCCTCTGATCAATAGCTCAAAGAAGAGTTGTCTAAACAACTCAAAGACGTCAGAGAGGAAGTTGAGATGGAATCTTCCGAAGAAAAGGAGGAAACTGGTGATGACATGGAAGTATTTACAAAGCCTCCAACAAAGGGACAAGATGAAGGCCCCAATAAAGAAGAAGAAATACCCCCTAAGAATGAGGAAGGAAAGAAAGAAACTGAAGCTGAAGAAGATAAGCCCGAAGAAGAGGCTGAAACAAAAAGAAGTCCTGAGCCAAAACACCATGAAGAGCTCGATCAAGAAGAGGAAAGGGAACCTGAGGGGGAGGACAACTCTAACGAAGATATAGCTTCTATCGGACTACTTGAGGAAAAAGACCATATTCATCCGGGACTTGGATGAGGAAGAAGAAGAGAAGGAAGAACAAGAAGCCTCAGACCATGAGGAAAGAGAGATCCAACATGCCCAAAGAGAAGGTGATCATGAATCAAAAAAGGAGGAATCTCAAATGCCAGATTGGTTCGAAAGGATATTACAGAAGAAGACCCCCACTCTCATGGACCCCAAGGAAAGACTAGAGGCTATATTTGTGTGAGCTCAAATAAGCACAAAGAAGGAAAAGAAACCAAGAGTCTGATCCCACATTACAATGGATGCATTAAGATCGAGGATAGTACAAATTGCCACTCTAGTAGTAGATAAAGGGGAAGGGGCAAGTTATAACATCTCTACCATTGACTTAGACACCACTACGAGGGAGAAAAATATTGATTAGCTCTAGGGGTCGGTTGCCACAATTGTCCATCAGATGAGCAAGGACCAGTCCTCCAAGGAGGAGTTGAAGGTACAAGTGGTAGACCTCACCACCTACATACAACAGTGGTCTTCTACTGAGGAGCTACCAATGACATCGCCAGATCCACCCTTGCTTCTCTCCAAAGATCACTTGAGCAAGCTGGAAAAGAGAAAGAAATAGACCAAGGCTACTAAAGAGTGGTTCTGGCGAGTGATCTACAATTGTGATATGGGCATTGACCATGTCGTCCAAATGGCCAACAAGTTCTAGGAAGTGCAAAAACAGCTTGAGCGCATGGAGAGAATATGTAATAACTTCCCCGAGCTATACATAATTACATATCCTAAACTTGAGGCTATCCTCAAGATGCCCAAGAGAAACTGGGAGAAGGAGTTGGCCCTGGCAAAGGATGATTATTGGCTGGTCGAGACGTGGAAAATGGGCCTAGACCATAGAAAGGAAGTCTTGGAGCAGGTGCTTCATGAGGTAGAGCTTGACCTTGAGTAGGTCAAAGAACATAGGGTAGGTTGTGAAGAATATCTAAAGCTCGTGACAAATTATGACATGCCAGCCGTCAAGCTAGAACCCGAGAAGATTAGACTGTATTTTCATAAGAAAATGGAGAATGGGGCTACAGACTCGTTAACGTCGGACTTTATGGATTTTTCTACCTGATCCTTCACCCAATCAAAGCAGGTAATCAAGAACATGCCTAAGTGTACGAAGAATTGGGAGTTGATCACTGGGAGATCAAAGAACTCGAGAAGATTAGGCTGTATTTTCATAAGAAAATGGAGAATGGGGCTACAGACTCATTAACATCAGACTTTATGGATTTTTCTACCTGATCCTTCACCCAATCAAAGCAGGTAATCAAGAACATGCCTAAGTGTACGAAGAATTGGGAGTTGATCACTGGGAGATCAAAGAAGTTGAGCTTCCAAGTGCTTCAATCAAATATCATGGAATGGGATAAACTTCAAGTGTTGATGGGAAAATTTGTGGAGTATGCAACTGTCTAGAAAAATCAAGGAAAGCTTTTTATAGATGATGAGTAAATCACAATGTAGCTATAGCCAAAAGGGTAGATCACTACAAGACAAAAGTGCTACAGTGACAAGGCACTAGAAGACAAAATAGGGAAAAGACAAGGAATGTTTTTTAAATTGTAAAATATTGGGGGTAGGTGAAACCCTAATTTTTAATGAATCTTGGCCACACAATGAGATTAAATCTTGGCCATTCATTTTTCTTTTTGAAAACTATAAATAGGGGGTCTCCTCTCATTTTTAAAGAGATAGTTGAGTTGTTGTAAAGACATGTTGCTGAAATTCTAATAGAAATTCATTGCTTTTGGTCGATTCTTGAGTTTCCTTCATGTTTCATGATTCATCTCCTCATATTTGATAGATTTGAGTAGATTTAATCTTCTTTTCTATGTATTTTGTATGCTTCTAGTAGTTTAGTGAATGTTGTTCATTGATGTTAAAGAATACTGTTGTTTTGATGCCCTTCCTTCATGATTTTTGTTGTTTCTTGATGATAAATAGCAGTGTAAAGCTAGTCTGAACATAAATTCATTGTTGCACTTAAAATTAATCTTTCATTTATGCTTTATGGTGAATGAATAGTTGAAAAACTGCTGACCTTAGAAGATAGCACTAGTTTCATGATATTGTTAGTTGATTTGGTTAAGTGGAACTTAGTTCTAGGAAGGCTTTCCACTATAGCATCTTCCATTATCATTGTTCATTAGTAGTTGCAGGTCTAGGAACTTCCTCCTTTCCCTTCCCTTTTGACCTTTCTTTGAGATAGTAATTTAGGCAAAGTTCTAGCATCATTGTAAAGCCAAATATGATGATAAAAGTGGAGTTTTAGACTATTGTTCTGAACTTGCAATAATTGCACATCAACTCCGATATCTTAAGAATTCCAATTTAAGGAACCAATCTCCCTCCAACTTGACATACGTAAGGCTTCCCTATGATTACCAAAAAATCACATGAACCAATTGAGATATTCCAATCAAGTCATGACCTGACATTCAAGAGACCTTGGGATAGTTTTCTGCAATCTTATTGTAGGAAATTGTCTTTCAAGAGAGGTGATGCACTTATGCATTACCTATTTTGAGAAGTGAAAAAACACCCATCAAAAGGTACAAGGAACATTGTGTGGCTAAAGGATAGACCTATAGCTCATTAGATCAAAGATTATCTAATGAGGCTGGGAGACTCAAATGCATAGAAGAATGCTCTCTAGGGATTCTTCAAAAAATTTCAAGAGAAGATGCAGGCAAGAGAAAGGATTCCAAAAAACATGGTAGAAAAGTACAAGAATGACAACACATTCTTAGTGATAAAATATTACTGCATCATACAAGCTATTGAGCCTAGGACAATTTGGATCCCAAAGATGGGATATGAGATTACAAAAGATGAGATCACCGTCTTAGTGGACTTTATGTTGAGAAATCCAAGAGACACCTCTAAAGAGAGGTATGGTACATATGAGGATAAATCCATGGAGGTGCACATGGATCAAAGACAAACATAGATAAGAAAGATCATTGAGAAGATGA
The DNA here is from genome assembly GCA_007258455.2 of Sequoia sempervirens. Lineage (NCBI taxonomy): Eukaryota > Viridiplantae > Streptophyta > Pinopsida > Cupressales > Cupressaceae > Sequoia > Sequoia sempervirens. The sequence continues at coordinate 934,751,923 of VDFB02281492.1, forward strand.
CTACAATAGTTGTGAAGGTAATGGGCCTCACAAAAGAACAAATTGAGAAGGAAAAAGCCATATCTAGCTCAGTGGGAGGATCATCAAGTATTAGATGATTTGGTAGAACAACTACCACTCCTCCATTATCACCAAAGTTCTCCAGGACTAAGTTTTCTATAGGGGAGAAGAGAAAATAGTTTGCAAGTACTTTGGTAAAGGAGAAGACCCGTCTGGTGAAACAACATAAATTAATTGAGAAGGAAAAGTTCGATCGAACATCACAACAAACTAGCCCTACAAAGAGAAGGGTAAAAAATAGGCTACAAGGGAAAGATACATGTGAGTGAATGTGCAAGATGATGAAGAAGAAGAAGGACCACATTTGGTTCGAAAGAGGAAAATTGAAGCTTCACAAGGTGAAGCAAGTACAAAGAAACAAAATATATTCATTGTAGATACTGACAACGAGGCAAAGGTTGAGAAAGAAAAAGAAGGCTAAAATATACAATTGAGGGAGAAGAATCCTAAATCCAACAAAGAGAAAAAGACACTAGATGACAAAAAGAAGAAGTAAAAGACTCGAGTAAGGGCACATAGTCCTATGAAACTTGATTCCTTATTCAATGGGATTATATAGCATGAGATGTTAGGAGAAACTGCTTCCCTATACACTATTGTTGATGACATAAATACGACAACCATTGAAGAAGTTATTGTAAAGTATATTCTTACTTTTGAAGTTAATATGCTAAATATTGAAATAAGTTGCTTGAAGAATTAAGGAATACATTATATGCAAGAAATTAGGAAGCAATTAATGAAGAGGCAAATTTGAGAGCATTTTCTCTGGAAAATATTAGTGCACCCTATCAAATGAAAATAAAGCCACATTATCTCAAGTGTATAATAGGGAATTTTGAACAAAAAAAAGGGTAACCACCCTTATGAGAAGAGATCAAAATGATGTTGAGAGGCTCTGGAATGATTCTGTAGAGAAAATTGTCAATTTGGGAAAAAGGTTAGGGATGACCCCAGACATAGAATAAATGTATATTGACATGCCAGCTTCGGAAGTAAATAATACAGAAGTACAATATGATGATGCTTGACATGAGCATGGGAATGAAGAAGAAAATGTGTAAAAGAATGTTGATGGTAGTCTTCCAAAATTGGAAAAAAAGGTCATAGAGGAAGGAGTTACCAGTGTAGAGAAAACTATAGTAGAAAATATCACTGATGATGCTCCTCTAGTAGGAGAGAACACCACTGTAGAGGAAAAATCAATAGAATCTTAGAAGGAGGATACACTCATGAGCCATAACACACCTCCTCTAGAACTAGAAATAAATGTAGAAGAGGCTCAAGGCTAGCTGGAGATAAAGATGCCTCTGGATAACAAGGATCAATCTTCTGATGAAGAGGAAAAGGATGAAGATGAGAAAATGTATAAGGATTCATCTGGTACAGTGGAGAAGAAGGATGAGGAGACACTGGTTAACATTGGTGACAAAGAAAAGGATTTGAAGGAAGAAGATAGTACAAAGATTGTTGGAGATTCTTTCTTTCAGAGATCCTTTGAAAAGCTTGTTGAGCATGTAGTTAAAGTTTCAACTAGGAGTATATGCCCAATTATTACAACTTCCAATGCAATAGGAGAATGTAAACATGGAAAAAATCTCTTTGTTGTATAAGCTTCAATTGGGTGATTCTTTTTATGCTTTTTCCTAGAAAGAAATTATAGACACATCATAAGAGTGCAAAGATGATTGATGAATTAGTAAAAATTCTATAGGAGAGCATATCCGAAGTAAGTATTGATAACTCTTTATCTGGTATGGAGAACTTCAATTTTTTTCTTGATTCATTCAAGGAATATTCTATTGTCTTGAAATTTTTTTTGGAGGAGATAGAGAAAAAGATAAATGAGAAGAGATTACTAGACATAATTGAGAAGTGTGCCTCCACACACAATAAATTTCAAGATAATCTCAAGAGTGTAGAATATTGCTTAGTGGAAGTTAAAATGTTATTTTAATTCTCCATGAAATGGCCAAGCTCTACAAATAGCATAAAAGATGAGATGTACTCAATTGAGTCCCAAATAGACAAAACCTCCAGTGCCTATAATCTGGCACAAGATTTGGATGGGAGCGCAAGGTCTATAATAGAAAATCTACATGAACAGTTCTTCCAACTACAAGTCCAAAAGGAGAAGATCATAATGCATTTTTGTCATCTTAGGGATTTGGTAAATGTAATTTTTTACCTATATCCAATGCCAAAATGAGTGCAAATAAAGTTTCAAAGTTAAATCTGGTACCCAAGACTCTGAATGATGGTGAAGAAATTTTGATGGAATTTGAGACTCAGAGTAGAATTCTTGGCCTAGCCAAGAAGAGCTGGGAAGAAGGGAATCAATAATGACAATCACATCTCGAGAAGCTTTAGGAGTGAAATGCTTCTTTCAAGTGACTGCATTTATTCTTTTATGCATTTTAGTTTGTTGGTTCAAATTTTAGTTTACATATGTGGATGTCATAGGATAATTTTCCAATGGGAATTTTTTTTAGATAGCACCCTTTGGGGGAGTTAGTAAAGTTTTCAAATTGTTACTCTCTTGTATTTATGTACATATTAGTCAAGGGGAGTTTTGGTATATGAGAAGAACTTAAGTATACGCCCTTTTCCCTTGATGTCATAAGGTGGAGAATAGTTTTGGAGATAATTTTTTTGGGATGTTTCCATCAATGACAAAGGGGGATATTGTTGGAAGAATAAAGAGTTTATCATTGATGTGCTTATTGACAACATGAGCATGAAGTATTAGCTTAAGGTATGAGCATAAGTTGTACAGTATTACGGTACAATGTTGCATTGATGTCAACATTGTGATCCAACTTGAAGATCATTGTACAAACCATTTTATATAGCTTGAACATGTTTGAATATGGTTATTTAGTGGATATTTGCAAGATGGTTTGATCTAGTGAAGACTGCTAAAAGACAGAATTGGCTAAGTGTCAAAATCATGTTTTTTATGTACAAGACATCCGGTATTTTGATCCACATTGGTCCATTGTGTAGAATATTGCTTTGCAGTTTTCATGTAATTTTATTGGATGTTAGAAGATTCTAAACCTAGAGTTTCATAGTGTTTTCATCCTTGGTGTTGAAGTTATGAATGATAGTATATCGGGTCTAGTAGTGATAGAGGTTTCCAATTTAGTGTGTATGTTTTAGTGAATCCATGTTTCTGTGTGGATTGGTAATTTTCTTTATGGATTTTTGGAGATGTTAAAAAGTGCTAGTAGAGTATGGATTCCAAGTGGCATGAAGTTTTGAGGTCCACGGGTCTGTTTGTGGTTGAACAGTTGATGAATATCGATGTTAGTTCATTACTGGTGTTGACCTAATAAGTTTTGGGTGTTGCAAAGTTTTGAGAAGTATTGATCCATTATGTAGGAGCTATTATAGGTCCATGTTGACCTATTTGGATGTGTTATAGGTTTTGAATCATGACACAAAGTATGTATATATGTATGATAAGACAACAAGGTATATTTTGTATAATACATCTAATTAGGCTAACCTAATTGATGTTGTAAGTGTTTGTGGATGAAGCAGATATAAATATTAGATCTTTTTCAGTGTTTTGGTGATAGATATGTAATGTGATGTGTAGTTGATGTGAATTGTGTGAGTATAAGGAAAATGCAAAGCAAAACAAAGTGTTAGTGCAGATCAATATGAAGTGTATAAAGTATGTATATTGAGCTTTAATAGAATTGTATTCTAGCATGTTGTAGATGCATTTGTAATAGTTCAAATCTTGGTTGTGAGCAACCAATCTCTTCTATCTTTTATTCTTTCTATGGGCAGTGAGTCCACTAGGATAGTGATTCCACCTGTAGTGAGCAATTATATAATATCTTATAACTGGTTATAATATATTGTGAGCTAATCCTTGCTGTGGTTTTTCCATTTTTGGGTTTTCCATGTAAAAAATCTGGTGTTCATGTGTTATGAAAAGTTGATGGTTGATTTCATGCTTTCCTTTCTTATTGCAAATTAAATACTCTATGTGGAATGAATGTCTAAATGTTTAAGTGATTTTAAAGAATATTGTTTCACCCTCCCTCTCAGTATTCCAGGTGTTTAGAAAAGCCATCAATAAAATTAAAATAATTATGGTACCCAAAATTGGGTCTAAAATCCAATGCCATATTCTTGGTCTCAATACTATTGGCTATTTTTAGCAAATTCCTTCCATATCTTAAAATTCATAACTTGTTATATGTGACCACACAAACTCGAGTGCCCTAATTTATACTTATTTAAGATTCAAAAAGATGCTTCATGATAAATGTAACAACTTTTCATAATACTAGTTAATATTCTAATGTAACCTCCCTTTTACATGGTCTTATGCCTCATAGAATATTTCATATGTAATTCCTTTCATGTGATGACCTTACACACACCAAAAGATGCCAATAAATGGCCAAACTATTCCACCTCAAATTGGATACTTACCTCCTCATGTGAGGCCAAAAAATTACTAAATGAAAAAATTATTCATCCTCCAAATGGGATGCCAACTCTTCCACAAGAAGAAAAATCACTAAAAATATGAAATAGAAAGTGCAAACAAAATATGTTAAAAAGAACATTAGGAATGCAAGGTTGGGAAACCTTTTATGGGAAACATTCATTGTATGCTATCAAGGAAAACTAAGCTAAACAAAATAATAATAAAAATGAAATAATTATAGTTTTAAAATATGTATATGGTGAAACATTAATATTTCTAAGAATAAATGGAAAAAATTGATAATTGTGTGGAATCAAGATTGATATTTAAGCTTTTCCTTTTAGTAGTAGAGACCTATAGAGCTATGATCCCTTAGAAGAATCCAAGGATGGTAAATGTAGTAGTGACACATTAGAAGCTAGATAATGAAAACCTTGGTAACTCAATGATGAAAAAAAAAGGATAATAATGATGAAAAAGATGAGGGATATCAAGGAGCCAGTTATAAAAGAGGGCCAAGCTAGGGAAATAAGAAGGTGATAAATGAGGATGATTAGAAATAATTTAGAAACTTGGTTTAGTTTAGTTTGGTTTAGTGATTTGGTGGGACCCACCTAAAATATAAATATGATACCCAACCCAATGGGAACATAGAAATTAGAAATTGGTTTAGAAAATTCGTAGGAGCCACCACATGACTAAAGATAGTAATTAAACCTAGAAATTTGAAACTCAACTTGGTAGAAGCCACCTTATTTCTAAAGGTTGTGGTCAACCTTAGAAATTAGTTTAATTTTTTATGAGAGCCTTCCCATATCTAAAGATGGAAATTAACCTTCACAATTGGAAAGTGATTTAGAAACTTGGAAAGATCAACCCTTTAGCTAAAGATAGTAGCTAACCCTAGAAACTAGAAACTTGGTTATCAATTAGTTGATTGTATAAGTAGGCCTAGATGAGTTGTGTGGTATAATTTTTTTCTCATCATAATGATCAAAGGACATTCTCTATTAGATGTCAGTCATTGTCATGGTCCAAAGGCAATGATCTAATGAAAAAATGAGTGAAAGTGAGAGACAAGATAAAATCCGTCCTTAAGTTGACTAGTGAAATAATAAATACTGAATTAAGCCAACCAACATAAGGTAGATGATTATTCTAAAAAGGTTATTAAAGATAACTATGATTGGAAATATTACAATTCAAGTTCATGCCCTTAACAAGATCACAATGGAAGCTATTGTTGCATTTCCCAAACTAATTACATGATGAATTAATGGACAAGGGGGGCATCATAGTTATGCCTCCAAGAGTTGTTATAGGTTAGTAATGAATAAAATTGAAGGACTACTAGGAGAATACCAAAAATGGATGATTTCAATATTAAAATGATCGAGATAAAATCAATATAGTGGATCAACTAGATATGGGAATAATGAGGTTCAAAATATTGGATATAAATCATAAGATATAACAATTGTCAATGATCAAAAGATAATATATATCAAATAGATTTGGAAAACCACCAAGGAATAAGTTGATAGAGAAATTATGAGGTGCAATAGAGGAGACTATGTGGTCATGCCCCTAAGGGTGGTCCAAATGACAAACCACTAGAAGATCCAAATATGGATTGGTGATGGCACTAGAAGTAGATACTATGTTCAAAGAGACTTTAGTATAGGAAATGATGCATATATCATGAAGCTAAACAATACCAACATGTATAGGCTTGACTAATAGAAAAGATAAGGTCCAAAAGATGAAAAAAAAATATGCAAGAGCACAAGTATTTCAGGGTTGCAAAAGTGAGTTAGGAAAAAAAATGCTCAAGTGATTAAACAATAAAAAGGAATTAATTTCATCTCACTACATGGGTTGAAGTCAATCCTAATAACTTAGTATGTGTCAGAGTGAATAAATGTTGATCATAACTCTACAACTCATGATAGTGGGATGTGGTTCAAACATATGTTGAAGAAAACACAAATAAAGGAATGAGGGATGAGAAAATAATGATTATGTAAATAGGAAAAAAATTCATAAATAAAAAATAGTTAGAAATAATATTTTTTTTATCAAGGAATTCAAGATTAAATATTTTAGATTAATGGGTTTTAAAGTAACTTCTAATGTTTATGCATTGGGTTGATCAAGCATTTTTATTGGTTTAATCTTTATTGTTTATTGGGTTTATGAATGTGATGGAAAATTAGGGGATGTGGTACACATGGATGGTGTTATGAGAGCTAGGGTAGATAAAATGATAACTTCTCATGAGTTTTTTCAAGTTGGTATCATAGTGTGCTTTAGACATTGAGGGATTATGATGACAGTTAGAAGGTGGATTTGTAGAGGGGAACATGATTTTTCTAATGTGAATTTATTAGGTCATGGATAATAATATAATTATTCAAGAAGGAATCATATCTCAAACAATAAAAATAAATAGAGAGGAAATTTTTTTTTTGGGTCAACATGAATAAGGGTTGGTGGCCTTGGTACTTTTTATCATCCCTCAATTTTTTATGGATATACAAAAAAAAGAAGAAGATGACTTGTGACCAATATGTAGAAATGAGCATGAAACATCATAATATACATCAAACATTAGATCTACTTAGTGTATGGAAACATAAGTAGAGTCACTAGAACATGATTCAATAAAAATGGTTTATGTAAAAGGAAAGGATATGGTTTAGGAATCTAAGGTGGAAGCTCATCCATCATAATTTCATCATCAAAAAATGAGGTGTTGGATAATTCATCCATAGTAGTGGGTCGCACAAATATGGTGTTGATTGGTGGAACAATGGTGATAGTATCAAACATTGTGTGAGATGGAGGTAGGATGTTATGAAGTGAGGGCATAGGAGAAATGGGTGGTATAGGGTCACAAAAATGAGTTGTAATTATGGTTTGCATAAGATTCAAGTTGAGGGGATCAAGAGATAATATACCCATAACGCCCCACCACTCAAACCCCAAAGGACACTAAACATCTAACATTTATGACATTTAAAAAAAAAAGTAAACTAATATGAGTTATTAGTTAACATTCATTACAAGAAATGAAACCATACAAATGTATATATCAACTAACTAAGTCCCTTGGGGTTAAGTGACTGCATTACATTATGAACATCTCTAACAACATCCCAATCCCATAACGAAGATAAACCACTCGCAAGCTTCCATTTCAAACCCATTATAAATTATGAATAAACAACATCAATTACATAAACATCCTTCACACTTATGAATTTAATTATAAATATTTCCACAGATACAACACCATAAAAGATAATATATTATGAACCAATAACCACATAATAGCACCAAGGGTCTATATACATTACATAAATGATAAGAATCCATTAGTGACCATAAGAGAATTCCAAAGATTACATTCATTATATTTATGATATAGAGTTACATCGTTCAAGGATTACATCAAAACAATAGTGCTTCCCAACACGAACGAGAATAGTACAATAACAAGGAATAATACAACTGAAATGAATGAATACCAAGCATCAAGACTAGTTCCAACTCTAGTACTTTGGAGTCATTGCAAATGGTACAAATCTACACAACTCGATCTTTGCGCAGGGATCCAATGGGGTGCATAGCACATTCCACCCGACCATGTGGACCCTAAGGCCCACCCCCCATGCTAGGAGATGGAAAGAAGGACCCACAACATACAACAGTCAAGTGAACAAGGCTAACAATACATCACAACAAAAGAAACAACAAACACAAGGTAACACTCGCTTCCAGAGGAACAAGAACAACAAGGGGAAACAACAACACACAAGGTTGCTAAAGGGAAGAGTGCCATCATATGGATCGATATGGGTTACCCAATGCGGATCTTCATAGGTTATCAACCTCCATCTTGGGTTACCCTGGAAACCTCAACCGATCTCTGGCCCTCATTCTTACACATGTAGAATCAACTCACCTTTCATGAAGACTAGGTGGTTGATTTCCCATTCCAGGCCTTCTCGTCTCATCCCACCCTAAACGAGCGCTTGAGCCATGAGAGAGCCATCCATTATCTTGTATTAGTGTGATTACTACCCACCCCCTAACTATTTATTAGACTATCACTTCATTAACTCAACCTCCACACAGGTTACCTTGGACACCACTTAGGGCTCTAGCCCTTGTGGGAAGCCACTCTCCCTCCTAGCAACAAAATATCATAACCAAAAATGAGGCAAGCCAACTTGCACAAACTATCAAAGCCAAATAAGTAAATACACCATGTGAGGCATGCACCATCTCACGCTAGAACTCCATAACAATCAACCTCTAAGTGCAAGGCTAAAACCCACCGAAATTCAATCAAGCATGAGAACAATAGTTCACAAAGAACTAGTATGAAAACCAATTATAAAGCAACATTTTGTCATGCCTTGCATAACCACCCCATTTTTTTTTGGTAAAAATGGGTCCCCATTATGTTTGTTTGTCCTTAGTGTTCTTGTTTGGGTCTTAGGAGTTTTTATTTTTCCTCCTAAGTCTTTGTCTCTTTTATTTTTGCGGGTTCGAGACACGGGCCAAAACTGGACTTAGACCTTTTGTAAAATTCCTAGTCTAGTTTTTACTCCAGTCCCGACCCCGTCTCTTGCCTTGTCATTTTATTTTTTGTCTTGTTTGTCTTGGACTCTTGGGTTTTATTTTCTTTTTCTTCCCCTTTTTGCATTTCTTTTCCCTTTTGCGGAACTGGAACCAGAATGGAAACTGAACCAGAAACTTTGTGAAAGTTTCAAGTCTGGGTTTTGTTCTAATCCTGCTCCTATTTGTTTTCCTTGTGTTTTGTCTTGTGTCCTATTTTGGGATGGGATTTTTTCTCGGTCTCACTTCCCTTCATTCTTTTGTTTTCCCCTTGTCGATTTTCTTTCCCTTTGTCGGGAGCGGAACCAGAGTCGGATCCAAACCTAGAACTTTGCCAAGTTCCAAATCTGGATTTGGTTTTGATTCCTCCCCCATTGCTTTGTTGTCCTTTCCCTGTCGTGGGATCGGAGCCGGATCCAAGATGAAATGTGGAACTTTGATAAAGTTCCTAGTTCTATTTTCACTCTGCTTTTGCTCTTGTCTTTGCCTTTGATGTACATTGTGGTTTTGTACTTTCCTTTGCTTTGATTTCTCCCCTAACCAATTGCATTAATGGAATTAATTGCAACCTCCTCACACACGTGAGATGGTTTTTAAAACCTTAATTAAGGTTATTTGGCTCATTACAATTACCCAAAGTGTTTTAACAAGGAAGAGCCAAAGGAACTCGAGGAGCAACACGATTTGGTTGCGGGTGGGCGTTCGTGAGTGGAACTCTATTGATTTTCAACCTTTCCAGGTTGCATTTTGAGGTAGGTGGGTTTCTCCCATTTTGTTTTGTGTTTTTTCCCATTCGTTTTATTTGTCCCATTATTCTTCGTGCGTTCACGAGACTTCTCCTGTGGATCTTCACTTGTTTCTTTTCTTGTTGTTGGTGTTTCGTTTGTCATTCTTTTGTATTGTTTGGTTCCCTTTTTGTGTTTTCCGTTTGTCTTTTGTGTTTCCTATTGTTTTTTTTGGTCACCTGTTTTTGTGTTTCCCATTGTTTTTGTTGTGTTTCAGTGAAATTTTTGTTCCATCGTGCCCTAGTTGCGATTAGGGATTTCTTTTTGAGGGGTTATGGTGCTTGGAACTATTTTAGATCATTTCTCAGACCCCTCTGATCTTGTTTCTTGTTGGTCTTATGGATTTTAACCATAGGGTTTTGAAGCCCTAGCTTTAATGTAAGTTGATAGGTCATACAGATTAGGGTTTTCATTTCACGCCCTTTTCGTGACTTTCCCTAGCTAGCTCGATCTGGTCCCATTTGTCTGGGTGGAGTCGAGCTTTATTTTTTCCTCCCCATGTCCTTTTAAAACTTCGGTCCAAACTGGTGTCAGTGTGCGAGGAAAATCCGCTTAACTCTATAATAATTGGAAGAACCAGATTCAAAGATGAACTCATCTAATGAACTTTTGCATGAGAGTTTGGTTCCAAAAATGAGTTCTCCTTCGATCGGTTGCGATTTCAATCCTATTAGATTGGCAGGATTGGGTCATCAAATGTTACAAGGTTTTGAAACCTTGAGAGTTCCAGTTTCAGTTCCAGTCCTGGTTCTGATTCTGATAGTGTTATTTATTTTAGTTCTCTGGTTCCTAATCTTCTCTCAGTCCTACTCCCATCAGGTTTAAAATTTCACTAAGTATGGAGGGTTACCTAGGGAAGAATAGAGAAGTGTGAAAGGATAACACTTGTAATGATGATTTTCATACATTCTATTGGTCTAATCCAAGCTTGTCTCGCAGGAATAAACAATGTTAGGAGCATCAGAGCAAGTTTCAAAAAAAGAAGGGCAAGTTTCAGAAAGCTTGAAGGGAACAAAACCAAAGAAGATCAAGGTGGAGCAATTTCCCTACACTTTGAGATACAAACACCAAGATTCTACTCTCACAACTAGTAAGCTAGATTTAGAATGGGCAGATGTAAAAAACACTAATCTAGGCCCATTCAACTGTGAAGAGTTGGTTGTGGATACTTTCTCTGAAGATGTAATTGGAAGGACTGAAAGAATAGCCCAATCTAGGCTAACACTTGTTACACTCTTCCCCCTATCAGTTCAATGCCCGAAGCTCATAGTCACAGTAGTAGGGGCATACAGTCCTTTATCCAGATAATGTATGGATCTTCAGGGGAATGTGATAATTGATTTATCCCCATAGATGATGAGGTTTTTGTTTAATGCACCTACCCCCAAGAACCCCAAGCAATTGACTAAAGTAGAGGCGTTGCAGTTATTTAACAGGGACAAGGAAGCTAATAGGTCCCACATGAATAAGAAGTGGTTAAGAACTAAGAAGAAGTCCCTAACCAAGGTTCCTGAACAACCCAAGAGGGGAGATTTCAAGAAGGAAATAGATGACATGATCATCATGCTTTCTAGGGTGCTTGGAAAGAAGGACTCTACATACTTTAAGGAAATGATGTTTCCATTCATTTAAACCATTTTTGATGGTATGAAAAAATTTGATTGGGGTATGATTTTATTAGATAACTTGCACAACCAGATGCTCAAGGTGGGGAAAACCAATAATTTCTTCATGACTTCTTATGTCATATATTCAGCTGCAAGAAGGAGCATATTCCCTAGATTGGATGTAGTGGGCACATTAGGAGAGGCTCCTAGGAAAAATAAGGCATGGGAGCATTATGATCAACTGACCTTGCAAACCTTAGAGCTACACTATAGAAGGGTCAATGATGCATTCCTCTATGTCATCATCAACCGATTGACATGAGATGTTGGATACAGGATGAGTAGAGAGGCTATGGATTTCATTTCTGAATGGGGGCATTGGTACATCCAATACCCCAAGTTCTACTTTAGGTTGGCAGGATTTTATGGACATCCTCATCAACTGCCAAGATGTTGTAGTGATAGGATTGTGCTTATGGAGTTCATATATTAGGCTATGGGAGTTAATACAAAATTTACCAACAAACACAAGCCTAGATGCCAAAAATTCCCCATGAAGTTGGGAGAATACTGCTATGGTCACAATTTGGCTGCAAAGGCAGTGTTTGAAAAGTTGAGTTATTTAAAGTTAGGCTTGTATACAACCAAGAAACATTTTGATTGAGAGCACAAGATGAATGGCATAACTCCTACCATTTTTTATAAACATTTTAACTTGTTAGAGAATTTTTGGATTGATTTGCAAGATGACTATGATGTTAGGAAGAGAAACTATGAAAGACTTACCATCCCACAGATGATTGAATATGGGGTAAAGGAAGGCATTCCTGATACACTATCAGATGATGGTGTGGTTTTGGACCCCGGGTATGAAGCAAAAAAAATAGGTACTAGAAGCTTAGACCCAATAAATTGGGATGAGGAAGAATTCATTGATATTAAACAACTTGCTAGGACAATGATGGATATAAGCATTCAATGGGTGGTCATGAGGATAAAGGAACCAGAAGCTCAATCCTCAAAGAAGAGGAAAGAAGTAGTTACCCAAGGATATAGAAGAACAAAGAGGAGGGCAACTCCTAAGGAACAATTGGAGTACTTTCCTCCTAGCTCTGGAGGAGATGCTAATCTAGGGATGCCTACTCAAGAAGCCCATGAATCACAAGGTGAAGAAGTTACCACAACTAGAGAAGGAGTCTCATCTCAACCTTCTCTCCCAAAAGAATCCACTAGGGAAGTACCTGTAGGCAGCCTCCATGAGAAAGTTGAGAAAGATAAGCAAAAAGAGATTGAGATTCATGATGTAGACATCGATTCAGAGGCCACACAATCAGATCACAAGCCTCTAGTAACTACATCTGTTGAGGATATTCAAGATGTTGGAACTGAGCATGTTTTAACTGTAGAAGACCAGTGGATTTTTTTTTGAGGATGCTAAGAAGGAGGCTGATGTTAAGGCACAAGCTGATGCACTTGCAAGGGAGGCTAAAGCTATAGCAGAGACTGAAGAGTTTGCAAGGCAGCATAAGGAAAAGGAAGACCTCCTACAACAACAAAAAGAAAGTGAATGGAAAGTTAATGTAGAGAGGGAGAATTTGGCCCTCTTACAAAAGATTCATGACCTTGAAGAGGAAAAGGCTCGTCAAAGGAGAGAGAAGGAAGACCTTGAGGCCAAGGCCAAGGCTGTGGAGGAGGCCCAAATAAAGAGGGATGAAGAAGAGCTCTTGCTAAAGAGGTTGGAGGTAGAAGAGCAAGCCAAATAGGAGCAAGAAGCATCCAAAATGTGGGAGGGTTAAGCAATTGGAAAAACAAAGAGATGATATGCTAGAATAGAGGAGGTTGGAGGAGGAAAGAGAGAAAGCTAAAGCTAATAGGCTTGCCAAAGGAGCAACATCAAGAGGTTGATTCTCAACCAAAGGTAACACTCTGGCAATCCCTCTCTTTTGCCACTTCTTCTTTACAACAAGTGGTTACTCCTTCTGCTACCCCAACATGGTTAAAGCTTAACTTGGAGAAGAAATAGATAGTCCAGCCCCAACCCCTAAACTAGGATGATATGATGAAAGAAATTGAAGAGAGGCTAAAAAAAAAGGCTTGAGTCCTTCATTCCACCAAACTGACAGATGTTGGAGAGATTGTAGCTGAATATTCCATTCCTATGGTGGACAAGGACAAACAAGAGATGCAGTTGAGTAATTATCAACTAGGCACTATGAACTTGGGAAGGCCTACAAGGAACCACCAAATGGACTTGATTGATATTGTAGCATCTTCCACTAAGTCCAGGATGATAAAAGATGAACAAAGGAAAGATGAGATCAAAGCTCAATTGGATCAATTGAATAGGTTCTTAAAGGACCTATCCTCTCCTATTTCTATATAATCTATTGCTCCCAAGACACCAATTTTGTTAAGTAAGAAAGAAGTTGATGATCTTGTTGAGATGAGAAGCAAGGTAAAGATGTTGGATAGGTGGAATGATAGGTTGAACCAAGAGGTGGAGGAACTGCTTGTTGAAAGCCACAAGTTTCATAAAGAAGCATTGGAATTAGCCAATGACATGACTACATATGTTGAGATCCTTTGGAAGCAAGAAGAAGAATACAGAGAGCATGTGAGGAAATTAAAATAAATTAATAAGCTTCCTCAACAAACACTCCTAGAACAATCTATCCTTGAAGAAGGAAATGAGGATTTTATTAATAAAACTATTAATATTATCAAATTCGGGACTTCATTTATTTTTTCCCATAGGAATGAGGTACAACAGGCTAGGAAGGATTTAACAGACCAAATTATGGAGTCAGAAGCAATCATAGCTATGATGGTAAATGAAGATGTCCCTGTCAAGGATGGTTTCCCTCTTGATGAGCTAAGGAACGAATGGGATAATAGGTTCCAAGAGACAATGCAAAAAAGAGATGATGGTGATGACTTATTAATTGACAGGTTCATGGACATCAAAGAGGTAGTAAAGATTGCTCGAAAGGAGTTGGCTAAGTTGGATGATATGCAGAAGTTCACCTCTGCTAAGTTAAAAAGAATAAAATTTGAAGACAATTGGGTAGATGGGTCAGGTGTGGACATGCTTAGAAAAGTATTAGATAGTTGTGATGAGTATTTACTTGAACATAAGACAAAGGACTGAGGTTTCTATGAAATATCCTTTTTTGAATGAAGCATCAGATGGTATGGCTAGCTGGGTATCTCTCTCTTAATTTTCATGAACATGACACCAGTTCAACTAAAGATCCCCTGGAAATTCAACCTTCTCTTTTTGCATCTAGATTTTGATGCAGAGTCATCAACAATTGAACTGAAGATCAGAATGGACAGTCATCTCATGCAGCTCCAGGTGCTCCTAGATTTGTGGATCTCAATTTTTGATTGGAGGAATTAGTGTTAAGATTTGTCTATATGTAGTTTCTCTCTCCTTGTTGTAAAGGTCGGCTAATTGAAGAAATATTAGCTGCCTAAGGAGAATTTTAGGATAATTTTCATAGTTATTATAAGCTTTTTAAAGTTCTATGCAAAGAAACTTAGACATCTTTTACAGTTTCAACATAATTTATGTCATTTTCAAGAATTAGTTTTAATCGTATGCTAGTGAATGTTGTGCATAAATGTCTCTTATTTGATGAAAGTCAATAGAAGATTTTGAATATGAGACTATTTCCATTGAATTATCAGTGAATGAGATTTCTTTGTGTTTATTGATCTATGAATTTTGATGATGAGCTGGTGATATGTTCTTGTTGATTTTGAAGTTTATGAATGGTGAATGATTGTATGTCTTGAATTTGCACTATGAATAAATGCAATGGTATAGATTGTTCTGTGGATTGTATCATTTTATGGTTTTAGTCTTTAAAGGGAATGCTCATTATGAAGTTTGTATGTCTGAATTGAAGGAAATTTACATTTATGTTTTTCTATCTTAAGCTCTATTCTATCTTTTGATATTTATTTACACCCCCAAACGTTATATTAATTTGTACTATGTAGTTTGTATCCCTTTACCAGCAGGCCCCTTGAACATTACAGTTACATAGGTCACTGCACAACATCAACATAGTTGAGAACCAACTACAGAGACCTTGGAAGATAGGTAGCTTTAGGCTATTTATCTTTTTCAGGAGAAATATAATAGATTTTTTTTTTTTAACGTTGCTATGTTACATTGACCATCAACACATCTTTCCCCACCTCTGGAATCCTAAAAAATGACTACCCAAGAACTCACAACCGAGGGGAAATTAAAACAATACGGGTTCCCAAATAAATTGCAACACAAATTCAATGAATAAAATCTCCTCAAATCGAAATTAACTCAAGAGGAAGTCACATCAAAATGAAACCATCAAAATTATCCTTAATCCCCTAACACTTCCAAGGTACTAATTTTAAAAAACACTTTAAATAATCAACCACATTTTATTTATTCGTTCACGATAATATTATTTAAATAATCAAGAAACTATGCAATCATATAATATATATATATTTATACAAACACATTTTTACACAAACGGATTGCTCTTACATATAATTCATGATTAATATATTTTCACACCCTTAATGAAATCATATTAATAATTAAACTAACTCTTATAGATATTAAACCACACATTATACACAACGAGTTAATCTTTAATTTCATTACTCATTCAAAGTAACAATTTCAAAGAGATTCTAAACAATCAATTTACATTTTATTTTTACATCATTATAAAATCATTTAAATGATTAAAGAAACTATATATGAAACTATTTCAAGAAAACATCAACAAATTGCTTTAATTATAATCGTAATATACATATATATTTTATACATATATATATATCATTATAGATGAGTGTATATATATAGAGAGAGAGATAAGCAAAAAGATTTAATCTAAATACACTGTTGTTTTGGAAATTTGTTTACATCAGAATGGATGGCTATTTACATAGATTAAAGACTAACCATGCACACATACATATATATATATAATATTAAGTCTAACCAAAAGTTCTAGCATATTGAGAACTACATGGGAACACATTGTTCCAGCGAGCCAAATCAAGATATATTATCAGCACATCATATATTGTTTTTCCATGATAGATTTCGCTTCCTGAAATGAATAATTGCAGGTTTGAAAACATGTAGAATTCATTTTGCATTAAGTGAAGCCTAACAGCTGATTTCCTTCTACATTTCTTTGAAGTTTGATAAATTAACAAATTGGTAGTTCGTTGAATCGATTCAAAATAATGGTATTAAACTTTTCGATTTAGAATTATAAAATTCTTGCTAGAGACTAATAAAATAGTTACTCCTTCACAGATGTGAAGATCTACATGCCTATCATAGAGAAAAATTCTTAGTACAAGCTACTGGATATTTCTATTCTTAATTTCCCATCTTTCTTCGATGATCATGTGAGGATAAATCACACATTTAGTTGTCTATATAACAACTAATGACTCTGTAGGAGAGCCACCACATAGGGATACATAAACATTGATAGAAAATAAGATGAAATCGAATGTAACATCCTCGATTTCCCAAGCACTGGAAACACTATCGAATCCACCAAACTTAATGGATTGACCTTTACAAGATTCAACAATAGTAAAAACTTCTTCTGGGGTGACGCCCAAGCAATCAACTTAAATAAAACTCATTGTCTTAACAATATGGAATCTGTTGGACTTGAGTGGGAATATATGACGCTATGCATATACCGAAACTCTATTTCTGATGATAGGATCGATCCACCCAAACATACATAAGCCAACATAGATTTAAGAGCATAAAAGTACCGATTCCATGGAGGAAACATATATATAAAAACAGATAACTACCAAGTCCCAAGCAAACACCATGAAGGGTAGTAAAACAACAAAACACATGATGAATAGAATCGAATGACTAGATTTTCTAGCTAACCCCTCAAGGCGGCAAGAATAATTAGGATAAATCAAAACTCCAGTTGAACATACAAATATGGAAGCCATAAAAGTATGAAGGAAATTGACCGCTTTATTGGATCAAGGTTTGTGAATATTAACATCGATTTCCACACTATAGTTTCAGAGAAATAGCATATAAGGCAGAATAAAGTATACAAGATAAGGCAGTGAAATAAGTAGGAAGGAAGGGTGGACCATTTAAACACAAGACCAAAAATGGGTTTCATCAAATAGCCCAATTTGAATGTGCACAAATAATTCACAAATTTCCAATTATAGAAGACTCCTTAAGAAGAGCGAATATAATACTCAATCGGCTGTCAAAATAAGCACAAAATCTACAAAGCTAACAACAAGGGATGCAAGGAAATTTTGAAATGCTTAAAACAAAAGTAGTAATCATAGACAAGTCTATGGATTGAAGTGAATATGACACTAAAAGAATCAATCTGAAATATAGACTTGCATAGGACGAACAACAAACTTCATAAAAAAGAATATTTTGATTCATTAAATGAAATTCAATAAATCGTTTATCGACAAAAGAAGAAGAATTAATTTACATAAAGTGGAGAAGATAAAATTAATATCAAATGCAACACCGACTCAGGTTCCTACGCTCGAGAGCAGAGAGAATGAACTGAAGACCTCTATTTTGCAGCCACAAATTCTTCCCTCAAACTTGATCACTATCAGAGATTAATTCACTTCGAAACAATATCAAAACCAAAACTGTAATCTTTTTCAGAATTATTTTTGCAGAGTTATATTTGTAGAGCCAAGTTTTCTTTTCAAAAACCAAGTTAACTCGTGAAAAACCTTTTTCCCAAAAAACCCGAAAGATTTTTTTTATTTTTCCAAAATAAAAAACCAAGAGATAAGCTTTCAAGACCAAAAATCAACCACATTGGCAAGTTTCCAGTTCAAAAATCAGTTTGGAGTCGTGCATGTGCATGCACTCTATCTTTTCTATCTTTTTCTATTTTGGATTTGTTTTTACATCTCGTTCGAAAACCTTATCTTCTTTACTTATTTAAAATCACATTAATTTTCCATATTTAATAATTATCCTCTCAAGATAATAACACTATCAATTATTATTAAATATAATTTAAATCAATCCTTTTTATAAAACCAATTAATTTAATTATTTAATAATAACCATATAGGTTCTATTTCACAAAATTGATTTATTAATTATTATTTTAATTCTAATTTTATTTAAATTACCTTATAAGCAATTTTAATTTAATTATGTAATTAAACAAGGTCATTTAAAATATTAAGTTCACCACATAATTCAATAACACATTAAACAATGAAATCAACATGACATCTCAAATAAACAAGTTACTCAAATATCAAGGAAGGCCAATACGAGGGGGCACTACAATATCAGTGGAACTTATATCTTTAAGTGGATATTGAGGAGACTTGGAAGATCCTCATTTATGGATTATAGTGTAGGAAATTTGATACCCTTTACAATTTCACACTTTGTTTGGGTCCCTTAATTTATTGGACCTAATTAAGCTTCTAATTTGCCAAATTATGCATTCAAAAGCCTTATTATTCCCATTTTTCAAAAAGGAAATCAACATTTAATTAATGCAATTAATATTTTAATCACCTTAGAATGTGAATATCCTAGACTTATAGGTCATGACCCATTCGCCCAAGAGAGAATAGGTCCTATTTAAGTCTTAGGACCCATTTCTAAATATATTTTTGGTGGTATTTTAATGATTCAAATTCACTATGCAATTGTTGGATTTTGGAATCTAATTTTCAGGAAATTAGATAAACACCTAAATATGTATAGTCTTTTTATCAATTCAAATCTAACATGCATGATCAAATATTCTTATGAGAAAATATTATTGTCAAGAGCATTCAAGAGAAAATTTATCAATCATTTGTTGTAGCATTCAAGATCCTATCATCATTTTCAAGCTTATGTGTGTTCATGTCATCTTGTGAAAGCTAATATGCATTGTTGATCCTAAAGCTTCCAAGCATTTTCGAGTGTTCACATCCATAAAACAAAGCAAGATCAAGTTTCTTGGAGTGATGTGTTTGTCTTCAGTCCTCTAAGGGAAACTATTGAAGGTTTGGTGAGTTGTAGCAAGCAAGTTTTCATTCATCATTTCCTTCTTCATTGTCATCTTTCTATCAAGGTTTAATTACCAAAAATTGGGTTTGAATAAAGGAAAAACCCCATTAAAAAAAAACAAAATTTCCCTCTTTGTATGTGTAGATTACATGTTGAAGAAGGATTGAAGATCTTGAAGAGAAATTTTGCATTCTTGCATAATATGTCATCAATTGTTGTCAAGCCACAAAAACTTAATTGTAGATTTTATTTATGACTTTTTGACAGTGGAACCTGTGAAAAATAAAAGCTAAGATCCATCATTAGAGGATTGTAAAAAGTGTTTTCAAAAGCCCTAACCAAGACCCATTTTCCCTAGGGTAACATGTCCTTCAGTAGAGCTCAAAACCTACTTTTGGTGATTGGTACATGTGTCCTTACCCTTCTCAGATCTACCTACAAACTATGATATTAGTTTTTGTACTTTAAGGAATTTGCATTTCATGTTATATGTCTTATTATTCATTTAGCTTGATCATTAAATATCATTTTAATTTAGTTTTAGATCTGTCCTATTGTCTTAAGGATTGAGATCCAAGTCTGATTGGCTCACCTTTGAGATTGAAATTCAATCATTACACCTTGTGTTCCCTTTCCTAATGAAATGCCTTAGGGAAAGGGATAAATAAAGAAAATACCCCCTTTAACATTAAGGATACCCCTTATTGTTTAAGGAAACCTTTCCCACCATTTCATGGATGAAGGGGTTTGATTATGGGTGTAGGAAGAAGGTAATACAAGAGCTAAATTAGTGGTGTATGTGATCTTATACTAGACCATTCATTGGATTTTGATTTGTAAAAGGATGGTGAACTAGGACTATGAGGTGATGGTAATGATAGGATATGGGGTTTTGGTTGAGATGAATACTGGGAGGGTGATTGTCATTGATTTTTATTGTTTGGAGGTTTGTAGGAAGGTGAATGATAATGAGTAATAGAAGGTAGTAAAATTTTATCAAGTGGTAGAGGAGGACATAATTATAAATGAGAAAATATTGGATGTTTTGAGAGATTGTAATGTGATGGGTGAGGGTTAAATGGAAAAAAAAAGATGAATCTTTATTAGTATGGAAAGTTGATGGTGATTCTATGAGTGGTAATGAAGGGAACTATAAGTGGAGGGTATGAGGATTTATTTGATTGGATTTATATTTATGTTTGACATAATTGACATAATTTTAGTACAATAGATCTATGCATTGTAGAGGTGTCAATTTTGGTTTAGATATATGAAATGATCTAATGTAAAATTCATGTTCATGCATATGGATTGAAACATGGATCTTGGAATTGTTGTGATGTATTTATCATGTTCACATTTAAAATATCAGTATAGGACAAAAGGAATGGATTGGAAATTGTCTATCTAGAGCCACCAAAGGAGGAGATAGAATCATTCAAAGAGAGGCAACATATGTGCTTGGATTCAAGTATATATAGAACATTTTAATAGGAACATTGATGGTGCATAATGTACCTATGAAAATCCAAGTGTAACATTTTAAGGCTACTCTAGTGAATGGATATATATCTTGATAAGTGCCTATATTATAAAGGTATTCTTATGTTATAATGTTGAAGGGTGAATTGGGTCTACAAGAATACCTTTGTAAATTATTTTTATTGAAAGACCATTAATGTATGGTGGGCCATGGTAATTGTTATTTATCATTTTTAATGGTTCTGGTGTGATTATTTGTTTAGGTGGATTTGGGTCTTATATGGAAGGATGTGTTTATATGATTGTAATCATGTTTTCAAAAAGTACATTAATTTTGGGACCCTTGTGAGATGATTTTGGGAGGTCAATGGGTTGAATATTACTTTAGTGAAAAGGAAATAGGTTTGTGTAAATTTGAATATTTTAGTTGGATAAAGCTACAAAGTTATTTCTTTTGTCATTAGCACTAGTCATTTGGATAAGGATGTTGTCAATGAGGTCTTGTATTTTTTCTTTAGGGACATGCACTTTCTATAATGTGACTAGTGAATTGATATAATTGATAGAAGATATTTGGGTTATAGTTTCATGGTAGGGAAAGTGAGGTCTCCAAGGAATGGATTGAAGTTAACTATTGGAACTTAGAAAAAGGACTTGATTCACAATATGTTTATATGAATCTTATAATCAAATAAACTATAAAAAGGGTTGTAGTTTGATAAATAATGTATTTTTTGATGGTGGTAATAGAAGTAGAGATGATGAGGGATGTGGAGGTTGAGGTATTGTGATAAATATTTTGACATATATGGGGGTATGGGTACTAATGCTAGGATGGTTATTATTATTGTAGGTATTATTTTAGTTTTTAGTGAAATTGTTGTAGACATGTTTATTTATGATGTGATAGTAGGGGTTTTTATTTTATCTAAATTTGTTTTAAAATACCTAATGGTAGCACATAGATCAATATATGAGTTATACTTTTGAAACATGTTCTTTTCTAGGATAGTAGGAAAAAAGTTATCCATAAAGATATTTCAAATTTTAATGTTAGGAAAGTGATAATCTATTTTGTTCATTAAGACAAAGTAACTCACCTTATCTTCTTTCCCTTGATTTTTGTGCATTAGATTTATTAATCCTATTTCGTATGAAATTTATATTTTTAAATGGTTTACAAAGGCTTTAGATACTATGTAAGATGAAGTGATGGGGTCATGTGGTAAGGAATAAAACCCTTCTAATGTATTTTATTTAAGTGATCATGAAATAATTTACATAGAATAAAATCATCATACATGTAATCAAGGAATAATAAGGACAATGTGCATATGTGAATATTGGGATCTCTCTTTCCATGATGCAAGGGAAGATTTCCCTTGAAACTAGGTGTGAATGGATGAGTGAGATTGTCATCAGATAAGGGATTATGATGCAGGTATATTGTAGTTTACCTATAATTTGTTGGTATGGTATAATTTTTTTGTTGTACTTGGTGTAGAACATGTAACATAGCAGGATTATGGGTGGATGACAATAGTGGATAAGTGGATTATGTTGGAGTATGATGGGATAAGTTAGTTGGTAGAATATAGTGGTTATTGGTAAGGAGAGGTAAATGGTGGAATTAATGGTGGAGATATAGGAATGGTAAAGGATGTAAGGGAAGGTGGTGGTAGTAGAAGATGAGGTCATGATAGTAATGATAGGAAGGATCATGATTCATAATGACTTTAGTATATGAAGGAATATATATAGGATGTAGAGTTAGAGGGATAGGTGAGTGGAAGATGGCTCAATAAAAAATAGAATGGAATGGAATATGAATAGTGGGGAATTGTGTTGGATGGTTGTGGAAGGGGTCATAGATGAGATAGTGTTGTAAATTGATGAGAAACTTGTAGGAGAAATACTAGGTGTAGGGATTTTTTAGTGGTGAATCTTCATCAATTAGTGAATAGTTCATATCGGCCAAGTCGAAATTGTTGAATATATTGCAACCAATGGGATGGCCAAATCACCTGAATTTTATGAATTATCGATCCAACACATTTCAATTCACCATCTATTTATTTTATGAGGAATATGTAATTAATAGTTTTTCCATAACAAACTATGTATTTCCAATGAACTAATTAATATTTTTTCCTGGAATCTCAGAAGCATGTATTAAATCACCCAAATATTTACCAATATTATTAAAATGGTATTTTATATCAGGACACATTTCACCAACATTATTAAATGTTCACTACGCTTGAGGACCCATTTCACCAATAAAATTTACAAATAATTTTGTATGAGGACCCATTTCACCAATAACATTAAAAATAATTATGTTTTAAGACACATTTAACCAATTACATTAAAAAATAATTATGTATGAGGATCCATTTTATCAATACTATGATAACTCCATGCTAATCATAGGGCCATAATCGCCTTGAAAATTACAATGTATGTGTTCCATTGAGGTATGATTCGCCCAAAATTTAAATGTACCATTGTATAATCACATGGGATTTTCCAAATTTTTACTATACCATTTAAAAATCTCATGGAATTCGCCAAATATGGATTGATATAAATACAATCGAAACTTTTATTTATTTTTACACATTTTGTTTAGTTCTAGACTTGTGAGTTGTGAGCTCTCAATTTGGAAGTTGGAACCTTGATCATAGGCAAGTTACAAACTTACATATACAAGCATTGTTGCATTAACGAATAGTGAGTCAGTGAAAACCTAAAGGTAAGTGATCATTTCTTTGTAGTGTTATAATATTTTTATCTCTTTTCCATTCTTGCTTCAATACTAAAGATGCTATTGAGTAGGGAATGGGATCTATCGTCTATGTCCTTAAACTGAGAAGACATTTTTTGTAGCTTTTATTTCATGAGAGATCAACATGTCAAGCAACAAGTGCAACAAGAGTAGGACTCCTTAGGGTGGTGAAGGGGGGCCATAAAAACACCCAAAAAACAAAGTTACCATAAAGTATTACTTTATAAATGTTTCTGATCCATTAGATCAAATTGAAACTACATCATCAACTCTTGCACCAAATATTAATAAAGAAGGCATTGGTAATACCTCACAAGAAGATTGGAATGAGTTTTAGTTAATTGAGTTAGATGAGGATGACAATGTAGCAAAAGATGCTCCAAGGGATACCTAGGGTAGCCAAAATGAGTAAATTAACTTGAATGAAAATGCTAGCATTGTAGATGATGATGTTTCAAGGTAGAGGAAAATAATAGTCAAATAAAAAATGAGGTGGAAGTGGGATATGACAAGGAATTTTAAGATTTGTAGTTGGAAATATAAAAAAGATAAGAAGTTGTAGCTAAAGCTTGACACTATAAAGAAGCATATCAGTAAAGTTTATAAAAAAAAATCATAGATGGAAAGGAAAAATTAGTAGTAAGATGGAAATCAAAGGAAGAGTGTCTTCATGTTAAGTATGCCCTAGAATATGATGAGCATATGCAAAGAATGGTGAAGCTTGTTGAATGTGGAGGTTCAATAGAAGCTCAATTTGGAAAGATAATGGCAGGAGCACAAATAGAAAAAAATGTTTAGATGAGTGTTATTTTTCATATTTTTTCTAGAGGGTGTCTTATGGCATACTACCTAGAATATAATAATTTATTATCTTTTTGGGCATTCCTAACTTTCATAGCACACATTGGTCAATAAAATCTAGATGGGAATAGGAAAGTTGTCTTATTGAGGTGGAAAAAAAAGATTTACAGGAAAAATAAAAGAGTCAACCTTCATTGCATTATCTTTAGATGAGGTTAATATGGTAGATAATACTTCTTGGGTATATATGCATGTGTATAGTGTACACCAACATGTCTTCCAACCTCATATAATTTGTGTTCATAAAATGAAGGAGAGTTGAACATCACAAAATCTATTTGAACTAGTTAAGAAATATTTGAATGAAATTAGAGGTATGGATGACTCACATTTGCTAAAAATTTGGTGTGTGTAGGAGCTGATGGAGCTTCAGTAATGCAAGGTCACAAGAACAACCTTTGCATAAAGTTACAAACTAATTGTTCACCATACATGCTTGGCATTCACTACATGTCCCACAAAATTAATTTAACATTTAAAATTGTAAGCAAGTTAACCTTCAGTATCAAAAGTTGAAAATATAATCCATGGGACCTACTCATACTTTTGTTGAAGTCCCAAACATTTTTTAGAATTTCAAAAAATTTCTAAGGGAATAATAGGAGGAAACAAGCTTCTTAAGGATGTTGATACCACATGGATCTCCTTGCATGGACCAACACAATGAGTTTTTTTCAGAATATTGATCCTTGATTGGAGTAATGTACAAACATCACCACACAGTAGATAAAGATCGTAACCTAATACATAGGTTAAGAGATATAGAAACACTCTTAACTTTATATGGTCTTCTCCCCATGCTAGATGAAATGAACAATATTGTGAAAAAATCCCAATATAGAGCTATGTATATTCATGAATATACTAAACTACGTAGAATTACATGCATGACCCTCGATAATCTATAACTATTAGATTATCCATTTCAAAGTCCAAAATTTATAAGTTGGTAGTTAACTACATATTTGAACAATCCTAACAATTATTTACAATTTAATGCAAATGGGGAGTTATGTGTCTTTGTATGTGGATTTGAGATACCAATACACTATTGTACGATGGTCAAGTTCTCTATCAGAGAAGTTCCTATTACAAAGGATGCTTTTAATGACATTGTTAAATCTGTAAGTGGTATTTTAAAAGCTATTGCAAAATCTCTTAGCTCAAAAATTCTTGAACGATTCCCTTGAGATGAAATATTTGATGTAGTGTCTATTGTGTATCCTCAATTTTGGATCCCAGACCACTGTCAAAACCCAAATTATTTTCATGAAAAAGTAATTAACTTGGTCAAAAACTTTTTGAAAAGTTCAGAATATAATGGATAAAAATACAAGGAATTATAAATGCAACTAAGCTTAGAGAACAAGCTTCCTATTTTGCATTAAGTATTATTGACTAGTTTGAATCTATGGAGAATCACATGCAAGCAAGATCAATAACAAGGATTTTGGAAACCTTTGGCTAGAGTGAAATATTACGTGATTCATTATCAAAATATTCCAAACTTGTTGAATTATGTCTGTTATCAATAGTTTTGCACCTTGCTGAATGCAGTGCTCAACAAACTACTGAAACATGGAAACCTTCTTCAGATGTGGGTGATATGAACGAAGAAGGAATCTCCAGAGCGAGCTGGTTCTCCGAATGATGAATTCTATTCTAAGTGACTTTCCAGGAAAAAGGATAGAAGGATAAACTAGACTTAAAATCTAAAACTGGAATTCTATCATCCTAAAATACTGATCAACTATAAGAAGACCCTGAAAATAACTCACTTCCACCAACTCTTTAAAATAAAAATCTCACAATCTCACAACACATGTATTCAACCAGTGATTTATGCAAAGGTTAAATTAACACAAGGCATAACCTGAACTAGCATGTAACTCCTGCAAATCACTTGACAATCGTAAGAAAAGAAAAGGATCCAACAGATTTGAATCACAAGTCAAATCAAATTACTATTCCAAGTCATGAAAAGGAAATGAGAAAGGAAAACTCTGCTATTTTATTGAATGATGGAGTGGAATCCTCAAAATCTGAGCACACATAAGTTTACAAGCTCCCCAAAATGTGTAAGGGCCAAAAACTCTAATCTGAATTGCTGAGAATGAATGAAAAACTAAGTTTTATCAAAACATAGCCCTCAAGAAACCCTAATCCGAGCTCAGAAAAAAGCTCAAGGAAAAAAGCTTCAAGTTGTCTCAAAACTACTTTAAAAGCAGGAAAAAGCATAATGCTTTCATGATGAACCTATCAAGCCTCTAAAAATAGGCTAAATCTGCTTTAAAAACTCAAAAAACACCTTATCTCTCCAAGATAAGTCTCAAATCCGACCAAGAGGAAAAGTCAATCAAAGATCTGCTAAAAATAGCAAGAAAACATAAAGCAATTTATAGAATATCGCCTTTATGATTCTGCTTTACAAGATGCAGTTTTACTCAATTTGTCTATTTTTGCAATTAAAGATTGACAATCTTTTGCAAAAAGAAAATCTCCTTATTTCTCCATTACAATGTTCTGATTTTATCACAAAAATCATAAAACATAAATGCACATCACTATCCTCTCATCAAAACTTCAATTGATTTCTCTAAAATCAATTAAAAATAAAACCCTAAAATAGATAAATTGACCTTTCAATGAGAAAGCAAACCCTAAGTGACAAAGCACTCACCATTTACCCTAAATTGATAATCTATATCCAAACATTTATAATCCACTAAGGAAAAGAAAAAGTCACAAAGACAACCCATCGACCAACTTAGGAATTCAAAATTCAGCCTCCAAACATATAGTATTAAACTCAGACTTCAATAAAGTCATCATGCAAAGATTAAAAAATTTGACCCCATTTGATATTCTCCACGTGCCTTGAATGAACATTCTGGATGATGATGTTCGAATTAGGGTTTGGTCAAAACAGAATCGAACCCTAATTATCAGTCATTTTCACACTCTCCACTTGCAAGAAAGAGCTCTGTCGCCGCCATGACTCTATTAAGTTTGAGCTCAAAAAAATGCATAAGGAACTATTCCACGTTCACCAGTGGTCTAAAAACTTCAGTGGGTAAGACTTGTGCTATTTGTATTGAAGTTCTTTCACTTTCTATCGAATACCAAAAGGAGATAAGGCCATAGCCTGCATGAGTTTGGTTTCTGATTCTTTTCTTTCCTTTGCTCCTCCATGCCATCATGAGCTCGGGCTTTTTTGAAGGCTCCATGAGAGAGCTCTTGGGTTATGCTTTTGCTTTCTTCTCACTGTGTGAAGGTGAGCTATTTCGATGGTTTTCATCCTTGCTTATTTCAGCCTTGAGGTCATGGCGAACACAACTTCTAGTGTCTTTGTTCTACATTTTCTGTGTGCTTTCCGGTGACTTCATCAACAATTGTTGTGTATCATTACAGTATGAGAGCTCAACTATCTTTTTCAGCTTGAGATCTTGTCCTTTGAAAACTATCTAGAGTTCCTAGCCGCGGCTAGAGTGCTTCTTCAAAAGTATAAATGGGTAATTTTCCTTTGCTATACCCTTGTTTCCCAGAAACTTAAATAATTCTCTTCTTTTCTCATGAATTTCTGGCCATATTCAGGTCGTGCCAAAGGCGCACTGTAGGAAGCATTTTCTTGATTTTCGGCCTCGACCTAGAACATAAAACCCCTCTTCATACCTTCCTGGGTGTAAATCCGTTTATGGGTGTCATAGAAATTAAAATGAAACTACATATTCCTCCTTCTGTATTTCGACCCAACTTAGGGAACTTGCATTTGTTGTATATTCTTGCCTTTTAATTCAAGATCTCACATGGGTTACCTTTGTAATTGATTTTTTCTGTATTCTGATGCTAAACTGAAAGTGGGTCTTTGAAATTATTAAAGAAAATTGCATTTTCTTTCTTCTAAAGCTTGAAACAGCACCGAAATCTGCATATTTTGTAGTTATACTGTTGCTTAATATAAAACCCATATGGGTTCACACCATTTTTGCATTTATGTATTTTTGAAAGCAAACCCTCATGTGACTCGAGCTAAACAAAAAAACAGTGGCTTATTTTCAACTTCTGGAACAAAACAATATCATGAGTATTGAAAATTTTCAAAGCCAAAAGCATGCACTCTTATTTTTTGACAGAACTCGACCTCCCATATTTGCTTAAAATGGTGATAAACTGGATATTTGCTTGCATTTACTCTTAGGATTTCAACTACATCCTGTTGCTTATCTTGTAAATATGACAAAACTTTTACCTTACTACTCTAACAAGATCTCAACTGAATAATCTGGAAATGATGAAAATCCTGTTTATTTGTTGTATTTGATATTAGGATTCGACTCAAATAACCAGTGATATTTTTCTTTCACTTCTATAACAAAAGGATGCCTTGAATATTTATCTTTACTTTTAACCTCCTTGGCATTCTATATGTCTCAAAAGAAAACAACTTATTGCATCATTGTTGTTTGCTTTAATATGCCTTCAGAAATATAGAAAGAACATGATGGGAACAACAAGAATCTGTGTGCTTGTGCATATTCATTTGACTCATATACCCTGTATTCCATTTTGGCAATTATGTAACTTTCTTTGGTAGTTGTATAACACCTGAGCTCGATTCATAATTGTTTTCCTATTTTGATAAAAAGCATCTAACCTCTTGTCACAGCACTGTCATTGACATGGAACTTGAGAATGATTTGTATTTGTTCATTGTGAAGAAAAGGATCCCCATGCTTGTATTTTGACAATTCTGCTCATGTGTGCCCTGTTTGACACCTATACCCCACTGAAAACAAAATGAATGTGCATCACATTTGGTTGTTGTCCTTCACTAATTATTGACACACGATCCCGTTTGAGGCACCATCCCAACCAGAATAAGTTAATTGTCCTTGTTGTAGCCTCTAATAGCCAGTACTCCATATTCAGGTATTGTATCACTGATGCTCGTTACTGTATCAAGCTACTTCCCATGAGACAAAAATTGTCATAGTTAAGATCTCAAATCACAATTGATCCAAAGTGAACTTTTTCTTTTCCTCCTTTAGCACCTATGTTGGGCTTTAGTTGAAACTTTGAGTCATAATGGATTGCACCTTATTCACCAGTTCATATGCATAACTGACTACTCATAACTCATTCTGGAAGAACAAAGCTTACTCTCACATTAACATTCTAGAATGATTACTTGCTTGATATTCATAATGCTGTGTTTACTTAAATAGTCAACTTAGAACTAGAAATCCATTCATCACTCAAATGCACTGTCTGTCCTTTGAATTCTTGAGCAACATGGTACTCTTCATGCATTTTTATATCTCACTGTACAAATTGCTCTTAAAATTTGTTCTCTTTGATGATGAAATTAGAACAAAACATTAAGGCATAATGTATGCCTGTTCACTATCTGAGAAAGAATTGATGAGTTGAAGCTTACATGACATATGATTACAATCAACATAGAAAATGAAGTCATTCAGCAATATCTGATGTAATTTTACTCAGTTCAATTTCTTAAGTGAACTAAACTCACTGTTCACCTGTAACCTTCAGAAAGCAACCCTGATCGTTATGAATGCACAGTTGGTTTCGTTACTTGATGGATTGTCTGTTTTATTCTTTTAGTTGTATTTCATTTCATTTGATGTATATGATGAAATATCTTTTAAAATCAGCCCATCTAATGAATAGGGCAGCATGCCAAGCTCTACCCTTGTGGGAGCCCGTTTTACTCCACATGCTTGGTCTTCAAATAATGTTCAGCTTCATGACTTTACCTATACCTGCACAAGGAAACAAACAGTGTTAGCATAAAAATAGAACATGTTGATCATGATATTGTTATTTCTCCTTAGTTCACTTCTTTTATACTGCACTTGATAGGATTTGATTGTTTCAATGCATTGTTAATAGTATGCTGTACTATTGTAGTTGTTCCATATAAGTTACATCATAGTCGGAGCCACTGACATCCCTCTTTTCCTCCTACAGGTCAACGAAGCTCGAGATGACGAGGTGCACCATTCAACATCAAGCGTCGATAATCAGGCAATGATGATTATGCTGTTGCTTATGTGTTTTCCTTTTTGCATCTTTAGTAGTGCAATGTACTATTAGAAATGTGTTGTCACAGTTATATCCACGGCTTGTGTGGATCTTTGATTTCAATTATGCTCTTCAATTGAAAAGAAAATGCATTTTCATGCAATGTTGTAATATCATTCTAATTGTGAAATCAAATGAAACCTTGTAAAATATGAGTTCTTTACGAAATGAATGAAAGCATCTAAAATACTATTTTTCTCGTGTACTCAATTATGTATTTCTTTTAAATCTGCAACATTTGAATGGCACTCTCAAACTCCATTACTTTACTAAAATGCATAACTATTATTTAATGCACAAAGTAATGCAAAACAACAATTAAAATTCAATCTGCAATTCCACTTTATGGTAAATAACAATCAGCCCACTCCTCCATTTGAGCTGAGGTGAAAAATATGTAACAATGTCAAACAATGATATTGGGGTCAATGGAGGATGAGAGAGTTTTTAATACTTTGGGGTTTTTGAAATAAAAGATAAGAAACAAACTAGACAATAATTTAGAAAATTGCTTGAGGGTGTATACAACCAAGTACAATATCCAAAGTTTTCCTTTTAAAAGGTGAAAGAAGAGGGTTGTGCAACACTTCAAACATTAGTGGTGGTGGCACAAATGACAATGACACAATTAATATTGAACTTGAGATGTAGTTAAGTGAACATATGCAGGGCGAAGAAAAAGAAGACCACACTCAGAGTTAAGATGACTCTCATCTCATCATTAGAGTGAGGACCAAGAGGTGAATTGGTAAATGCAAGTGATTTA
The DNA here is from genome assembly GCA_007258455.2 of Sequoia sempervirens. Taxonomy (NCBI): domain Eukaryota; kingdom Viridiplantae; phylum Streptophyta; class Pinopsida; order Cupressales; family Cupressaceae; genus Sequoia; species Sequoia sempervirens. Next base: position 934,783,530 of record VDFB02281492.1, read on the forward strand.
GAAATTTTTAGGTATTTATACTACATTTCATGAATCATATTCCAAACTATAGTTGATGGTATTTTATATTGTATTTCATTAAAATATGAATCAAATTGAATAAGTTAGTGTACTACTATTTTCCGCTGTTCCAAATTTCCAATATAGAATCTAGATTCTAAATTTTAACTATCGTATAGGGATTTAGCAATTTCCAGGTATTTAGATTCTATACTGCATTTCATGAATCATAGAATCATAGTCTAAACTATAGTTGATGATATTTTATATTGTATTCCATGAGATTATGAATCAGATTGAATAAATTAACATATTATTAATAATTTCATATTTTAATTGTGTCATACTGATAAGTTTTATATGTACTCAATGATTCATCATTCAACACAATGCTTAAAATAACATATTAACAATAGTAGCATATACAACATTAGCATTAGCAATCATTTAATGTGTATCTAGTAGTACAAACCAGAGTTTTTCTTTAATTGAGAAAATAAATAATATAGATAATTGAACACATTAATGAATTTGAGTTATGTATTGATTTTCAAATGAAGGAATACATAGAGGCAATACAAAATCTTGCTCAAAGACAACTCTACACAAAGATGAGTTGGAAACTCATATTATCAAATCATTCTATAAGCTTTTGTAGCATGCTCCATTGTTCATCTGGTGGAAGTTTCATTTGTTGTAACTAATAGTGTCTGACTTGAATTTTTTTTAACAATTCATAATTAAAATTGGAACTTGACTTGAATTTTTCAATCAAAGTTTCATTCAAGGTTATCAGTGGTTTGATGGAATCCAAATAGTCCACCTCATTTGGGTTCTAAGGAAACTATTTCAAATCTATCTTCCTTGTATCCTTCATAGTCTTTCTAAAATCATCCTTTCCAATGAATCACTTTGTTGTGTCAAAAGCCTTTGGCAAACCAAGCTCTATCAAGTTCCTTACCTTTTTATCCAACTCCATCTTTTTTGCAACCTAATCTAGAAATTCCTCTACTTCATGTATTCTCAAACACTTTTGAATGATAGATGACACCTTCATCGAGATATAAATCCATGATTAATTCCTTTTGATTTCAATTCATTGTCATTGTCTTTGTAGACTATTTGCAAAATTTGATTATAAATTTTCTCTATTGAAATCACATTTTTTCCCCTATGTATTTCTTGAGCTTCCTATTATGCACTATCAAATCATCAATCAATTGAAACAATTCACATAAATGATCAATCCTCTCCATTATTTCCTTCTAAATATTTTATTTCATATGCCTCATTGTTTCTCTACAAAATGCAATTAACTTATTCTGATAAGACTTTATTTCATTTTTTGCTTCCCTTAGCTCTACCACCAATCTTTCAATGGTTTTTCTCTCTTCCTCCAATTTTTGTTCCCATTATTTTGCTTTTGCCAAGTTTTGTTTCAATTTTTTTGAAGTGGATTTTTCATCATCATATTTATTTTTTCTCTCATCTAACCTTTTCTTCAGTTCATTCAATTCCACCTTTTTTTGTTTATCCTCTTTGCTTGTAGATGTAGAGGTATATTTTTTTGTTCTTTTTTATAATTCATTGCTCTTGTTATTTGATACTTTCCTCTTTTCTTTCTCATTTGCTAGGTCTACCTATAACTTTTCTATTTGAATTTGCAACCTTTTTTTTTCTCTTGCTTTCTTTGGAAATGATGTGTACACAAATTTTTTGTATCTAGAAAAATCCAATTGGAAACTGCTCAACTAAAACTCAGAGTGATCCATTTGATTCTCTTGTTTATTTTGAACTGTGAGAACAAAAAAATGTACTCCATGATTTCTTTATTTGGGTCAAATGTGGGTAATACCCTGGTTGTTGCAGGCTTTGAAGTTATAGTAGAAGTACTCTCTATCATTTGCTTCCTTTCTTTTTATACATTTTTTATTTCTTTTTAAACTCATCATTGTAATCAAAACTTGGGGCCACAAACATAATTGAATGCTTGAATGGTGAAGGAGTACTTGTAGTGATGGGAACATCTCCAATTATTTGAGACCGTGCTCAAGGCTGAGGATTAGCCATTGTTGTTGTAGTCACACTAACTTGAGGAGTGTCTTGAAAACACTCCTTTGGGTGGAAATTAAGGTAGTGGTACTAGTAGTTGGACTTGGGCCTATCATAACCCTTTGCTTCTTCAAAATACCTTGATCACTAAGTGTCTATGTAGTATATTGTATTGTTGGCCTCTTTTATGTAATTTTTTGTTGTAGCACATGTTGACCACTACTATTAGTACTACCCATACCATTGTCACTAGTGGCAGTGCCAATTGCACTAGATTCTCCACCATGCGCATGTACTAGTTACGATTGTATATGACCATGAGGATTAGGAATTGAAGCTATAATAAAATGAATTGTTTCACCTATCCTTGTATGCCCTTGGGATTTTTATCAGCTCCAATTCCTTGCAAATCACTAAGCTTTATATGGCCTACCTCTAATGGTTCCAAAATTCCTTGTCATTTGGACCCCAAACTACCACCTTCATAACCCATATTTTCAGCTATGGTTGCTCTTGAAGTATATGTTTATTTTTTTATCTCACTTAAACTAGATTTGAATTTACTTGGATATTGTACACTTTGTTCTTCCCTATCATCATTAGATTCATCATCGATTTCTTCAACTTTAGAGGGATGTTCTTTATTCCACAAATTGCTAAACTCATAATCTTCTTAGATCTCTTGAAATGTTGCACTAGTTTTTGGTTCACCTAGATCCTTCCTCATAGACCAAAAAGCAGTAATTTTTTATTGTGTCCAATTTTTTTCTCTACAAGCCCTTTTTAGAGAATTTGGTATTTTTACTTTAGTAGATGATGGATCACTTTTTTTCATAAGAAATTCCATACCTCCTGATTTTCTTCTCTACTTCTCTCTATTGGTGCAATGCCATAATTTCAACTGATAATTGTTCAAAAGAAATACCTTTCTCAGTAGCAATTTTCTCCATTACTATTTTGACCTCATCCCAAGAATCCTTTTTTTTCAAGTTTTCAAGCAAGGGTTTACTTTGATGTTGAATTCTATTTACAACATTCTTATTGGCCATAATCCTTGATTTAATGGCATCACATGAATTATACTACTAGTGAGAGACAACTTCAAATTGATTTTTCTTAGAAGTCCATGTATAACACTAAATGCTTTTCTCTCAAATGTGAACCCTCCACATGAAAAATGTAAAGAAGGAAATATGCTCTTCTTTTCCTAACTATCAAAGTATAGTTGATTAGTACTATCCATTTGTCATACATATTCCAATGCAAAAACCATTTCTATCACATGTATTGGAAGTTTGTAGGGCTCTACTCCCAATCCATAAAATATTAGCATAGTATATTCTTCCATTAAGTACCAATCAACCAATTGTATTTCTTTTCGTAGTTGAATGTAATTTCTACAAGACATATGCAATCTAGGCATTGGAGTATTTGTAATTTCTTGATACAATGGAGCTAAAAAGTAATCTACAAAATGATTGTAGTTACTTTGAGAATCATGTAGCCTCATCTTAGTAGTCCAATCATATACTGGAGCCTTTTTTTTTCCTCAGCATTTGTATAGGGTTGAATCTAAAGCTTGTTGGCCAGAAACATTCCAGTAAATTTGAATATAAAAAATAGCACAAGTACGTTGTGAACCTAAATGTCTTAGTGGAACCTCCTTTAATCACTAAAATTTGTTTAAGAATGGATTCTACAATGTTCTCAAGTAAGTTATATTTGACAGGTCACTTAGGATAATGGATATTAAATACCATTTCAAGGAGGCTTGCACCCACTTCTCGATTGTTATTCAGACTGAGGTAAAATGCTAGCATGGAAATAGTATCTTGAACCCATGGTTTAAAAATTTCTAAAGCATAAGGAGGTCTATGTTTTTGAATAAGTTACTATGACAATCTTGAACTATTTTAATTAGAAAATTATTTTCCTCCCCTTCATTGATTGCTTCATAATCACTAGAAAACTCTTCTAGGTCAATGTGGCCATTTCCAAATTATTCGATTGTAAACCCAAACACATTTCCAAATTATTTTGTAGTAATGGATAAAACTTCTTCTTTGCTATCTTTATTAACAATTAATTTTTTGTTATCATCATAATTGTGGGTGCAGACCATGATAAATTTTGGGCAAGGAAAAACCTCATGTAACATCATGCACCCCAATCCAACTATGAATGATGCTATGATACTATTAATTAAAATTATTTTTCTATTTTGAATTTTCATTTTCTTTGCAACCTTATTCTCACATGAAAATATTTTTGAGGTAAGCCTACCATAGATTTTAGGATCATAAATATCATGGTATTCATTTATGAAACCTAGAGTTTTAAGCACTCTGGTATAATCTATTTTTCTATTTGAGTTTTCTTTTCCTTTCCCAACAACTGGTCTGGTAGTGGTAGTATACATGCTTGTATAGTGTGAAGTACCTCTTAAGTCCTTACTTTTTCTTAAGCCTCTCAAATTCTCAACCCTAAACCTCAAGATTGAAAAATTAAGAAACGATGAAATGTAGGATTTTTGTCTTTCACTTACCTAGATTTTGATTCTTAAAAAGATGAATACAAAGAAACTGATAGGTGTGGACTAGTTGTGTTGGAACCTAAAATATATTTGGTGCACTCTAATGAGCAATCTCCCTATGTGTTGTCCCTCTCACTTAAAAATAAAATCACTTAGTAGTATAAAGTTCACTTATTTTTTTTATTTTCTTGAATATTAAAGTGAATGAGATGTGTTACCTTTGGACTACATGATTAGCACATTACAATTTAGTATAGACCCTTATAAATAAATTCAACAGTTATCCTTCATTTCTACACCTATTAAATGATCACTTTTTGCGAGAGGTAGCGTCATTCATATATTCTATCTCAAACATGTTGGCAATACGTGTTGCCATTGATCTCAAATCAAGATGTGTTGTCATTCATGTCAAGTGTGTGTGATGAGGTTTGTATAATACTCTAGAGTTAGATGATGTGCAAAGATATCTATTGATATAGTCAACAATACAGTATATGGATGAATTTTGATCTTCCTGATGTCCATGTATGATGTGGTGGTGGGTACACTTGCACCAACATGTTTCTTACATGCCTACATTGATATAATTCTTGTTTGGTCTACTACAAATTGAGATAAGTTGCAAAAAAAATTCTAAGGAATGCACCAACATGTTTCTTGCATTCCCACATTGATATCATTCATGTTTGGTGTACCACACATTGAGATAAGTTGTAGAAGTTTTGCTAAGGCATTCACAGTGTATACCCTATGATAAAGTCATGGTATTTTGTTCTGCATCCCTCTATAGAGAAAACTTTGGTCTTACGATTCAAAATATAAGATGGTCAAGATGTGAAGGTGTTATATCCAAGAATTCAAGTCATTACACCTTCTATAATGAAATTTTGAAGTGTCAGAGTTTCAGTCTATACTCTAGAAAAATAATGGGTTGATGAAGGCATCTTAGAATGCTCTACATTCCCCTAGAAGTGATTTGATAGCCTTGCGGTTTTGAAGACATAATCAATAATGTTAAATGCACACTACTTTTTATTATCTAGTGTTTTTTTGGTCCACAAGATCAGTTTTCAAATGACAGTTTTCTATAGTTTGTCTAGAATGCTTTGTTCCTATATAATTAGTGGGTTTCTTCAGTTGCGCCAAAATATGATGATCAGACATTTTAGGAAAAGGTTGAAGAGATATTGTACATGGACTACAATGCTTGCATCTTGGTCCACATGAAGGTTTTGGTCTCTCCCCAGTGGTGCAAATTTGAACAATCAACAGTTTTGGTGGTGTTGTCATTGTTTGGGCCGATAGGATTGTGTGAATGTGGAAGATAGAAAGATCAATTACAATTGAAATAAACTAAGTAAACAAACAATTGATCTATCTAAACCACATTCATAATGAAATTATTTAAAATAAGATGCCATTAAAATATGAAATGAACTAATAATTCAAATGAAACACCTAATTAAACATGTGCAAACCTCATCCCATTGGGGAATTAGTGTTGGATTTATGTGGAATGTTCAACCTTTTCTTAATCCATTATTGATGCAAAGCTTTGATGGTTGATTTGATGCTAAATGAGGTATGAGTGATTCACAAATGGTGATTGATCTCAAAGGTGAGTATGAAAATGGATATAGTGCAATTACTAGGAGGCTTGTGAATGAAGTTCTCATAGAAATGAGGACTATTTATAGGTTTTTTGAATGAATCAATGGATAGGATCAAATTGGCTAATCAATGGATAGAAATGAATGAGAGGAAATGGTATGGATCAAAGATCAAGTCTATGGATGAGATTGAATATTGGCATGGATAAATGATTCTAATCAAAGGCTCAAATTTATTGAGACAAATGCAATCACATGATTTTAGGAAGATGGAGAAGATATTTCCATTTGGAGGGAAATGTTGAATTTAAATTGGATGGATATTCCATGAGAATATTCTTTCAATGATTGGAGGAATTAGAAGAAATTATTCAATTAAATATTTAAGAAATTATTTAATTGTGCACGTGGAGAGAATTTAGGAATTTAATTAAACAATTAAAAAATCATTTGATCAAAGTGGGATTTAGGACATTATATTAAATAATTTTCATTATTTAATTAAATGAGAAGACTTAGGAGATTTAATTCAATAATTTGGATGATTTAATCAAATATGATGAAAAGTTAGCATGAAAGGGTGAATTGATCAAGTAATATTAATTATTTGATTAATAGAAGAAAATAGTGAACCTAATAAAATAATTGACATTATTTAATTATATAGATGAAAATGATGATCAAATCACTATAGAAATGATATTAATAAGTGAAATCAAGTATGAAATATTAATTAGGACATTTTTGGATGTCTACATTTTACCCCTCTTTGAAGTGAAGTGCTTGCTATAGTGCTTCAACGAACTAATATTGCTTGGACTAATGATGCTACTTAGATCAAAAATTAAAATTTTCTTGCTTTTTTCGGATGCCCCTTTGTTCCCCAATAGAAGAAATGAATGTTGGTATGCTGCCCCTTGAGAGATTGAGCGGAAAAAATTGGTTTTCAAGTTGAGATCATAATAAAGATGTGGGAATGGTTTAGCTGTAAATAGGATGAAGAACAAGCCTTAGGACATTAATAGAACAACCATAACAACTCGTAGAGTGAAGAAAAGGAGATTCATGGTTAGAACCCTAGGTCTAGCAATGCATACAAGATGAAAACCCTAGGTTTTCCATGCATATATAGGAGTTTAGGTAATTTTCAAGCTCATTTGTACACCTTGGTTTGAGAAATTTGAGAGAGATTAGAATGATTTCATTAGAGACCTTGCAGAGCACCTAATAGAATGGTTGACCATGTGCTTCCAACACACCATGTAGATTGAGTCTGAGACTTCTAATGGCTAGTAGATGCAGGACCACTGGTATGTGCCTCAAAAAACTTGCATGTTTTTTAATGTAATGAAATGTAGGCTAGAATAGGACAAACACAGCTGTCATTGTTTCAATGACGCTTATGTCATAGTCGGTGATACATTTTCCATATACATGATGCCTTTGCACAAGGGCGTCACTCTAAAGCATATGCATTGGGGTTTTGTATACTCTGACGCTTTTGCATACATAACCATGTAGTTGATTTTGAAATTTTGATGTAATTGCATGATTTTAGACCCACACTTTTTCCAAAATGGCAACGCTTTTGTATTTGAGCGACGCTTTTTCCTAATAGTGATGCATATGCTAACATGACAAAGCAACATATTTTCCCTAAAGGCTTGCTTTTATATTTTAAGGTTCCTAACTTAGAATTTTTTCTCAATTTTAGCAAATTAACGTTATGTGAATTGTGCATGCAGGAGGTCTTTGGTCCCTTGCTTTCACATGAGAGGAGACTAGGGATTCTAGGGTGGATGGAAAAATTTAAGGATGAGGATGATAATTTCCTAGTTGTGGTCGATCTTTATCACATTTGCTACATGTCAGAGATCGGGACACACTTAGTGGTGTTGACTGCACCCATAGAGCGGTGACATTTGGAGACTTCATCACTTCACCTTCTAATAGGCAAGGTGACTACTATCGTTGAGGATGTGTGGTGCATCTTGTAAGTTCCCATCCATGGAGTGAGAGTGATTAATGATGTGGACCTCAGCATGGATTCCATGTTCCAAGTATTAGGAGTTACTCAGCTGGAGGTGGAAAGCAGTTAGATTGACCTACGAAGGTACTGTGGATGATTCAATGACCTTACTTTGGTCATCGCAAGACTTATCATTGGAGTCTTGATGCTAGATAGGAGGATCTGAGGATTCAACATAGGCTAGGGTGTGGTATTGGAGTGCATTATGGAGGATGTATGCACTTATGCTTTGGGTTCATTCATTTTGGCTACATTATACCACGACATGCATCAGGTAGTTACCTAAGAGGCACAAGCTTATCTGCTAGGGTTACCCTATTACATATTTTGGATTGAGAGCACATTGTAGTGCTTTGACCAATTATTACATTTAGATACATCAATGAGGAGGATCCAGTAGCATACAAATATTTAGGCAAGACTACACTCCACCACACAGGAGTAGTAGATATATCCCATTATAGGAGGTTTATTGATGATATGATAGTGTTCAGATGGAGACACTAGCCACAGGCACAACATTGGGATGATGACCATGATCGACTATTTTATGCTCGACATACATGATGGCTTATTGGACATTTCCAGATTCACATTATTGAGAGATATCTCCTTGAGTGAGTAGCAAGATAGTTTGGGGACCAACAAGATTTATCAAAACATGGCTACAGGGGTGTATACGAATGAACCTATAGAGAAATCACAATTTTGGGACCTTAGACAGTTCCACAAGTAGCCATAGATGATTTTGTAGATTTGGTTCCTTTTCCTTGGTCTTACATAGGTGGTACAGATGATCATAGTATGACTCTGACATATGATGCATGGTTTGTCTAGCATCAGCCTATTAGACTGACAATGCCAATATGGGTCGATGGAGAAGGTCGTGGCTAAGGTAGGGGAGAGGTAGAGGATAGGTTCCAAGATAGGTAGGTCAAGTTCCAAGTCAAGTGCCCCAATGGCCTCCACATGGTCCACCACCACATGTACATATTCCACAGGTGGTAGTAGCTCCAGGGGATCTGGATCCTCAAGTTTTGATACAAAAATGTACAATAGAGTGGGATACTACTATACATGAGAGGAATAATTCTCATCAAAAGTGAGATAGATATAGAAAAAAGTAGGATCAAGCTTGCGTTGAGCTGGCCTAGGAGAGACACAACAGGCTGATTTGCATCTAGCACAGAAGACTTCTCGAAGGTAGCAGTTAGAGACCTCTTTCGCTCAGTAAGGGACCATGGTTATAGCTACATTATATGGATAGGCCATGGTAGAGGCCTCATATTATAGGACCTTATACCATCATTCAATGCATCCGCACCAGTGGCAACTAGATTTTTTTGACAAGAGTGCCCTTATGCCTAGTAGATCAGTAGTCAGGCATTCGGTAGGTCAATCAGATAGAGGAGGTCCACCACCCCAATAGGAGGACCGAGGAAGTAGAGGATATCCCTCATGTATAGACATTTTTGACATAGCTTGATTATATGATGTATATTCATTAATTGGCTCATTTCTTATAGCCTCATGTATATTTTGATGCATATTGCACACAGTTTGATATGTATTATGATAGTCATTTTTTTGATATATATGTGAGATGATCGGATGCAAAATTTATACTTATGATTCCTCACTTCATGCTTATGCTCAGGTGATGTATATATGAATGCATTATGATTATGTATGGATGCAGATGTGATGAGATGCTCCTATGATATATGATGATGATTTTATTTTTTATTCTTAAGAAATGACACAAAATGATTATGCTTATGATATGATGAGATATAGATACTTGTGTATATGATATGATGCAATGTGATATGGATTCATGTATGTAGGATGTAGGAAAATGTAATGGACATGTATGCTCTCATTTTTTATCTCTTTCCTTATATGATATGTGATGATTATGCAAGATGCATACTATGAGATGTATATGCTGATGATTTGTGGATGTAGGTTGGATACATTTATGTTATTTGTTTTTGTATGACTAGCATGATTCTAGGTTAGAAATGTTAGCATGGATAGAAGAAGATAGAAAAATGAGATGGACATTGAATAGCCTTTTTTTGTGATTGATTTAGAAGTCCGTTAAATCTATGATTATTCAAAACTTTATTGGATATGTGATGAGATAGGATAAATTATACTACTTTGCTTCTAGGATTAGGCTGAATTCATCATAGCATTCCTTATTTTTGATATAGAAAATAGACACGATACACCAAGGTATTGAAGACTAGGATGACTTTGTATCTAATGAATGGAATTTGACTCTACAAACAGATAGGAGTATCCTTATTTATACCTGACATATAGAAACCTTATTTGATCATGTAAAATAGTGAATCCATCAAAGTAAGGAGAATAATACATAAAAGGTATGAAGAACCTCATATTTTCTAGCCATTGTTTTACTTGAGACTATTCCTACATAAGCAAGGAAAATATTTTCCAAGGTTGTTTTACAAGAACATCCAACAAGCACAACAAATGAAAGAAATGATCAATGCCCCATTCCTTTCTCTCTAAATAATTTTGTAGACATCATTGAGAGATCATCATAATGGATCAATAAGATAAATCATAAGAAAAGATCAAATTATCAAACAGTCAATTTATTCACATCTCTTGCCAAAGTGATATGGTTAAGGTTATTTCCCATGATGATGTCCATTGTAGGAAAGACGTATTTGTAAGATATGTTATTAAATATTTGATTAATTCTAACTGTTTGATAGGTTGTTGATATAAATTTTAACTGACATGTTTAACCATGATCAAAACTTAATACTTTTACCCTTAAATTTTGCACTTTACTGATTGTTGTACCTATTTCTATTTGTGCTACCAAAGGCTGATAGTGACGATCAATTTACTAGGAATGAAATTTTATTGCAAGTGAAAGTGAAATGAGATGGGTGATTTTTTTTCTTCTGATATTTCAATGTTTTTGAGGTTTTACAATGATTTAAGGTTATTTTTTAACTTTTTAACTTTTTGAGTTTATTTGAATGTTTAAGTTTTCAAATTATTTGAGGTTGTTTTGGGTTTTTGAATGTTTTCCAAATGTTTTTCTGTTTTCAGGTTTTACAATTTTTTTTATGTTTTCCAAGGTTAGACCAAGAATAGGACATAAGGGGGACTAACCTAATGCCTCAAGGGCTCATCGGAGATGGCCCTGCCTACATAAATGTGTAGAGACAATGTAGTTCGATTGACTTTTGACTAGTGCTCATTTATTGATGAGATATGAATATTGATGGATTGTCAGTTTATTGTGACAAACCGCTAAAGGACTAACCTAAGCCTGAAGTGCACATCGATGATGGACTTTCCTACATACACGCGTAGAGGCAATGTGGTTTGACAAGTGTTTTTTATTTTGATATTTTGACCCTTTTATGTGTTTTGACTTGATTTGGATATTTTTAGAATTTAAGATGATTTGGATGTTTTTGGATTTTGATGATGTTATGGATGTTTTTAAATTTTTGAACCTTTATAAATGTTTTGATGTTTTTGGATTTTTAAACCTTTACAAATATTTTGTTGTTTTTTGGGTTTTAGAGATATTTTTAAATGTTTTTGGGATTTTGAAGATATTTCAAATGTTTTGGGATTTTGAGGATAGCCTTAAGGAAATATACAAAAACCCAATCCAATGAAAATATAATACTATGCCCCCAATCTGATGTGATAGACTACCTCGATATAGGCAGGACAAATTGACCTTAGGAGTGTGCCAAGTAGTACTAAAGGGGATAGATATTTGCTTAATACCAAGCTATGGTACAGACACAAATGATAGGATAAATAGGTGGAAGATGAATGAGATGGATGGAAGTGGGAGGACAAGCCAAAGAGCTAATGGTAGATGGGAGATAATGCTTATTTATGCAAGGTGCCTGTTTGCCAAATTTTCACCAAGGTACTTGCCCAAAGCACCACCAAAGTGGTTTTCACTAGACGAAAATTTCTCTTTACTATTTTGATCCTTTTTCTATTTTTTTGGATTTTATTTCTTTTCTAATGTTTTTGGATTTTTGGATTTTATGCCCCTCCTAGGCTAGGCATAAATTTTTTTGAGATGTATGTTGTTGATGGGCTCCTAAAAGGGTTCTCCTTCAGGGGTAGCTAGTTGATAAGCTCCCAATCCATAGCTTGCTATAATAGTGAAAATTACTAACCAATTTGGCTCAAATTTACCTTTACTATCTTGATTTGGCATGTTTTTTTTATTCTCTTTCAGGACACGGTCTCCTACCTGGAAGCATTGAGCCTTGATATTTTTTTTATAGCTTATTTTGAGTTTGTGTTGATAGGCTTGTAGGTTATTCAATGCCTCAAGATGAAGTTCATACAACAGTTCTAGCTTATTCAACCTGGATACTATATACTCTTCATCAGTGATGAGTTGTTTCAGTGAAACTCTTAGGGATGAGAGCTTGACCTCAATAGGTAGGATGGCTTTAGTTCTATAGACCAAGGAATAAGGTGTCACACCTGTGGGTGTGTGGATGCTAGTTTGGTAAGCCCACAAGGTGGGGTTCAATTGTAAGTGCCAATCACAACCAACTTCATTGATTGTCTTCTTTAGGATCTTAATAATGGCCTTGTTAGAAGCCTTAGCTTGACTGTTTCCTTCGGGGTAGTAAGGAGTGGAAAAGTGATGTTGGATATTGAATAATTGACATAGTTCACAGACATCTTGGTTCTTAAAATGTGTTATGTTGTCTTTGATAAGGGCTTGAGGAACACCATAATCGTAGATGAGATAAATTATGATAAAATTAGATATCTACTTTCATGTTATGTAGGCTATTGGTATGGCTTCAATCCACTTCATAAAGTACTTATTGGTTGTGATGATAAACTTATGACCACTAGAAGAGGTAGGGGTGATTTTTCCTATGAGGTCAAGTACCCATTATTAAAAAGGCCAAGGTGTAGTAATAGGTCTGAGCTCTTGAGCTAGTGCATGGATGAGATTTGTTGACACTACAAACATTTCTTCACAAACTGATTTGCTTCCTATTCCATAGTGATCCAATAGTATCTTGTCCTCAATAATTTCTTGGCCAAGGTTGTGCCACTTGAATGTTACCCACAAATGTCTTTGTGCACTTCTTTTAAAGTATTCAAAGCTTCCTATTGGTTAATACATCACAATAACATTCCTTTGAGACTTCACCAATAAAGGGTATTACCTAAAAGGATAAATCAAGATGCTTTTCTAATAAAAGTATTTTTTAGGTTAAAGGTGAGGTCAAATGGGAGAATACTATTATGAAGGTAAGTGAATATGTCACGATACCAAGGGGAATCAGGACAAACGATTTCAAACAAAAATTTAGATTCAGGTACCTCGAAAGCTAGTATGAGAAGCTGCTCAATGAGGAACTCACATTTCAAACTGTTATGAGGTATATCCAGTAAGGATCCAATAGAATCCATGGCATTTTTGCTTGATTGTTGATTCTAGGTATCTGCTCAAATGTTATGTCAATGAAATAATCCTTGAAACTATCCACCATCATTTTTTAGGGCCACAATTTGTCATCCTTAGTTTGATAGTCATCGTTGACCTGGTTCACAATCAACTAAGAATCTCCATAGAATTTTAGCTCTTGAATCTACCATTGTACCTCAATTCTTAACCCTATTATGAGGGCCTTGTACTTAACTATGTTACTTGTGTAGGGAAAAGCTAACTTGTAGGGTTTGGGAATGCAATCACCTTGCAAGGTGATGAATAAGATTCCTACTCTAGACCCATGTTGTGTGTAAGAATTGTCAAAATACAACTTCCATTGTTCTATCATGCTAAGAGTGAACACTAATTCATAAAAAAATTCTAACACCAAAGGATTCTCTACATAGATGGGTGGTTATGCTAGTTGATCAATAATGACTTGTCCCTTGATGGATTTTTGATCAACATATTCTATGTCAAATTTGGTAAGAATCAATACCCATTTTGTTGTACGAACTATGAGAGTAGTTTTTGACAATAAGTACTTGAGTGGATCTACCTTGGAGATGAGTTTAACTTGAGGGGAGAGCATGTAGTGCCTAAGCTTTTGGGAAGTAAACACCACTACTAAACAAGATTTTTCAATGGGCATATAGTTTAGCTTATATTCTACCAAGGTTCTACTGATGTAATATATAGCCCTCTCCTTTCCTGTTTCACCATGTTGATCCAAGAGAGCCCCTAGGGTGGCTGAGGTAGTTGATATGTAGAGTATCAAAGGATTATCTGCTATTGGCAGCATCAAGATGGGTGGTTTTGCTAAATAATCCTTGAGTTGTTGAAATGCCTTCTCACAATTTTGATCCCACTAGTAGACCACACCCTTATGAAGGAGATGATTAAATGGGTGACACTTATCTTCTAGTTGTGTGATGAACCTGTAGACACTAAAAAAAATTCTAATCCTACAAGCAACATTTTATCATTAATTCACCTTCTTCCTTGCATAATTAAATAATTTTAATTATTTAATTATTTCCTAATGTCATATTCTTCTATTAATTAAATAATTATTAATTCTTTAATTAATTCACTTTATCTTTATACCTCTTTTGATTAATTTAAATAAATATCAATTTTATTTAAATTACATCACTAATTATCTTTTTTCCTCTATGATTAAATTATTTATTTATTTATTTATTATTTATTATTTTATTATCTCCATAATTAAATAATTATTTTTTAATTATTTAATTATTTATCATTTCCCTCCATCTTTTATTAAATTATTGTTTTTAATTATTTAATATTTCCCACTCCACTTGTCTTCTATAATTAAATAATTATTTTAATTACTTAATTATTCATTTTCCCTCCCTTAAATTAAATAATTGCTATCATTGTTAATTTATTCCTTCTTAGCCAACTCCTAAATCTCAACTAATTTCTTGAATTTTGGTCCATCCTTCCCATCCTTATCTCTTATCTTCTCAATTAACCTCGTCCATTGATCATGATACCTCATCATCAAATTTTCAACCTTCATTTGAATTAGTATTTCTATAAAAGCAAGCCATCACTTTCTGTAAGAGGGGGGGACCACCGCATGCAAGACCCCAGGTCACAGAGGGTTGAGATGCGAGAGCCTACCCTAACTTACCTCAACTAAGTGTATGTTTAGGGTAGGAGGATGAGAATGATGATGATTTTAGGACCCTACAATCACTCTACAATCTGAGTTTCAATGTGGGGCTAGGCGAGTTGATCTTCAGGTCCAACTTTACACCTCAGGGAGCTCTCTTCCCAAGGACATCAGCGCAGACTTCAGACGATAGCGCGGTGCGCTGGCATCTCAGAAACGTGTTGTAGTCCGTATGGCCAGACAATAGCTAAGACGAGGTTAAACACCCTAAGATGACTTATCATCCTAGCTTAACTAATTTTAGGAGGACAAAATAACACTATGAAATATGAAAAGTATAAGTGAAGGTGATAGAACAAGTATACCAAAGCCAAGGTGATGAAGACAATCTCGTAGAAGACCTTGTTCGCTAGCTAGCTCCTCGAAATGCGTCCACCTACACATAGCAACAAAGAGAATGTTGGGGGGTGGATGTATAGGGGTCTACCTCAATCAGACCCCCATTTAGGTGTTCCCAACTCCACGAAAAGCTAATGGAAAAGATAAAGGAATGATGAAAACACAAGCACTACAAAAATAGTACTATGCTACTCAACCAAATGATAGAGGAGAGGAGAGGGAAGCTTACCACCTCCACCAAGAGCACTCAAGGCTTCTTGGGGAGGAATGAGAGGAAATCAAGCCTCAGCTACAATGGCATGGTCCCAAACTTTCTCTACTGACGTGATGGAGTGTGGTATTGCTGCTATCAAACGCTTGGAATGCTTGGAAATGAGCTTGTGAGAGTGAGAGTATGAGAGCCAAGTCTGTTCAAGATTTCTTCCCACTTCTATCCAACCTTTTTCCAACCTCTAAAGCAAGTTCAAAGGCTTGAATATGAAGGAATGGGGAAAGAAATGGCCATATTCAGGTCAGGTGGCCGAAGGAGGTGTTACAACTTTGTTGTCAATGGGAAGAGTAACGCCTCTGCTGGCTCAGCCGCATGAATTTTCCAGGGATGTAAGCGCACCACACGAACGTGTGTGCACCGCACGGGAATCCCTGATAGAAACACCTCCACTGACACACGAAATAGGCGCCAAGTGGACTTCCATCAACGAGCTTAAGTAAATTAAGCCTCCAACTTAGGTTTTCTAAAGTGTAATAAGGAAAAAAGGGGAATTGCACCTAGGGTGCAAATTCGCTCTTATACATTTTGCCCCCACTTTAGCGAGCACAAGTATTGATTAGTGCTTGGTAAAGTAGATCACGAAGAGAGTAGGGTTAGAAAAGTATACCTAAACCATTGAGGATGCAGACTGAGCTCTGGCGAACCCGAAGATGCAGGGAAAACAAAGGACTCCATAGCTACTCAGAACTATGAAGTTGGAATAACAAAACACCTTGTAGGCCCACAGACTTGCAAGGAGGCAACCTCCAAGATCTTTCACATGGAGGAAGCCCCAAGGAAGAGGTGACATGTCTACCCGCAGATAGAACATGTTAGAAAGCGATGACACATCCACTCACAGATAGAGCGTGTCTAAAGCGTTGATATGTCTACCCACATATAGAACACATCTAAAAGTAGTGACATGTCTACCCGTAGATAGAACATGTCTAAAGCGTCGATGCGTCTACTTGTAAATAGAACACATCTAAAAGCGGAAACATGTCTACCCATAGATAGGACATGTCTAAAGCGTCGATGCGTCTACCCACAGATAGAACACATCTAAAAGCGGTGACATGCCTACCCACAAATAGGACATGTCTAAAATGTGGCTGGTCATGCAAACCGAAAAAATTTCAAAGGGGTCCCTTGAGAACCCCTCAAAAGGATAGGGGTCCATTCAAGGGACAAACTATTTGAAATAGCAAGGTCTAGTTAGGCTTCCCCCAAGCTAGATGTGAAAGGAAAAATAGAACGAGTCTAGTTAGGCTGACCCAAGCTAGACGTGTAAGAGTCCATTCGTTACGAAGGCTTTTAAAGAAAGGGTCCTTGAGGAACCCGCCTTGAAAGAGGGGGTCCAGTCAAGGGACACGCAGTACAAAAGTCACCATCCTAGAGTGATTCATCATCAAGGGATCCTTTCAAAAGATGTTCACTTCATCAAGGAATTTGAAAGGAAGGTCATGCCCCCACCTGAGGTGAAGTCAAAGAAGTTCCCACTTTGGAGGAAGATCTCCAAGTCCTTTCTTTACGAACCTGTGATGAAGGAAACACATTCCTTTAGGGTTCCAAGTTGAGAATGCGCTTAAAAGGAAAAGGTATTTTGAATACTTTCAAGAAAATATTCGTTGGCAGTGAATTCGTTTTCTAAAAGTTGAAGTGTTAAAGAACATTGTCACACATAGGAGGGACAACTCAAGCAAAGCAGAGAGGAAAATAAAGAGGAAATGAGAAACAGAAATAAAGGGCACAAGGGGGATCTAGTTTAGTGGGGTCAAATCTGTCCGATCTCATATAATAGTAGGTAACCACAACACAAGGAAAAAGATCATCAATCCCCAACCAGATCAGGAAGAATGCATGGAAAACAAAGTAAAAATTAAAAAATGGGTCAACATGGAAGGGGAGCCTAAGTGCCCCCAACGCTTTGCATCATCCCCAATTTACTAAAAATCAAGCACAAACATGGAAGAGTGAAGGTACAAATAGAAGAGGGTTTACGACACAAAAACCACGCCTGTATCCAAGCACCAACAAGGGTAACGAGGGTCATCCAGGAACACATAGCATGGGTACAGGAGAGCACATCACAAGACACGCACACATGCACACAAGATTAAGAAAAAGGGAGGCCTCCTCCTAACACTGCTCGACCAATAGGTCATCCACTTCCCAATCCAAATCCTCATAAGGGGAAGGAGGATGAGTCTGTAAAGGCGGAATGTTAAGAGGAGGGGCATCCAACCCTCCTATGACAAGGGCCAAGGAAGAGGGCCCCTCAAGGTCTTGTCCACTGAGCTCTTGTGGAGTCAACGCCAATGATTTCGTGAAGATCACCGACAGGGTCGGGACCTCATCCATAGAGTTAGACATGCACCCCATGGGAGCGTCATGTCTTACTTTGGCAGATGAGACAGGTTGTGCTTGAGATCCACTGCTAGGCTCACTGACTGATTCAGGAGCGGTGACAAACTCAGGAGAGGCCGAGACTGGTTCTGTCACTAGGATAGAACAAGTCATCATAGGGCCACCTCACGAAGGTGGGCTCTTCCTATGTCCTTTATCGCGAGAAGGACTAGCCCCTGCCTTCTTCTTCATAGGAGGAGATGAACTCCCCACAGATGAAGCTAGAGGTGCAGAGGGGGGAGAGGAAAAAACTGCAGTAGATACGACCGAAGTGTTAATCATATCCATGGGCTTCGGGAAGGGTTGAATATCAAAAATGGACATCAACAAAGGCAGCTCCACCAAAGGAGCGATAAACACTTGTACCCAATTAAGGTTAGGTGATTTCGTGCTCACAACGGGATCTAGGAATGGATCAGGCAGAAGAGACACAACAGGAGGAGAGGAAGATGATGTTGTAGAGGGCCTTGAAGTGGGGCGGTCGGTTCTTCTTCCTTCTATTGCAAAGCAGCCTGCTCAGCTAGGAGAGCCTTTCACCGGCGCTTGTGCTCTCGTGCAAGGTGGTTCCTATGGCTCTTATAGTTAGAAGCCACAACTTACGAAGGGACAAGAGTTTCTTTCTCGACCATAGGGATGTCCACTACGGCCATGTCGAGCAAAGGAATGTGTTCCTGTGCAGGAGCAGGGGGAGTAGGCTGAGGAGCGACATGAGGAGTCAACTCACGAGCCTCAACAGTGGGCCTCTTTCTGCTCACTGCCTTAGGGGCAGGAGCAGTAGGAGGCCACGGATTGAATTCTCTACAAGAACCTTTCTTTTTTCCATACAAGTAGTACCATGGTCCTGGAAATTCATTAGGAAGATCCACGATTCTAATATTGGGCCTACACCAAGGAGGAATCATTGGATTTAACAGATAGCCATCGGGCTTGCTCATCCAATACTCTTCCCAAGAAAGGGGAGAGGACGGGGCAGTCCGTGGAAGGGTCATCTTCCCTTTACCTTTATAGGAAGAAGAGGGAGCCAATATGGACTTCTCCTCCTTCTTTGGGGAAGAGGGAGTGGCTGGTGTGACCTTCTCTTTACCTTCACGAGAAGGAGAAGGTACCGGTGTGGACTTCTTTTTCTCTCTTGGAGAAGGAGTAATCGTAAGCACAGGCTTCTTCTTCTCTTCTCGGGAAGAGGAGGTAACCAACTACTCTATCACAGGATGGTGAACTTCGGCTCCCCTTTGCCTCTAGTTTTATACTTCACATAGTTCTTTTAAAGTAGGTCCATTCTCAGAGAAAGCGAATTGACCGGAGAGGGCCAAAAGTGATCCAGTGAATATCCACCATGAGATACCAAAGGCTGATATCTGGTATCATGCACTACATGCATGACACCCTTGTGGGAAAAATTTAAGCATTTGTGGATAATGGAAGCAATCCCATTCATGGAAGCCAACCAAGGAATGCCTAGCTTCACTCTAAACAGGTCCAACTCTGGAATAACATCGAAGACCGTGTCAACAGTCCTAGGTCCTAATAATCACAATGTTACCATTGATACGAGGAGGAATGTAAAGAGGTGAGGGCTTGTTGTTCAAGGGTAGATCTTGTGTTGTAAATGTAATATTCGGCAAGCTGGGTGCGGGCGAAAAAATGGAAGTTGCCATGACCATATTTACATAGGCCCAAGGCTGAGAAGCGAAATCAGTGGGATCGATAATCATGTTAGCAGAATGTGATGGAAACGGGTCTGTGTATATTTGTAATTCACTATTCTATTTCTCCACCGATTTTTTTGTGTTTTGTTTATTCCCATCGAAACGAATGCTACCGTCCTCGATGCGGTCTTGTATTTCATGATGCAATTGGATACAACGTTCGGTATCATGTCCATTAACACGATGGTACTGACAGTAAGTGCTCCTGTCATACCAGTTAGGGTAAGGTTCCTTAACGGGATTAGGAGTTGGCAACATTATGATCTTATCCCTCAACAACTTCTGTAAGACGGAGGTATAGGATTCTAATAACTTTGTGAACTTCTGATTGCATCTGAGGCCGTTGTCATTAGTAGTGGCTACTACATTTGCAATGAATTTTCCTTTTCTGAAGATTGATACAATGGATTTCCCTTCACAACGGGAGCACGAGGAATATCCCCCGAACTGAGCAACCATCTGTTGGTACTCTCGTAAAGTTGCACACAGATGCACAAAAGAAGGATATTTCATTAGGGAAAACTTCTCTTGCCAAGGCCTTTGTAAGTTTCCTATGAATACCTTCTGCACGTCAGAGTCAGGCAGCTGATATGAGATTTGTGAAAGAAGTGCTTGGTAACACGGTATGAAGTTAGTGATCTTCTCATTGTCTCCTTGCTTACATCAGATGAGGTCCAAGAAGGTCATCTTTGGCCCAATGTTTGCTTGGAACTGTCTAAGGAATTGGTTAACAAGTTGATCGAATGAGAAGATAGAATTGTCAGGCAAGGAACAGTACCACTCGAGTGTTGTGTCCTTGAGAGATCGAGGAAATAATTTAGCCATCAAAGCATCATGATGGAAGAAGTTGGTGCAAAAAGTGTTAAAGGCAGACACATGTGTCTATGGATCCCCCTTGCCACCGAACTTCTCAAACTTTGGAATCTCCATTCCTTGAGGGAAGGGAGTGTTTAAGATAATGACCAAGAATGGACTATGTTGGAAGAAGGGCTGGAAAATGGGCTGGGCCGAGGCCTGGGAAAGGCTCACTGACTGACTCTACATCTTACCCATGTTTTGAAGTAAAGTGTTCAGAATAGGGTTGTTAGAAGATAGAGGGCCAGATGATCCTCCTCCTCCAAATCCACCACTAGGTCCACTTCTAGAACCGCCACTGGTGTGACTTCGACCAAAGTTGCTACTAGAGCCACCGCCACCGGTAGGGTCTCCGTCTGAATCACCGCTATGACCTCCACCAGAACCACTTCCGCCAACAACACCTCCACTACCAAATCCACCACCACTACCAAAGCCTCCACCACCTATCCTATTGAAACCTCCACCCCCATAGGTGATAGAAGGGGTAAAGTTAAAGCCCAACAGGACATTATTCACTTTGACAGTTTCCGGTTGATTAGGGATAGAAGGGATACTAATGGAAGGGACTACATCAGTCATGTAAATAGAAGTAGGAGGCATTGATACCCCTAATTATCTCTCAAGCTCTCTGTAGGTGACTCCTTGCATAGAACCAGAGTTGCCTAAAGGAGCGCACGCTTCGGTGATACCAAAGAGACTACTTAGAAGTTCGATGCCTATTTGATCTTTTCCCATCATATGTTTTAATTCGCTAACAACTCGAGTGGCCCTAGCCATCTTCGGATTTCTCTCCAAATGGTGTTCAAGGTCACCCAATCCTTTAGTGAGGGAAGATACATAATCAACGAGAATCTAAACGGCCTCATGCTCATCCACCGAAGATGGCATGGGAGACACAGGAGGAGTGGGAATGTGATCGGTCTCGTCAGTGAACCCCATCTCATTCCTTGACAGTTGTTCCTGCGTGGCAAAACTAACGGCAGGGCCAAAGAAAATACTTGTAGAGATACCAAGTGAGATCTTCATTCTATCCATCGGGAGGTGTTGTATACTTCTCCTCACGATATACCCAGAAGTTGTGGACTAGGTTGTGAGGCTCATAAACCGTCACAACACACGAGGCCACAATAACCATGAAATATCCAAAGGGAGTTTTAACACCAACACATAAATAGATGTTGGTTCATGTCAGGTTCACCAAAAATGTAAGAGAGGGGGACCACTGCATGCAAGACCCCAGGTCATGGAGGGTCAAGACGTGAGTGGCTACCCTAACTTACCTCAGCTAAGTGTATGTTTAGAGTAGGAGGATGAGAATGATGAGGATTAGGACCCTACGATCACTCTACAATATGAGTTTCAATTTGGGGCTAGGCAAGTCGATCTTCAGGTCCAACTCTACGCCTTAGGGAGCTCTCTGCCCAAGGATGTCAGCGCGGACTTTGGACGACAACGTGAAATGCTGGTTTCTCAAAAACACGTTGTAGTCCGTATGGCCAGACAATAGCTAAGACGAGGTTAAACACCCTAAGATGACTTATCAGCCTAGCTTAACTACTTTTAGGAGGAAAAAATATCATTATGAAATATGAAAAGTATAAGTGAAGGTGATAGAACAATTATACCAAATCCAAGGTGATGAAGATGATCTCGTAGAAGACCCTGTTCACCAGCTAGCTCCTCGAAATGCATCCACCTACACACAACAAGAGAAAGAATGTTGGGGGCTGGCTGTACAGGGGTCTACCTCAATCAGACCCCCATTTAGGTGTTCCCACCTCCACAGACAGCCAATGGAAAAGATAAAGGAATGATGAAAACACAAGCACTACGAAAATATTACTATGGTACTCAACCAAATGATAGAGGAGAGGAGAGGGAAGCTTACCACCTCTACCAAGAGCACTCAAGGCTGCTTGGGGGAGAAATGATAGGAACTCAAGCCTCTGCTAAAAAAAGCGTGGTCCAAAACTTGCTCTACCGACATGATGGAGTATGATATTGCTGCTATCGAAAGCTTGGAATGCTTGGAAATGAGCTTGTGAGAGTGAGAGTATGAGAGCCAAGTCTGTTCAAGATTTCTTTCCACTTCTATCCAACCTTTTTCTAACCTCTAAAGCAAGTTCAAAGGCTTGAATATGAAGGAATGGGGAAAGAAATGACCATATTCGGGTCAAGTGGCCGAAGGAGGCATTACAACTTCTCTGCCAATGGGAAGAGTAGCGCCTCTGCTAGCTCAACCACAAGAATCTACCAGGGACGTAAGCACGCCACACAGATGTCTGCACACCATGCGGGTGTCCCCGATAGAAATGCCTCCACCAACACACAAAATAGGTGCCAAGTGGACTTCCATCAGCGGGCTTAAGTAAATTAAGCCTCTGACTTAGGTTTTCTAAAGTGTAATAAGGCAAAAAGGGGAATTGCACCTAGGGTTCAAATTCACTCTTATACACTTTCATTTAAACCTAACCACAATCTTATAGTTTTGCTATCATATTTCTATCTTGAGATATAGCTATCTTGATTCAACATCAAGCTTATCAAATGTATTGCATACTACAAATCTGAGAGCTAAAAAGAAAAATGGAGAAGAGCAATGGAGAGGAATGAAATTTGGCATAGAGATTGAGTATATTATTTCATTATTACGATTTCTATTTCCATTTGTTCTTCATTGTTGGATTAGGGTCTTCATGGCTTGAATTAGGTATTTTTTTGGTTTCTATTGTTGATCCATGCTCATTCCTAAATTCTACTCCGATCTACAGAACCTTCTAATAGATTAAAGTTTCCCTTGTAGGATTTGAAGTTTGTTAAGGGTCTGCGGTGGTTGCATGTCCATGTTCACCTTGACTTTGGATAGGCCCACCTCAATTCCCCTTTTTGATACAATGTATCCCAAAATTTTACTTGTAGTGACACCAAATATGCATTTTTTCAGGGTTCAACAGTACTTGATACTACTCTAGTCTGTCAAAGATTTTTCCTAGGACTTCTAGATGTTCCTTATCTTTGATTTATCCAAGATTTCATGCACATAGTCCTCTAGGTTCATATGGATCATGTCATGAAATATTAAGGTCATGGCTCTTTGATATGTCACTCCAGTGTCCTTAAGACCAAATGACATTGCATTCCACCAGTAAGTTCCCCACGGGCACGTGAAAGTTGTCTTACGTTGATCTTCCTTAGCTATCATTATCTGATTTTATCTAGAGAATCCATCCATGAGTGAAATCATTTCATGTCTAGTTGTCAAGTACACGCTGATATCTATGTTTGGTAGGGGAAATTCATCTTTGGGACATGCCTTATTCAAGTATTTAAAGTCCATCCCTATCTTGATTCCCACAATGGGTTTGGAAATTGGAACCAGGTTGGAAACCCACTGAATATAGATAATCAGTCTAATGAAACCTACGTCTAGAAGTTTTTGTAACTCAACTTTGACCAATAATGTTATTTGTGGATGCGATTTTTGCAACTTTTGCTTCATTGGTTTTGCTTGAGGGTGAACTGTGAGGTGATGAACAACCAATGATGTGTCTAGCCTTGACATATTTGCATAGGACCAAGGAAAGTTAACTTTTTGTTCTCTTAGGAAAGTTGCCAAGTTTTTTTTTCTTTTTCATCTAAGGAAGAAGCATATAATGTGACCTGTGGTGCTTCATATGTTCCTACATTTATTGGATTAGATGCCTCTACCAATATTGTTGACTTTTGCTACTCTTTTGCAATACTCGACAAATTGAATTCCTCACCCTTAGCTATCTTAGAGAGGTTTTCACCCTCAGATACATCCTTTATTTTGACTATTTTACGATTGAAAAGTGCCACAATGTGGTTTTCACTTAGAGATCAAGTTATGATTTTCCTATTTTAAATTTTGTGTCTAAGAGATTGAATCATTTCACCATAGTATTCTTGGGTATCCAACTCAATGTCAAACCTTGCTTTTTGATCTCCAAATGGTATGTGATCTCAGAACCCCATAAATTTAGAGATATCCTTATTTTTTTTAAAAGAATCAAGAATTGGTGGACCTCATTGGTCCCAATTAATGATTTGGGGATAAACAAGTCTTAGTTCAGTACTTTGGCTAGAAGATTCAAAGGATGTGGTGGTAATCATGAAAATGTAGGTATCCTTAAAAAGTTTTGTAATTTCAAGGGGGAAATCATCGATGTCATCATTATGTGACATGTTTTTGATAATATAAGCAGGGAAGGGCCCTTATCCCATGGAACAAATCAAAAAAAGATACCAAGGTGGGAAACAACACCACTAGCCAAACCAAAAAACATCATAATGGCACATAGGCCCAAATTTAAAACCATCGCTATAATCTAGCCATTGTCTATCAAAGACAAAAAGTTACTACCAACAAAATTTAATCTACGAAGACCATTAAATAATTCCACAATATACTAGGTGGTATTCCCTCAGATCTTAAAGAGAATATACGAACAGTCCCATATATTGATGTAAATAAAAAAACCAATTAAAAATCAAGAAAACAACAAACCAAGCCATTAGTTGGCTTTCCTTAATAGGTCCCCATACTCTCCTAAGAGAGCTACATACTCATGCCAGTCAGGTCCCTCTGTTTCATCGAGTAGTTTGAGGGAGTCAGCCTTTCCCTGCTTCTTTAGTTTTCTGCTAATCTTTGTGACAACAGCCATAGTGGGGAGGGTCCTCAAAGAGAACAATCTGGACCATGCAACAAGAGTAACACAATGAAAGCAACATAGAATATGGAGGAAAATGTAGATGGAAATATTCTCATTAACAGAAATCTCAGTTACATTCGGCTAGCAACATTCGGGCTTACAAATTTGGCTCACAGGCCTAATAAGATATACAACAATCTAACATGCTCCTATATGCGAGCTAAAAATTACAATCAAATCAATATTATTCTTCTGATCAAACTCTACTAGATTCTTCTAGTTCTACCCCTATTATCATGATCAATTACAAGCTTTATACTATATCCACAACTCCAGAAACATCTGCATCAGCCAAAGATCATCACATTCTCCAAAGGAAAATGTAACATGCGCATGAATAAGTCAGCCTCAAATTTGAATTACTCTTCAAAATTTGTGTAAGATGAAGTGTGGACCTATAATGAAGGTCGGGGAAACTCCCAGGAACAATTAAAATCCCACCATTAAGATCTGCAAGTTACGGGGATGATCCACAACAATCAAGCTAGCCGAAAAGTTTGAAATTATTCTGGAACTGCCAAGAATTTCAGAAGTGATAACTTGTCAAAAAAATATCCAATCAGGCTCAAATCTTGGGACAAGGAAAATGAACATGTAGACAATGTACTCGAATATCCACAATGTCTAGTGAGAAAAGATGACAAATCCACAATCGAGAATTGAACAAGAACAAAACAAGAATATAAAACTAAAAGAAAATATTTTTGGTTGATGCAATATTGCCAAGAACCAAGGATGCTCCTGCATCATACATCTGGGGTTATAAAAATTGAGTCCCTCACTTAGCAGGGGCCAAATGAAAACCAAGTAGGTCTACCTCAGCCTGAGAAATCCAAGAAGAATCCCCCACTGGTCTACCTTTCCACTTCACAATATATTCTCTGTATTGTCTTCCATGAGTCTTCCTCCCATCTCTAATGTCCAAAATCTCTTCAATCTCGTCTGACTGTTGTTTAGGGAATTGATTCTCCAATTTTATTTCACTTCCTTCCCTAAACTCTACTTCATGATACTGATATAGATCTGCAATGTTGAATATAGGTGATATTCCCATACCTTCTGGTAACTCCAATTCATATGCATTTCCTGAATAAAATTTCTTCAAGATCTTACAAGGTCCAAACTTTCTCATCTTCAGCTTATTGTATGTACCAACTAGAAATCTCTCCTTCCTCAAATATATCATCACTTCATCTCCAACTTCAAATTCCTTATGTCTCCTCTTTTCATTTGCCTTCTCCTTATACTTTCGGTTCATGTCTTCCAATTGTTTTTTTACTTGAATATGCAACTTCTTCATGTGTTCTGCAAATTCTTCTGCTTATGTACTCCTCTTATCTTCTGTACTGATGTCTCTCAATTTTGATATACCTCTAGGGTGAAATCCAGTAACAATCTCAAATGGTGTCTTTCATGTACTCTTGGTCACTGAATTATTGTAAGAAAACTCTTCTTATACAAGGACTAAATTCCAACTTCTAGTCTTCTCTCCAACCAAACATCTTAGCAAATTCCCTAAACTCTTGTTTACTACCTCTTTCTGTCCATCAGTCTATGGGTGAAAAGTAGAACTGAACTTCAAATATGTCTTTAACTTCTTCCAAAGTGTCCTCCAAAAGTAACCAACAAACTTTACATCTCTATCTAAAACAATACTTCTAGGTAACCCATGCAATCTAACCACCTCTTTGAAAAACAAATCTGCTACATGTACTGCATCTGTTGTCTTCCTACAAGGTATGAAATGTGTCATCTTAGAAAATATATCTACCACCACAAATATAGAATCATTACCTCTTTGTGTCTTCAGAAATCCAAGTATGAAATCCATGCTTATGTCCTCCCAAGGTCTCTCTAGAACTATCAAAGGCTTATAAAAGCCAACATTCTTACTATGCCCCTTTGCAACTTGACAAAATCTGCAACTTTGCACAAATCTCCTAACATCCTTATGAATCTATGGCCAAAAGTAATTCTCACTCACCAATGCCACTGTCTTATCAACTCCAAAGTGTCCTGACATTCCTCCACTATGCTTCTCCTTCACCAGGTTATCCCTCATTGAACTTCGGGGTATACACAGTTGATTTCCTTTGAACAACATGTCCTCTTGAATGAAATAATCCAACCACTGGCTTCTATCCTCCAAAATAGGTTCTGGAAAATCCGAGTCTGCTTCATACAAGTTTTTCAATTCCTCAAAGCCTAATACCTCTAGTCTTATCTCCGTCAGTAAATTCCTTCTCCTACTCAAAGCATCAACAACTTTGTTTGACTTTCCACTCTTATGCTTCAAAACAAAAGTATAGCTCTACAAGAACTCTACCCATCCCATGTGTCTCTGATTCAACTTACCTTGACTGTTCAAATATTGCAATGCTTGATGATCTATATACAACACAAAAACCTTAGGAAACAAATAATTTCTCCATTTCTTCAAGGCTTGAACTATGGCATAAAATTCCTAATCATACACTGAATATATCCTCCTAGCATCATTCAAATTTTCACTGAAATAGGCTATAGGTATTCCCTCTTGACTTAGTACTGCTCCAATTGCATTCCCACTTGCATCACAGTCTACTTGAAATACCTTATTGAAATCCGGTAAAGCCAACATAGGCTGCTCAATCACCTTCTGCTTCAGTAACTCAAAACTTCAGTCTGCTCCAGATGTCCATCTAAAATCCTTCCTATCTCCTCTCATTGCTTCTGTTATAGGATTGCAAATAGAACTGAAATTTCTAATGAAATTTTTATATAAACTAACAATTCCATGAAATGATCTCACCTCTCCAATGCTATCTTGTGTAGGCCACTCAACAATTGCTCTTACCTTCTCAGGGTCCATCTTCAATCCATCCACAAATATCACAAATCCTAGATATACCAACTCTTCCTTCATGAAACTACACTTCTTAATGTTTATCAGCAACTACTCTTCTTTCAACCTCTACAAAACTTGTCGATATGCAACAGGTGTTCTTGTCTACTCCTAATGAAAATCAAGATGTCATCCAAATACACAATCACAAAGTTACCCAATAACTTCTTCAACACCTCATTCATCAACCTCATGAAAGTACTCAGTGCGTTTGTAAATCCAAAAGGCATAACCAACCACTCATACAACCCTTCATTTGTCTTGAAAGTTGTTTTCCACTCATCTCCTTCTCTGATCCTGATCTGATGATATCCACTCTTCAAATCTATCTTTGTAAAGTATTTAGATCCACTCAAACAATCCATAATGTCATCCATCTAGGGAAAATGAAATCTATACTTCATTGTAATCTTGTTCATAGCTCTAGAATCTATACACATTCTCCATTCTCCATTCTCCATCCTTCTTTAGTGCAAGCACAATAGGTACTGCACAGGGACTTAAAATTTCTCTAATCAAACCCTTCCTTATCAATTCTTGCACTTGTCTATTCAACTCTTCATTCTTTGTTGGTGTCATCTGATGTGTTGCTTTATTAGGCAAACTAGCTCTAGGAATCAGATCCATACAATGACTAATACTCCTTATAGGTGGAGATCCATCAGGTACATTATCTGAAATGATCTCGTCATATTCTGTTAGTATCTCTTTTATCTCTTCCGGGTGTTCTTCCACATGCTTCAAGTCTTTAGCCTTCTTAGGAACCAAGGCATAACATACATTCTCATGTCTCAGTCCATCAAGGAATCTCCTTCCATCAAGTAGACAAACCCTAAAATTCATACAAACTTCAACTGTAGGAACATCTTCCAATGGCAATAAAATTTGTTTCATCACATTAGCAACAATATTATATATATTCTTCTTTCCATCATGAATAGCCTGTCTATCATACTGCCAAGGTTTTCCCAACAAAACATGAAATATATCCATAGGCATGATATCACACAAAAATTCATCATGGTAATTTCCTATCTTCAATTTCACTAAACATTGTTCAGTTACCAATATCTTATGCTCATCCTGAATCCAAGCAATCTGATAGGGCTTCGAGTGCTTCAATCTTTCAAACTTCAATTTAGTCACCATCTCTTTAGAAACTAGGTTCTCAGAACTCCCACTGTCAACAATCACTTTGCAACATTTACCATCCACCTTGCATCTTGTCTAGAACAAATTCTTTCTTTGCAACGACTCTTTCTCCAATTCACTTTAACATAATACTCTCCTATTCACCAATACTTCTCCATCTTTAGGTTTATTAGATGATCCAACATGATCCTCCTCAACAAATTTTGTTCTGCTATTCTTCTCTATCTTCCTGCTCGTCTCTCCCTAATTACATTCAAATGTTCTATGTCCTTCTCCACCACATTTATAACAAGTTCCTTTGAATATCCTTTTCTCCTGTCCTCTGTCATCTCTCCTATAACCTTCATTTCAATAACCACCATAACCTCCTCTTCTGTAAGAGTTTCCATCACCTCTCTGGTATGAATTATCATTCTTATTAACCTCCTTGTCTTTGTTCTAGTCTAGAAAAGATCCTCTTCCTCCTCTAGTAAAAGTTCTTCCTCTTTGAAATCTTCCACCTCTTCCTCTCTGTCTCTGCTCATGTCTCTTATTCAACTTCTCCTCTGCTTTTAGGGTACATTGATATGCCTCTTCCACACTCTGCAACTTGATCAAACTGATTTCATCCTGTATAGATGATCTCAAACCATTCACATATCTGGATACTTACTCAATCTCATCCTCTGAATGTCCAGATCTGATATTCAACTTATAGAATTCCTCAATACACTCTGTCACACTAGATTCTTTTTGCTTCAAATTCTGCAACTTCTTGAACAAACTAATCTGATAGTCGACAAGCATAAACTTTGACTTCAATTTATTCACCATCCAATCCCATGATTTTATCTTTTCTTTTCCTCTTCTCTTCCTATCTGTCTACAAATGTTCCCACCAAAGGGATGCATGTCCTCTCAACTTCGTACAAGAAAATTTCACCTTCTTATCTTTAGAGGTAACTTCAAATTCAAAATAATTTTCCATCTTTGTTAACCAATCTAACAATACATCTGAATCCCACTTACCATTATAATCCGGTGGATTGAAATGTGGTCTTGTATTCACCTTCATTAGGGCTCTTATGAACCTCTCTTCTCCCTGATCTAGGCTAGGTTGCTCATCTCTTCTCCTTTCTTCTGTAATTATACTTCTTCATCACTCACATCATCAACTGGTCGACCTCTCCTCTGGGTCGTTTCAACTACATCTAATCTGGTAGCAATTCCTCTCAACATTTCCATTAAAGTTGGGTCTGCATTTCCACATGCTCCATTTCCTCTAACATTTCTTCTTCCCACCATCTTTACACAAGTCCTCTGCCACTGCAGGTCAGATCCTCAATCCACCACCCCACAAAAAATATTCAATAGGACTTCGCAAACTCTGATGGTCTCTCAAGGAACAAATCTCACTTTGATACCAATCTGAAAACAACCACGGTGGGGAGGGTCCTCAAAGAGAACAATCCAGACCGTGCAGCAAGAGTAACACAACAAAAGCAACAAAGAATATGGAGGCAAATGCAAATGGAAATATTCCCATTAACAAAAATATCATTTACATTTGGTTGACAACATCCAGGCTTACAAATTTGGCTCACAGGCCTGATAAGATATACAACAATCTAACATGCTCCTATATGTGAGCTAAAAATTACAATCAAATCAATATTATTTTTTGATCGAACTCTACTAGATTCTTCTAGTTCTACCCCTACTCTCATGATCAATTACAAGCTTTATACTATATTCGCAACTCCAGAAACATCTACATTGGCCAAAGATCATCACATTCTCCAAAGGAAGAAAATGTAATGTGCGTATGAATAAGTCAGCCTCAAATTTGAATTACTCTTCAACAGGTGTGTAAGATGATGTGTGGACCTATAATGAAGGTCGAGGACACTCCCAGGAACAATTAAAATCCCACCGTTAAGATCCGTAAGTTACGGGGATGATCCACAACGATCGAGCTGGCCGAAAAGTTTGGAATTATTCTGGTGCCGGTTCAAGAAACTGCCAAGAATTTTGGAAGCGATAACTTGCCGAAAAAAGATCCAATCACACTCAAATCTTGGGACAAGGAAAATGAACATGTAGACGATGTACTCCAAGATCCACAACATCTAGTAAGAAAATATGATGAATCCACCAATTGAGAACTAAACAAGAACACAAAATTGAAAGAAAATATTTTTGGTTGACGCAAGATTGCCAAGAACCAAGGATGCTCCTACATCACTTCGCTTCTCCCGAGGCCGCTCCTAGCATCGCACGTCTCATCAACCTATTAGAGAATCTCATCAGGGTTACCAAAGCATTTTCCATATCCTCAAATTAGACCTGCAAAAAGGTTAATCTACTTTTAAGAAAATCAATACTCAATTCTTCAGAATTATTCTCCCGACCAAAAATCCCAGCATCCTGTTCATTCCCAGTTTCATTGTTTTCTTCAGACTGCTCCACTTGCTCCTCCTCTAATTCATCTTCCCCCATATCATAGGAAGTTTCCCCAAAGTCAAAATCTTCAGAATCATCATCTTCCCGAGCCTCGAATTCCTCATAACCCAAGATATCCTCCACATCTACAGACACTTTGTATTTCCCCTTTTTCTCTTTTGAGGCCACCTTCACCAGCTGGGCGGACCTTCTTCCACCACTCCTGCCACTCCTCTGACCCTATAAATTCTCCTTGACCACCTCCTTTTGATTCACATCCTCAGAAATATAAATAACTTCACTAGGATTGACATCCTTTATAAGTTTCTTGGCTTTAGGGAGTTCAAGCAGCAGGGGAGAGTATTTTCTCTTTTCAGGGGTAGCTCTGGTAAGCAGCAAGTCAACATTTTTCAAGTCCTCACTGTTCTGGAATGCGACATTTTTAACCAAGAGGAAGATTCAACTTACTTAATAGAAGCACCCTTTCCAAGAAGAGTCACTTTACTCATGGTGAATCCAAGACCAAGGTTTTTAGGATGTTTCTTAGGAACAATAGGTTCTCGCAAACCATGATGATTTATACCAATCTTTTCATTCTTGTTATATCCCATGCCCCTCATTAGTTGAATCCATTTGTTGTTTTCATCCATGGGAAGAGGAGGTAATTATTTCTCATCCTGATATAGCCACTCTAATGTTGTATCCTCACCAATGACTTCCTTGTTTAGGTCTCCCCACTTTTCAAAAGTCATAGGTTTTATTCTAATTGTCTTTGTCACTTTATCAATATGTTGAGGTTTTCCATAGAATCTAGGAGAAAGAGGAAGTTCCCCCATAATACAAGAGTCTTTTAGATTATAATCTCCATAACCATTGTCCTTGATAATTACCTTAATCTCTGGGATATTATTTAATATTGGTGCCTTAGACTCAAATGTAGAGGCTAAGGTAGATGGGTCAATATAGGACGAGGGTAATGGTATTGCATCATTTTTAGGGATTTTTGGTACCTTGTAATAATTCTACTCCAAGTTTTTCCAATAGAAAAAGGGATCTGGATCACCATGAATTTTTATTTCTATATTCTCATATATAAATTTGATAGATTGATGATAGGTCGAAGCCACAACTTGTGTGATATGAATCCATGGTCAGCCAAGAAGTATGTTATAAGGTAAACCAAGATCAAGGACTTGAAAAGTTGTTTCTACAATAGTTGGTCCTACCTAGATAGGTATCTTGATAGTTCCCTTGAAACTCCCCTCATTGTCATCCTAATCCTTGATAGTAACACCTTTCTCTTTCTCAATTAAATCTTTGAAGTAGCCTAGGTTCTTTATTAGATGGAGGGTACAAATTTTTAGGCTAGCACCTCCATCTACCAAGACTCTTTTTACTTTATTCTTGTGGATGAAGACCTCAATATGTAAAGTGTGGTGATGAGATGGTTGTAGTGAGAGGTCATTCTTTAAAAATGTAAGTTGATGGGTGGATGTGATCTATCCAACAATAGCTTGGAATCAATCAGTATTAATGTCATTAGGTACGAATGATGAAAAAGGGATTTCTCTAGGATATTCTTATGTTCTAGAGAGTTTTTCAAGAGTTCAAAGATGGAAATATGAGAAGAGGTTTTATTTAATTGATCCAAGAGACTATAATTTGTGGGATTAGACTTTGATGGAGTTCTAGGTTGTGACGGTGCTCCTTGGATAGTTACTTTCCCTCTTCATATGGTGAATCCACACTTAGTAGTAGGTCCTTTTATCATGATGATGGATATGTGATGATCACATGCTCCTACGAAATTGTTGTATACATGATTGATTTGATGGTAACCTTTTCCCTTTCCATTATCATTTCCCTTGTTATGATCAGGCATTAGGGTCTTGTATATCCCAAGGTCTTGGTTCCTAGATTGTTGGTCAATACTTACCTCTTTGTTATCAATAAGGTCTTGTATCATATTCTTTAGTCTCATGCAATTTGATGTCTTATGTCCCTTATTTTTTTGAAATTCACAATGATATTTGTCTCTGTACCATGGATTTTTGACTTGAGGTTCTTGATAGTTTTGAAATCTAGGAGCATGATGAGATTTAACTGAATCAACTTTTGTAACATCGTTTTGATATACTCCTCTAAGGGTGTATATTTATGTGATTATGGGTAACTATTTTTCCTAGGTGGTGGTCCTATTGGGGGGTTTGCATTGTTGATAGTTTTTTTTATTGTTTGGCAGTTGTGTGTTCTAGTTAGTTTTTTTTATTGTTTGGCGGTTGTGTGTTCTATTGTTCTGTATTCACTTTTGGTGGAGCGGTTATCACAACTTTCACATCAACTATGACATGGTTAGTAATGTTCTTATTTTTGTCCCATTTATGGGGTTTATCATTGGAACTAGACGATGGATGATTGTCTTTGTATATTTTTATTTATCCTTTTGTGATGAGGGCCCTCTCAATGTTAAGGCCCTTGGTTATGAGTTCCTCATATGTTGACACACATTGCATCCTCAATTGGAAGCTCGATTAGTTTCCACATTTCTAGTAATGATTTCTACGTGTTTCTTGTCTGGAATTGGCCATTTACATTTGCTTTCTCTATGTCTCCATTGTTGTAGAAAAGATGCAAATGCTTCTCCCTTTTTTTGTTTAAGGGTATGGAGTTCCTCCAAGCTTGCGTCTGTATCAATATTTTAAGAAAAATGTTCTACAAATTGATCAATTATCTCTTTGAATGTCTTGATTCTTGGAGGTAGGTGTGAAAACCATTCTATAGCTTAGCCTCCCAAAATTCTTGGGAAGAGACACATCGAGTATGAATCATTATATGATACTTTCATGCATGCTACATAGAATTCCCTAATATGCTCCTCTAGATTACCATGCCCCTTGTACTTGTCAAATTTAGATATCTCAAAGCTTGGAGGGAATGGGATCATTAAGATATTGTGATAAATATTGTACTACATATGAATGCTTCATTTTCCCCATTTGAATATCTTGAATTTTCTATGTGATTGTCTTGATTTGTGAAGATGTTTTTTTTTTGTAGGATTGTTCAATGGTGGAGCATATGTGGTGAATTGTGGGCTATTGGTTGGATTGTAAGATAGATTTTGGTATGATGATGTGTTGTTGTATGTGTATATGGTGTGAATTGTGGATTGGTGTAATATTGTGCATTTAGGGTGATGAAGGTGGTGGTGTGTTATATGCTCCATATGAATGTTGATTTGTGATATTTTGTTGAGGATTATCATATTGTTGTTGTTGATTATACTGTAAGCCTTTTTGTTGTTGTAAAAGAAAATGTTGTTGAGTGTATTGTTGTTGAGCTTGTAAGGCTTGTTGATCTTGTTGAGCTTGTAAGGCTTGTTGAGCTTGTTGTGCTTGTAAGGCTTGTTGTTGAGCTTTCCAAGCTTGTTGTATTTGAGAAGATGAAATGATGTGTTGTGGAGGTGGAATGATTTTTTGATTTGATGTGATGTATTGGTTTGGTGGAATGTGTTGAGTTTGTGGAATGGTATTATGAGTATGTTGTGATGGAGGGATGTTTTGATTTTTATCTTGGAAATCTTTGTATTGATGTTGTTGTGGAACTAAGTTTTAATTTTACCACTTGATGTTAGATATTGTGATTTGAGATATTTTGATTTGGATGAGGGGAAACTTGACCTTGATGTTGGGATGCTTGATGTTGTTGTGATATGTTGTTTTACAAGATTTGATGTTGTGGGGGAACATGATGTTGTGAACTCATTTGGTTTTGAGATCCTTGATGTTGAACTATTTGTTATGAACCTTGATTTTGTGTCAATTGATGTTGGGACATTTGTGAAGGATTTCCTTGATTTTGTGTCAATTGATGTTGGGAAATTGGTTTATGTTGTGATATGTGTTGAATAACTTGGTTTTGAGACCCTAGATATTGTTGTGATATTTGATGACCTTGAATTTGACTCTGAGGACCTTGGGGTGGTTGTGATACTTGATGAACTTGAGGTTGTTGACGTATTTTTTGAGAACCTTGAGGTTGTTGTGATATGTGTTGTGAACCTTGAGTTTGTTGAATTTGACTTTGAGGACCTTATGATATTTGATGACCTTAAGGTTGTTGTGTACTAGGAATAGCATGAAATGTGGGTGGAACATTGGTATTTGCATTTTGAATGCCCACATTTTCATAATTCTATAGATCTTGAGGATTTCCATGTTGACTTGTAAGACTAGTTGATCCACCCTAGTGATTGTTGGTTGATTTGGTAAATGTGATGAAGATGTTTGTGGTATGGGTTGGATGATGCTATGTACTCATAGTTGAAACATTTGAAAATGGTTGTTCTCTAAGTGTGTTCACATCAAAAGTAGAGGGAACAAAAAATTCCTCCTTGTGCAAGTGTTAGCATGTATTGTGTAGGTTTTAAACTCAACATAGTTCTTATGATGTGATGAACTCTTGGATCTTGTTGCATTTCAAGTAACTCTTCAGCGGTGAATTCATGGGGTTGTACATAATGTCCTCTATTTGAACCCTTGTTTGTTGTGATGGTTGAGATGGTGGTGGATTATGTGGTGGAGTGGAAAAACATCTAGGATTGAAATCAGGCATCCCAAATATAGGTTCACTAGCACTAGTTGTGATGGGTATGTTTGAACCACTAGGGTTTGACTCCATGTTTTTCTTGTGTTGTGATGTTATAACCATAAAATGTGTTTCAACCCTAGGAGTTGTATGTTGTGAATGATATTGTTGGAATTCCTTGGTTGATTCAAATTTCTCTAACAAAGAACCTCTAATAGGTTTAGGACCAATGATGTATGATGTAGTGAATGGGTGAATGATATGAAACTTTCAATTTTTTGACCATAATATAGACTCAAGTTTGATTGATGTGTTTTTGATGATGATGTTTATGAACTTTTAAACCTTGAGAGTAGACTTTCAACTTCAAGGAAATTTGTGTACTAATCCAACCAAATGTCTAGAAATAGATTGTTTCTAAACATAGAGCTAAACTAGTTGATGTTGTGAAAAACTTAGTCTAAGAGATTTGGTGTCCAAAAATTTCAAGTTGTTGTGTGTTGATGGTTGATGTTTTGATTGTGATCATTAATTGTTTGATTTTTTTATCCTATTTCAAAACCTAGAAGATGTTTTTGACAAGACCAAAGTGTTGAAGAACATGAAGTTTTTGTGTTGTTTGATGAGTTCTATAAGTGATCTAAGATTGGTTTTGTTTCAGTGTGAACCAGTGTCAAATCAATTTAATGTTTTAGAACCATAATACAATTAGTTTTGTTTGTTGAAATTTTTATATTTTCCTAAATTAGGAAAATGCATCGAACTGTCAAGCAAATGCATTGGACTGCCAAGCAAATGTGTTGTACTATTGTTCTACAAATGCATCAACATTTGGTAGAAGCATTGATATTCGAAAAAAGCATCAGACTGTTTGAACAAAGGCATTGTTCAAATATTTGTTTTCCCTGGCAAATGCATCAATCTGTGCAAATGCACCAATGTGAAAACAAAAGTGTCATTTTGATCAAAATGGAGGCATCGGTTTGTGCAAAAGAATTACACTATTAAGAAAATGTGTTGATCTACCGAAGGGATCTCTGAAATGCAATTTTACCTTTTTTTTATGTTTTACTTTTAAAACACAATAAACATCATGTAAAACTGACTCAATGAGGTAATCAAGTGATTTGTGTGTGTTCTTCTTCCACAAGAATTCACTAGTTAGTGTTACAAGGTCTCAACATGAAAACATTCCATATTGCACATCCTAATTAGTGGTTTGATTGGGTTTATCTTCTCAAAGTAGGCCCGCATGATAAAATACTACCCATAGAGTGAGTAACTAGAGTATGCATGTGTACACAATACACCTCTTACTTTGGAAGGAAAAGTTCCTGTAAGGGGTTTTGTCACCTCAACTATGTTTAGTACATGGTGAGTAACTTCATGGAATGATGATATTCCATTGCACCACTTTGAGAAAACGTTTTAAAGTCTTAGGCCTCTATAACATAGGTTTCTAGTGGGTAGAACTTGGTGAACATCATTGACCTCTTGGACATCACATCGGGAAACCCATGCAAGTTCGGAGAAATACATGCACGGATTGACCTATAGCTTTCACTCTCAACCAATTTATATGGCACACCTAAAAACACCACTTGAGGTTAAACCCTTGAGTTCTTTGTTGCATGGATGTATCTTAAGGCAGGCCTCCTACTCAAAAGAAAAAAAAAGGTGTTACTATTTCTCTTCACCCAAGATCACGCTAGGCGTGAGGGGAGAGGATACATAGCAACAACTGTATAGGGTTACAAATGCATAGCAACAACTGTATAGGGTTACAAATGAATAAATGCAAGTTCAACATGTTTCTCTTCACCCAAGATCACACTAGGCACAAGGGGGGAGGATACACATCCGACTTACCAAGCATAGAATACAATAAATAGAATTTGTTTTAGGTGTACAAAAGTAAAGTGTGGTTCATTTATCAAAGAAACAATTGAAGTGTATAAGTTATGGTTCATTTTAAACCCAAATACAAGATGTGCTCATTTTAACCAAAAGATAAGGTGTGTTCATTTTATAACCCAAAATAAAATGTGAGTAGTAGTTGTTGTTTATTTTAGAAACCCAAAGTAAATGTGATATTTAAGTTAGAGCATGAAACTAAAACAACTCTTAGGTCATCCTTCACATAAGTGTTAATAAAAACATTTGAATTTGGAAAAATGCTTCATGACTTAGTGTTAATGAACACTTTGATCCATGCTTGATAAATCACCCATTTCTAAAATGTTGGCATTAGCTAGAAACCAACAAACAAGAAAAGGTTAGGTTTAGGTATCAAATCAACTTGAAAAATTAGATAAAACCCTAAAATTTACCTCTCTATTTTACCTGTAGATGCATCGGACTGGAAAGCATATGCATCATT
Organism: Sequoia sempervirens; assembly: GCA_007258455.2. Lineage (NCBI taxonomy): Eukaryota > Viridiplantae > Streptophyta > Pinopsida > Cupressales > Cupressaceae > Sequoia > Sequoia sempervirens. The sequence goes on from VDFB02281492.1 coordinate 934,822,668, forward strand.
TTGTATCTATACAAATGTGTCATTGTAAGGAAGATGTGCCACTTTGGTATTTTGCAAATGCGCGGTTATTGGAAAATGCATCACTCTAGTAAACGTGTAAGAAGAAAACAAAAATAATAAACAAGTGCACAACTATTTGCAGATGCATAGACCTTTGTGATGCAACTATGTCACCATTTGCAAATGAGTTAGTCTGTCAAATGCAGATGTGTTACCCTACCTCCTGGTCTCGCAATGTTCAAGAAAACTCAAACAAATTTGTTAGCTAGGGACATAGGGTCCCACTAGGCATGCAAAAATATAAACATGGAAGTTAGAAAGATCAATTACAATTGAAATCAACTAAGTAAACAAACAATTGATCTAGCCAAACCACATTCAAAATGAAATTCTTGCAAATATCAATTAAGATGCCATTAAAACATGAAATGAACTAATAATTCAAATGAAACACCTAATTAAACATGTTTAAACCTCATCCCATTGGGGAATTAGTGGTGGATTGATGTGGAATGCTCAACCTTTTCCTAATCCATTGTTGATGCAAAGCTTTAATGTGGATTTGATGCTAAATGAGGTATGAGTGATTCACAAATGGTGATTGATCTCAAAGGTGAGTATGGAAATGGCTATAGTGCAATTACTAGGAGGCTTGTGAATGAAATTCTCATAGAAATGAGGACTATTTATAGGCTTTTTGGATGAATCAATGGATAGGATCAAATTGGCTAATCAATAGATAGAAATGAATAAGAAGAAATGACATGGATCAAAGATCAAATTCATGGATGAGATTGAATATTGATATGGATCAATGATTATAATCAAAGGCTCAAATTGATTGAGACAAATGCAATCCCATGATTTTAAGATGATGGAGAAGATATTTCCATTTGGAGGGAAATGTCTGAATTTAAATTGGAGGAATATTCCAAGAGAATATTCTTTCAATGATTGGAGGAATTAGAAGAAATTAGTCAATTAAATAATTAAGAAATTATTTAATTGTGCAAGTGGAGAGAATTTAGGAATTTAATTAAATAATTTAATCAAAGTGGGATTTAAGACATTCAATTAAATAATTTGCATTATTTAATTAAATGAGAATTAGGATATTTAATTAAATAATTTAGATTATTTAATCAAATAAGATGAAAATTAGCATGAAAGGGTGAATTAATCAAATAATATTAATTATTTGATTAATAGAGGAAAATAGTGAACCTAATTAAACAATTGAAATTATTTAATTAAATAAATGAAAATGATCTAATCAGGGTAGAAATGGTATTAGTAATCAAAATCAAGTATGTGATATTAATCAAGATGTTTTTGGATGTCTACATATTATTTCCTTCATTTGCAATTGATATTGTTTAATTAATTTTTCTTTGAAGAATGTGATATGATGTGTTTGGGCCCAGTTATGCCATGTATTGATCCACAACTCTTTTTCTCTTCATGATGCATGTGATTGAAGCCAACCTATGTTGTATCATTTGTTTCATCTAAAGGTCATCTTGGAGCGGACCTAATTAGAGTTGTGTGTTGTTGGGGAGGATATTTATAAAATAACAAACTCATTTGTGAAGGTATGAGTGTGTAGGGAATTGACTGAACAATATGTTGAAGATGAAGCGTATGAAGTCAATGTGAAGGATTAATTGTGTGATAAAGGGACTGCAACATCAACATATGTTGGATGCTTCTCTATAGAAGTTCATATTCAAATTTCTCATTATAATTTTCATGTATCCTACTCTGAGATAGTGAGTCTCATTAGGTCCTTGTATCTTTCCCTAAGGTTATGTGCCTTAGTCTGCAAGTCCATAGTTAGTGAGCCTTAAACTATATTATAATTTTGTAAGCAACGAGCCTCATATATTGTGAGTTAACTCTCACCATGGATTTTCCCTCATTGGTTTTTCCACGTAAAAATCTTGGTTTCCTTGTGTGGTACATATGTTTTCATTTCTACTTTTCCTTTAGTTAATGTGATGTAATGTTTTAATCTACTAATGGGGATGATTAAGTTTTAATATATGTTGATTCACCCCACCCTCTCAGCACTAAAGTGTGTTCAAAAATTGGTATAAGAGAAAAGTTCCTTTGAGAAGATTAAGAGTTGAGGGATCCTGCACTTGAACACATGGGGTCTATAGCAAAGATCAATGACATGTTTATTCGAGAACCATATCTAGAGTCAATGGAACCTAAAGGTTTGGGAATCAATCCAAATGATTGTGAAGTATATTTTGAAGGAGAACTCTGATCTACTCTTGAAGATTTGGATGAAGGAATATTTCAAAATATCAAATATGAGTGCATGCTTGAAAAATAAAATGAAACAATTATCAAAGTAAAGGCACAAGCTAAAAAATCAAAAGAAGAAATTGGAAAACTGAAAGCTCAAATAGGAGGAAATGGATGTGAAATTAAATTCAGGAGGTAGAAGTTATGATATCTTATTTGAAAGTTAAAGTTTAAGAAGGCAAGAGTATTGAAGATTGTTTGAATACTAAACTCAATGATAAAATTGTTGAATGCTCAAAACTTGAGGAAGAGATTGTATCTCTGAGAAAAGAACTTGAAAAATAAAAAGAGAAATTTGAAAAGGATCTAAAATTGAGAGGAGGTTCTTAAATTATTGATGAGTTGATTAACTCTCAAAATCCATCTAAAGATAAATTTGGACTTGGTTTTGAAAAAGGGAAAAGTCCTATGAACAATGCATCTACAAAACTGTATGATAACTTCAAAGCAGAAGGAATTCCTGAAACAAGGGAGAAGAAAGCCTGCACTAAAAAACCTAAGAGGACATCCTCCAGAGATGAAAAGAAAAATCAAGAAAACAAGAAATGAGGATTCATTCCTATACACAAAAAGAAAAGGAACTTCAGAAAACCTGCCCCTAAACAAATTGCTCCTATCAAGTTCAATGGTAATTGTTATGCTTGTAATGAGTTTAGTCATAAGGAAATTGAGTGTAGAAGAAAGATAATTCAAAATTCATTTAGGCCTCCAAGGTACAATGCTATGAACTCTCAATTATTTTATGGTCAGTGCTATGCCTACAATAAATTTGGTCATAAGGCTAATAAATGTAGAAGTAAAATAATAAGGAATAGTAATGCTATGATTTCTCAATCCTTCTATGGTTACTGCTACACATGCAACAAGTTTGGTCATAGGGTTGATGATTGTAGATCCAATGTGAGAAGAATTAATTATGCTCCACAAGCTAGTATCTCTTGCTAAAATTACAATAAACTAGGACACATCGCAAGGTTTTGCAAGGGAAAGAATGCAAGATCTTTTTCTCCTCAAAAGAAGTCTAACATTGGTCAACAAAAGAAGGAAATGAATAAAGTGTGGAAGGAGGAAAGTGAATTAAAGAGTGAATCTATACCTCAACATGGTGTAGATGAATCCTTTGGTAATTGAAGAGAAATTATTGGCTCGAGGGGAGTTGCAATTGCAAATCTTTTCAACCCCCTCTAAAGCATGGGACATTAAAGTCTTCAACATAATGGTTATTAGTAACATGGATATGTTTGCTGAGATTATGGATCTCTATGATATCTCAGACAATAAAAAGATGCTAATGTCAAGTACTAATAATTTCATTTAATGTGGAGTGACTAGGGTTGGTGTGAAGCATATTTTGTTCCTATTTGATCAAAATTGATTTTATTTGAAATATAGAAAGTGTATGCAAAAGCTAAGGAAGTGAGGAAGGATTTCAACAATTTAAGTGTAACCCCCAATGACAATAATTCATAGGTATTCCTATGGTCTTCTTATAAAACCCTAGTATTTAGAAAGTCTTGTCATGGCTATACTAATTTTCAATGATGTTTTTGAGAAGCCATGACCCAAATATAAAAAATTTCCATTCAAAGCTATGGAAGAGGATAAATATCACATGTTTTTAAAATTTCCAGTGGGTGTTGTGTACTGTGAAGATATCAAGATTTGTATACATTCCCAATTGAATGAGATTAACCATACATCCTCCTTTGAAGTGGTCTTACATGAGTTGCTATATGAGAATGGAGTATAGAAGCTAAAGTATGCAAATATAGCTACAAAAGGGTTGGACTTTCCAAAATCCTTTAAAAAAAGGAATGGGTAAGGATTGTATTGAGTCACATTCATAAGAATTTATTTTTTCTAGACAAACCCTACATGATCACAAAGGGTGCAATTAGGGCAGTTACTAGTCTTTGTGCCTCTGAACTAGTCCCGATGCTAAAATCTGTAAAGAATGAAATGGCTATGGAGCCAATCGTTGCTAAATTTGATAAGAGAACCCTAATAGTAAAGGATAGCATTGATCCTGGAGTCTGGTATGCATCAATAGGAATTGCATATAAGATTTACTTCACAAATAGAGAAGGGTCTTCCACCACCAATACAATTCACACCGCACATCAAATGGTAGAGGCTAGTACCAACTTTGATTTATGTGAGTTGTTGAGAGAATAACTAATTGAAAACCTGAGGAGAACAAAAGAAACCAATTATAATTTCAGGGTTGGTTTCTTGACTATTTGTCTTACTTTCTTCTTCTTGAATGAGTTACCTGGTTTTAATGGTAAAATTTGGGATAAATTTACTCTGGTAGCAGGTCAAATCAAACAATGTATGAAAAGTTGTCATAATGAGAAAGCATATACTAATTTCTATTAGGTATTTTTTAAAAATTTCAAAATGAGATGTAAAGAAGATATAGGATACCATCTATTTTGGTCTGGAAGTATGAAGATGAAAAATTTCATGGTACACAAGGATCATTGTTTTATGGAAGAAGTGGAGCCCAAAACCTCATGGATACCTAAACGGCCTTATGAGGTTGATAATAAATTTTTACAAGGTTTAATAGATATTATGTTGTCAAAACCTAAGGATCCCAAAGTAAAAATATTTGGTACATATAGAGAAATTATGGATGATATTTACTAGAAGCGGAGAGAAGAAGCTAGTGAAAAGAATGCTTAAGGATACAAATGCTTCATAATATTCAAAAGTAAAAGATAAAGATGAGCTTCACAAGATATTGGGTACTACTTCAAATTCTACATTTGATATCCCTGTGAAGGTTTCCATTTCCAAATTTTTTCCCCTGGAAGCTAGCCAAGGCCTAAGAAGATCCATTAGATCCTCTCTTATTTTTGCATCTACTCCACAACCCTTTGAGTCTACAGAAACAACTGGTAGTAAAAGAAAAGCAACATCTATAATTTATCTTGAGGAAAAGGCCACTAAAATTATGCATGCTATGCCTAAATGAAAGGCAAAGAGAGAAAAGATAAATGATGAAGAATCAGATGATGTTGAAGAGGTTGAAGAAGGAAATATCTCCTTGCAAAAGAAGAAATTAGGAAAGAAGATTGCAAAAGAGGAAGCTGAGCAAACCCCTCCAATTACACATGAACCCCTTTAATTTTGGGTCCATCTTAAATGGAATTGTTGAGTATAGCCTACTAGATAGTACAATGGAGCTACATTTAGATGTCTCTTCAGAAGACAAGACAATTAAGAAGGATATCATTGAATATATGCTCATGCAGAACATTCCCTTTAGTAATATTGTTGACAAAGCTCGAGATATCCTTGTAGAGGCATTAAGACAGAGAGGAGAAGAAGCTATCAAGTATGATGAAGAAATGAAACAACAAGCAATTGAAAAATCTAGAATCTCAGTCTCCCAGGAATAAAAAATTTATCTAAAGACAAGCCAAGGAGATCCGCACTAAAAGGAGAATAGATCTACTGATGATCTTGGATGAAAGTGTCAAAAGGAAGTTTTAGATTTATGAATAACATGAGACATAGGATGAAACACTGAACAAAACACCTTCCACCCAAGAGCTCTACAAAACAAAGATTTACTATTCCTCAAAAAGAAAATACTTACAAAATGAATAATACAAGAGAGAATGAATGCTTTATAAGAGCAACCCTAATGATAAAGGGATTAGATCATGATAAGTGTCAACATCTTGTGTGATGAGATAGATTGATCTAATATTAGCTCTATAGTTAACATAAATAAAGCATCGAGTTAACTAATAAATCACACCTAAGTTTAGCTTAAGTGCATGAGAATTACAAAAATAATTAATTAAAGATTAATTATTAATTATCTAATACATGAAAACTCTAACAGTACCCTTAAGTCTAACCTAGGGAGTAGCTAAAAAACTCTAAAATCCAATGCATAAAAAGCAAAGAAAGCATGAATGGGTCTTGAAAACTAGGCTCGACGAGGTACCCAGTACAACTAAAGGATCTTTGAAAAGTGGAGAAATGGAGAAAACCTCATGGGAAAAACTCCACTCCAAAAAGAGATGAAAGAACGTATGAAAAAAACATGAAGGAAGACCTCATGAAGACCCACCAAGGACAACTTCCTTCGCCCCAAGCATTGATCACAACTGAAGATAGTGAGGCAATGCCAAAGGTTTCGTGAAGATGTCTGCAACCTGCTCCTCTATAGGCACGTACTCCAAGATGATAAAACCATCCTAAATCAACTGTTGTATGAAGTGCAGTGGATATTTATGTTCTTAGTACGTTGATGATCCACTAGATTGTGAGAAATGTGAATGTCACTCTAATTGTCACACCAAACAATAGTGGGACTATTAGGAGGAAACTGAACTCAGTTAATGACTGTTGAAGCCATAAAACCTCTTGGTTGGTCAAAACTATTGCATGATACTCAGCCTTTGTGGATGGTAATGCAATAGCAGATTGCTTCTTGCAAGACCATGTAATGGGGCTAGAACCAAGGAAAAAATCAAAGCTAGAAGTGGACTTCCTATCATTGACATCACCAACCCAATCTAAGTTAGTGAAGACAATAATCTAATGATCTCTTGATGTATAGTGAATACCATAATGTGAGGTACCTGAATATATCTCAAAATTTGTTTGGAAGCTTTCCAATGACTCTCATGTGGATCATGTGATAATTGAGAGATAAGACCAACCACAAATGAAAGATCAAGATGTGAATGTGTCAAGTACAAAATACTACCAACCAACTACCTATATAATGTAGCATCTACTAAAGGAGTAGTACAAGTGGAAGACAATACAAAACCTGACTGGAATGTTGTGGGGAAAGGCTTATAAAAAAGCATGCCAAATCTCTGAAGAATGTTAAGAGCATACTTCTGCTAAAATATGGAAATCCCATCTAAAGACTAAATAACTTGTAAACCAAGAAAGTAATGCAAAATGTTGAGATCTATCATCTCAAACTGCTCCATCAAAGCTCGTTGAAAAATTTGGATCATGGAGGATGAACCTCTTGTAAGGATCAAAATATCACCCTCCTACCTCTAAATGTACACTATGGGATTAGAATGGCGCCATGTGAAGCCAAAAGAAAGAAGAAAAGTGTCCATCTTCTCATACCAAGACCGAGGGGCCTATTTGAGACCATATAGTGAACAATGAAGTATACAAACCAGTGAAGAGTCCTCAAAAAAACCATGTGGTTGCTCCATGTAAATATTCTCATGAAGATCACCATGAAGGAAGGCATTCTTCACATCCATCTGAAATACTGACCACCCTTGGGAAACTGCAAGGAAAAGTATAAGGTGAATATAATTCATCTTGGAAATAGGGGAAAAGGTCTCAAAATAATCAATTCCTTCAACCTGAGAGAAACCCTTTGCAACAAGATGAGCCTTATACTTATCAATAGAGCCATCTGTAGCATATTTGGTATGGTACACCCACTTGCACCAAACCAACTTTCTTCCCTCAGGAAGAGTAACTAAATCCCAAGTATGATTCTTCATCAAAGAAGAATACTCATCTGCCATAGCACTATCCCACTTAGGAATACCAACCACCTCTAAAAACTTCTAAGAATCATCTAAAATGGTATGACTCAAAATTCTAACACTCGATGTTTGTGCATGAGTGTGACGAGAGTCTGAAGAATCACTTGCCAAGTTACAACTGCATCAATAGTATTGTGGTCCCACTTGGGTCAAGGCTGGATATTTGGAGGTGGTGGTATAGTGTTAACATCATCCTCATCCCCAAGAGATGAGTAATCCTCAAGATATGAGGAGTGACTAGTAGGAGATGAGGGAGAAGTTGGGGATGGAGAATCCATCAGAGAAAAGCACTCATCAAACTAGAGACCTCATCAAAACAATACCTCTCTAGAATCAAGATAAAACAACTTGTACACCTTAACATCCCCATAGTATCCAACAAATATGAGTGGTTGGATCTTCCTCTCCATGGCTTTCCACTAAGCTTCAAGAATGAATGCCCAATCCTCACTACCAAAGACATTGAATGAAGATACATCGGGCTTGACATGGGACCAAGCCTCCTTAGGAGTCATATGTCGTAATGCCTTATGAGGCATAAAATTATAAATATAATTGACACAATTAATTGCCTCATCCCAAAATGAATAAATCATATCTCGTGACTGAATCATACAGTTGGCCATCTCCTGTAAAGTTTTATTTTTCTGCTCAGCAACACCATTTTGTTGAGGGGTGTATGGAACTATAAGCTGATGTTGCAAACCATGCTTAGTGAAAAATTCCATGAAAGTATAATTAGCATACTCCCCCCATTATTTTTGTGTATCTATCTAATAGAAAGACTACATTTCTTCTCCACAAATGCCTTAAATATCCTAAAATAATCAAAGGAATCACTTTTGTACTTAAGAAAGTACACCCATGAATGGCTAGAGAAGTCATCAATAAATGTGAGCACATATTTGGCCCCTAAAAAAGAAGTTAAAAATGACATGATATCACTACGAACCAACTCCAAAGGTTCCTTGGAAAGTGTAGCTCTACCCTTATGAAAAGAATCATGTTGATGTTTGGAAAGAACACATCCTTGACAAACACCATTAGTACAAGAAATCTAAGGGAGCTCAGACACTAACGCTTATGTATTCATCTACTGGAGATATCTGTAATTGACATGACCAAAAAATTCATGCCACAACATGATCATAGTGTTTGCATGTGCTATGAAGGATGAACCTGAACCAACTGAACTCTCAAAACCATCAAATCAATATAAATGAGAAGTATCAACACTCCAAGTAGCCACAATAATATCAGGGTCATGAAGGTCATGAATAACTAAATCACAAGGGGTAAACTTGATTGTCCTACTAGTGCTAGATTGATGCAGAGCCAATGTGAAGATTAACTCACAACAAACTAATGTCAATCTCAAAACAATGAACTCTTCTTGAAAACACCTTCAATCTGCCAAGCATCAACTCACCCTCAAGGGTCTCAACCCTTCAAATTTGCAAAACAACACAAAACCTCCACCAAGGCCCTGAAAAAGTTTCTCAACATTCCAAAGATGAAAATTTAGCAATTTAAATGCAATCTCAAAGTTAGATTCTTCATAACCTTCAAAAACTCACCTTCTACCACTAGCATTCCTTGTAGTACAGGAAAACTAGTTTTTCAGTCTTTAGACCAAATCCTCCCAAAACACCAAAGAAATAAAACATATAATCAAGCACCCATTTCAGATTCATATAACATATCAAAGACTTAGATATCACTCTTTTGGATCAAAGGTTTCAAAATCAAGAATTTCACAGTTTTAGGCCTCTAATTAGGCCATTTTTACAAAGAGACCCCCTTTTAATTTCCTCACCAGACCCCCAAACCCAAAAAAAGTCTCGATTCATGTTCCAAAACCAAGGATTTTCTAGGTTTCATGACCCCAAATGTGCAATTAAGCCTCCAATCCAAAAATCCCTCCTTGTAGCCTAAATAACTAGGGTTTTAAGACACCCTTATTGAAACTTCACCTTCCCAACCACTCCTAGAAAAATAATGCTCAGAAACCTTGAAATAGGTCCACCCATTCTCAATAAACACTCACTTGGCCTTTGGCATCGTTTCTTTATCATTTCATAGGTTTGAACCACCATTTTCCAAGAGGAAACACACATTTTCCAGCCCTAGGGCTCCACCCATTCACTAGCAGTTCAATCCCACAGCATCTTGAACATGTTAAACATCTACTTTACATGTTATAGGACCCATTCCACAAGGTACAGTAAACACAAAAAGTGGAATGGGTCAGTTTATCATTTTTTGAAGACCCTCAACCCACAAATCTGGAAAAAAACAGGTAGCAGCAATAAAAATTGAATAACTTTCACAAAACAAGGAGTTAGACCCTCAGATTTGAAGAAAATTAAAGCTAATTCATAGGAATTCAACTTCCAAAAAAATTTCAGAGCATTTGGAGTCCGTACAAATCCGTACAACAAAAGTAGAGAAAAATCAATAATTTTCTAAAAAATAGTGTTTTTATTGATCATGAAAGGCCCACAAATCTCCCACCAACTCCTCCTCCAAGCCATTGAAGGTTCTTATACATTTTTTTGGTTGCATTCCAACTTCTTCCAATGCCTATAACTGATTTTTAATCATTAAGACCTTCTAATCTTCATTAAGTTGCATTTTAAGACAAATTGCATATGACAACATTACATAAACTTTGCAACTTTTTAATTTTGACATCTAAAAACTCCTAAATCACTCTAACACCTCTAATTCACCCTATTACAACCTCTTAGACCTCATTCTTTCATATTTACACCCAAATTCAAGGATTTTCCTTCAAAAGGCTACAAATTCAAATATTGACAATTTTGTAGCAAGAATGCATTGTTTGCACATTTGACCACCAAGACTCAAAAACTCAACCTAATACACCTTAAATGGTCTTGATTGACCTTATTTAGCATAAATAAACCTAAAACATATTGATCTAACCCATTTACCACCTATTAACCTTCAAAAAGTGAAATTTTGCAACTAGGAGACTAGGTGCTCCTGCACCACAAATTGACAAATCTGATAAACTAAAAGAAGGTTGGTGGAGATATCAAGAACTAATAGTACCTCCTGAAGAAAACCACCCTCAAGTGTGATAGTTCCCGAGCCTAAAATTGAAAGTTGTGTAGAATCCCCAATTGCAATCTGAGTAGTACTACAATCTAAAAGGGATGAGACCAAATCTTGAGAATGTGTCATGTGATGTGTTGCATCAGAATCAAGTATCCATGGAGCTATAGAAGGTAAGGCCCTTGTAGAAAGAGCATGACTTTTACCTATAGATGAGGAAGAAGATTTAGGGGTGGAGATGTTATGTTGTTGCATGGATTCCTCCAAACCCTTTAATCTCTTCCAACATCGATTGACTGGATGTCCCTCCTTACCACAAAAACTATAAGGTTCACCTGATTTATTCTTCTTCTTGGAGGAATACTCACCAAACTTAGAATTTCTATCATACCAAGTGGTTTGAGGTTTCTTTTTTGACTTTTGAGATGTTTTGGAGAAACACTCACTACCTAATGAAGTATCTATCTTGGGCTTCTATTTCTTCTTATCTTTTCCTTTTGATGTCTATGCTACCAATGCTTGAGTTTTGGAACTAGAAAGAGATTCAAACTGAACCAACTTAGCCTATTCATGATTCAAATGATGACAAAAAACCTCTAAAGTAGGCATGGTAAATGCATCACCCAATGCATCCATAGTAGAATAGAAAGTAGAAGAGAAGACTTGAAATGACCCTCGAAGCTTAGAAAGAATCAAGAAAATACATTCTTTTTCAATTTTATTCTTCCCACAACCCTACAAAAGATATCTGAGTGACTTAAACCTCTACAGAAGTCCTAAATGGAGGCGTAAGAACCAGGTACAAGTGATGTTAATTTTGTCTCAATCTGGAGAGCTCTATACTCATTAATGGTTCCACATAGATCATTGAACCTCTTCCACATAGCCCTAGGAGTGTTGCAAGACTCCAAATGAAACAAGAGACTATCTGAAACATGCAGTAAAATAAAACCCATAGCCTCATCTATCTTGTTCCTATGCTGAAATATCTCAAAATGACGAGTCATTGTTGGTTGTACTTCATCCAAAGTGGACCATAAACCCTTAGACATGAGCATTTTGGCCATATGAGCTTTCCAAGTATGATAGTTGTGTGGCGTAAGACATTCAAATGAAGAGGTGTTCACCATGATGGTTGTGGTTTTCAAAATAATATGGGGTATAGGATTTCTAATCTTTGATGTATATAGATACTGAAAGCAAGCAATTTACCCCCACAACAGGAAAATCCAAACCATAATACAACTTTAAGAGAAGAAAATATTAAGAAAACAAAAATCATAATAGAGATATCCTTGTGTACTTGGTGAATATTTTAGAAAAATGGACTAGATGGTTGTGTAGAGCACTAAAAGAGCTTTCCAACGCCTATTCGTTTGCAAAAAACAAAGTTTGTTTGCCCAATTTATGGCCCCAAAAGTGTAGAATAGAAGGGTTTTCTTCAACTGACTGTAGAAACTTTCTGGTAAAAAAAAAGAAAAAAATACCTATAGATATAGAACAAGCTTGGAACCAGCTTTCCAACGATATAAAGTTTTAAAAAATAGAGTTCGTATGCCCAAGTTATACCCAATTTTATAAAACTACCCAATTTGTCTTAAAAAACTAAATGGGGGGCTTAAAGTTTTGACCCCTAGACATATGGGCACCCAATTTCTAAGGTCTGGGGCTAAAGTAGGGAATATTCTTTAGAATATTCTAATGTCATATCATAGAAATTTTTTACAAATATTTGATTAAAAAAATATTTTTGTTTTAAAAAATCAAACCCCTCCAAAGCTTTTGCATGATTTTTTTAAGAACTTGCATAAGTTTTTTTTAAAACCCACAAGCCTGCAATGAATGGAACTGCACAGTGTTGGAAACACAAGGGAAGACAACTGAGAGGGGGGTGAATCAGTTGTCACAAAAATTATACTTATTAAACTTATTCTCAAATCTGATAAATAAACATGAAAGCATAAACCATCACCACATTAGAAACACACATGACACCAAGATTTTTTACGTGGAAACCCTGTTAGGGGAAAAACCATGGTGGAGGTTAATCCACAAGATTATACCCTATTAAAAGTATAAAATAATTGTAAATGGGAATGCACATGCATTCAGGCATAATGCCTAGAGCTCACTGCTCAAATACAAAAGGCTTACTACCCAAAGGAAGACTCACTATCTTACAGAAACATTCGGATTACATCTGGAAGATTTTGAAGTGAGAGAATAGCATCTACTAATGCCTAATTACAGTTTTGGTTGAGCACATAAACATCTGCTCACTCTTCTTCACACTTTACTTCTTCCTTCGAATGATTAGAATATTATTCGCACACAACACTCGCACACTTCACACACTACTCACAACATTGCCTTCAAATGGTATAAACAATTGATCATATATATCCACAACTAGATATTAGAACAACTACATGTCAGACCAACAAAATATAAAATGAGTACAAACTGTCGACCCAAATCAATAAAAAATTATCAATGCACACCAACCAATGTCAGCCAAAACATAGTAAGGACCCAAAACAACATCCTCAAACATGAAACACCTTAAACAATTATGCCTCCGAGATCCACAACATGCTACAATCACCCTGTCGGCGATGATCATGAAAAACATGAACACAGAGAAGAAAATCACCAATCGCAAGCACAACGATCAATGTGGATCAACAAAACAGATAGATAATGATCTAGAAACATCCAAAAGTATCATGAATCACTACAGAAGCATCCACAACAACTCAAGTTACTAGAATCACATTATCTTCTTTCAAGAACAACAACTGAAGCAACAAAACAACTGTCAGAACACAGATACTCATAACTCAATAAAATATTCATGCAAACCTCTGAAACTTCATGTGGATAAACTAGATGTACTTGACAACAAACCATTTGATCCACAACCTCTTATCATCAATATACTGAGCTAGCCAACAGCATGGTGGCTATACTGAACTTCTATGCATCACTAACAACCTGCAACTTATTTTATTACATTTTTCTCAATATCCTCGACATGTACAACCTTAAAGACATTAATTCCAATAATGTTGACATCGATGAAAACCACATATCATCAATATCCAACAATCTCCCCCTTTGGCATTGATGGCAACACATGATGTGAAAAACATCATCAACACAACTTTCTCTTAGCACTTTCTCCCTCTTAGATTTTGACTCTTTTCTCCTTAACTCTTTCACAATTTTTCACATGACTCTTCTCCCCCTTTGACATCAATGAAAAAGATACACATTATCTTTCTCCACACAAGCTTTGAACCACATTTTTGAACATCTGACTACTCCCCTTGAGTAGCAGCCACCACAACATCAATCTGGGTCATAAGATATGACTATGAAATGGACAGACTGATGCAAGTCAATGCATCTTAATTCTAATTAGAAGGGGTAATCACCCCTAGCTTCCCTCTGAGATACTCAAAAGTATCCTTAGGCAAGGGCTTGGTAAAGATATTTGCAATTTGTTCCTTAGTAGGCACATACTCCAATCTGACTTCCTTTTCACTCACCTCTCTCAAAAAGTGAAACTTGATGGATATATGCTTGGTTTTTGAATGCAGCACCGGATTCTTAGAAATGTTAATTGCACTTGATAATTTATCACAAAATATAGCAATAGGTTCATCATACACAACTCTGATATCTTTCAACATCTGCTTCATCCATAATACTTGAGTACAATTGTTAGTAGCAACAATGTATTCAGCCTCTGCAGTAGATAAAGAAATGGCATTTTGCTTCTTACTTAACCATGAAATCAGCTTCTTTCCCAAGAAAAATGCACCACCACTAGTACTCTTTATGTCATTCACATCTCCTGCCCAATCAACATCAGTATAAGCACTCAAAGTAAGGTCATCTTCTTTAGGATACGATAGGCCAAAATCAACTGCCCCCTTCAAGTACCTAAAAATCCTCTTTACAGCTGTCACATGAGATTCTTTAGGATCAGCTTGAAATCTTGCAGCAATGCATACAAAATTCATGATATCAGGTCTATTTTGAGTCAAATAGAGTAATCCACCAATCATGGATTTGTATCTAGTCTAGTTTGTTTTAGGATAATCATCATCTTGTGTCAACTTACATCCGGTCACCATAGGTGTACCAACTGGCTTTGAATCTTACATACCAAACTTCTTTAGCAATTCTTTCATGTACTTCAAATGAGATATAAAGATCCCTCTATCTAGCTGAGTAATTTGCAATCCCAAGAAGAATTTCATTTCTCCAATCATAGACATCTCAAACTTATTATGCATCTGATCAGTAAACTTCATGCACAAACTATCATCTCCTCCAAAAATGATATCATCAACAAAGACTTCAACAACCAAATCTTTATCATGATCAATCTTGAAATACAAATTACTATCAGCAGTACCTTTATTAAATCCAAGCTTCAACAAATACTTGTCCAATTTGGCATACCATGCTCTTGGGGCTTGCTTGAGTCCATGCAATGCTTTCTTCAACCAGAAAACCATATCTCCTTGATCAGTCAATTGAAATCCATGAAGTTGCTCAATATACACTTCTTCTTCCAGTTCACCATTTAGAAATGCTGACTTGACATCCATCTGATAAACCTTGAAGTTTTTGTAAGCAACATAAGCAAGAAATAGTCTCACAGCTTCAATCATAGCAACAAGAGAAAAAGTTTCTTCAAATTCAATTCCTTCCATCTGAGAATATCCTTTACACACCACTCTTGCTTTGTTTCTAACAACTTCACCTTGCTCATTCAGTTTGTTCTGAAAGAACCATTTAGTTCCAATTAATTTTTTGTCCTTAGGTCTAGAAACAAGAATCCATGTATCATTCTTCTCAATTTGCAGTAGTTCTTCTTTCATTGCTTCCACCCAATGTTCATCTTTGCATGCTTCATTGACACTATTAGGCTCAGTCTTTGAGATCAAACAATATTCTTCTGCAATTCTTCTCCTAGTTTGAACAACTTTGTTCTTATCACCAATAATCTGATGTTCTGAATGATTTAGTCTTACATACCTTGGAGTACTCTTAGGGTGTTCTTGAAATTTAGGCTCTTGTGATCTTACTTCTGCACGTTCACTAGTTCCTTCCTCTTGATTTTCCTAATTCATCGGAATGATTTGGACTTGATTTGTGGTCTTGACTTTCTTTCCTTTATCTGAACTGTCATTCTGATCGTCTAAATCATATCTGCAAGTTCTGGATGGTCTAACTATGTCTTCATCAACCTTGACATTAACACTCTCAATTACTTTCCTCAATCTCTTATTGTAGCACCAGTATTCTTTACTTTTAGTAGAATAACAAAGAAAGATTCCTTCATCACTTCTAGCATCAAACTTTCCTATATCTTCATCTCTTTTGATATAACATTTACTCCCAAATATTTTGAAGTATCTAATAGTAGGTTTATGACCATACCATAGCTCATAAGGAGTCTTACTGGTATCACCTTTGATTTGTACTTGGTTGAGAGTGTAAATGGTAGTACTCACAACTTCTCTCCAGTAGATATGCAAAACATTTCCTTCTAGCATCATAGTCCTAGCAGCTTCTTGAATTGTCTGATTCTTCCTTTCCACAATTCCATTTTGCTGAGGGGTCTAGAGTGTAGATAATTGTCTCTTTATCCCATGCTCTTCACAAAAGGAATTAAACTCACCAAAAGTGAATTCACCACCTCTATCTGATCTCAAACATTTAATCTTTAGACCTATCTCTGTCTCAACCATAGCCTTAAAAATCTTGAATTTCTCTAGAGCTTCATATTTTTCCCTTAAGAAAGTAACCCACATAATTCTAGAATAATCATCAATAAGTAACATGAAATACTTGTATCCTTGTAAACTTTTGACTCTAGAAGGACCACACAAGTCAATATGCACAAGATCCAACACTTCATTTGAACAATGTTGTTTGCTTCCCTAAGTGGCATTCCTTACATATAGCATTAGTAGGTTTTATCAAGTTAGGAAGATCTCTCACTGCCTGAGTAGAACTTATCTTGATAATATTATCAAAGTTTACATGACACATTCTCCTATGCCACAACCAACTTTCATCAACTTGAGCAATTAGACAACTTTTACTAGCAGCATTTAGGTGAAAGATATTACCTTTTCTTTTTGTACCAGATGCAATCACATTTCTAAAACTCCCAAATATTCTACAATTTCCATCCTTGAATTGAAGATTGTATCCTTTTTCAACCATTTTTCTGACACTTAAGAGATTATGATTCAAACCTTCCACATATAGAACATCATCAGTATTATGCTTACCATCAAGAGAAATGGATCCTCTGCCACATGTTACACCAGATTTGTCATCACCAAATCTTACAACACCATCATCATACTTTTCCAAGCTCACAAATTTACTTTTATCACCTGTCATGTGATGAGAGCATCCATTGTCAATCACCCATTCATCTTTTTCTTCAACTCTGGTAGCTAGAGCTTTCTCCACATTTGTGCAACTAGCAAATTCAGTAGGTACTGGATCATTTTCCTTGATAGCAATAAATACACATTCATCCTCACTTAAATTCCCTTTATCAGATTCATCATTTGTCACACCTTCATTAGTAGCAAAATAACACTTTCTTTGGAATCTAGGCTTGTTAGGTTTTGGCTTAGGAACTCTTTCTAGACATATTGAGGCAAAATGACCTATCTTATTACAAGAAAAACATTTGATAGGCAATTTCCCTTTATACTTACCTTCTCCTCTGGCTTCTCTCTTGACAATAAGTACTTCAAGCTTGTCTATTTTTCTCTCTTCTTCGTCAATATCTCTCATTTCCTACTCATACTTGGACATTTTTCTAGAAGAACTTTCTCCTGGATCATATCTCTGCTTATCTTTTCTGGAGATAGTAGCTTTGAATGAAGATTTTGTCTTAGGAAGAGAATCACCAAGCTCACTTAACTCAAAAGCAGTAAGCTTACCAATCAACACGTCTTTGGTTACATTTGTCATAGTTTGGATCTCCTCAATAGCAATAGCTTTGGCTTTGTATGTAGCAGGTAAGGATCTAAGAACTTTAGCAACAATCTCTGATTCTTCTAATGTTCCACCAACACATCTGATACTACACACAAGTTCATTCACTCTCTGCATAAAAGTAGTGATGTTCTCATCTTCACCCATTCTCAACATTTCATATTTTCCTTTCAGGATTTGCAACTTAGCAATCTTCACATGGGTATCATCTTCATACAAAGTTTCCAACTTTTTCCATATCTCATAAGTAGTCTTTAGCTCCATTACATTTGTCATCTCGGAATCAGTCAGAGCACTCAACAATGCTTCATTAGCCTTGATATTGTACTCGGCTTCCTTAATCTCACTTGCAGTAGAAGGACCATTTTGTGGGATGATATACCTATTCTTTGTAATTATCCAGTAAGGTTCACCAATGCATCTCAGATGACACTTTATTTGAGTCTTCCACAGAGAATAATTAGTTCCATCAAATCTCAAACTATCCTTCTTATATGTTGTCCTCCCAAATATTCTTTACCCATGTCTTCTTCATTTGCTTCTTGATCTGATCTGTAGTGACTTTCCCTTTTCCTTTTTCATCCTTTTGCATGTTTCTTCTTTGATTTACTGGACCTCTTCTGCAAAACCTAGCAATATGACCAGTTTTGTTGCAATTGTAGCACACCACATTTCTTTGTCCAGACCAATTGTTCCACTGATTTTCTCTTGATTTGCACTGGTTAGCAATATGCCCAAATCTATTGCATGTATAACATATAACATCTCTATAAAAGTTGTTCATCACATTTCTACATTCATTTGACTTATGACCATACTTGTTACATGATGAGGTAAAAATAAGCTCATCATAATAACATAATAAAGGCCTATTCTATATATGCAAAATTCCTATCCTCTACCAATTAATTAGACTTTAGGAGAAATAATTGCTTGTCTTTTAAGGAGAATTGTACAAACTTTATTTCTTATGATTTATTGAAGTATTTTTCCAATACAGATTTAATGGGTTGTTTTAAGTATTTTGTAGGATAATAATTGGTCATCAAGCTGCAAAAAGAAGCATTCAACCAACACGTTCTCCAAAATATGTTGAAGGCATGCTCTTGAACTTTAGGATGATGGAGACCGAAGATATAGTTACTTTTAAGACTCAATTTTTGTTATGTTTTAAGTCAAAAACTTCATGGCTCGACTCGAGCCTCTTTAATACTTATGTAATGGATTTTAAAGACATAAAAGCTGTTTGAAAATCTGTTATAGACCTTTTCAATGGTTATCTGTACCATATAAAATATACGATTTAGTTAGAAATTTTCTATAAAAGATGTAATCTCTAGAAACAAGATATAACGCATAAAATAGTAATGTTATGTTGTCAACCTATTTTTCCGAGTTATGAATAAAGAGATTATTATGTAAACACTTTTGAGTTGTAATTTATGGATGAAATTATGTTTAATGAAAGAGTTTCTAGATCAGTTGTGTATGTGATTTGAGAGCGAAGTAATAACCCGCGAGCTGGTCACTCGAGCAAAGATAGTTTAAATAGATAAGTAATTTTCTTTATGTTACTTTTACTGTATGAATAGTCATTTTGTAGGTAATTATTGGGTTTATAATTGTAGTTTCTGAAGTTTTGGAGCGCTCGTTGCCGTACACTTTCATAGTTTCTTGTTGTTAACTGTTAAAATCTTTACTGTTACAGAAGATGTTTCATAGATTGTTTACAAGTTTTTCTACTTCCGTAGTTTACCTGCTCTTTAGTTTAATTGTTTATGTACTTTTCAATTTAGTTATTATGCATTCTAAGTTAGTTTTCCTATGCTTTCTAGTTTAAGTATTTCCAGTTTTCTTAGGATAAATTTCTTTACAGTTTAATAGTTAGACGACCTTAAGTTGGAATTAACATTAACTACTCTAAGAAGTTAGAAAATCTAAGGGAGATAGTTAGGTCTTCTTCTATTGCAAATTTCCTTGAACACTACCTGGTAGACATATTGAATTTTATCTTCTAAAGTAATGGGACCTAACAATAGCCTATCACTTTTTGGCGTCATTTTCGGGGATCGAACCCGGGTCACCCGCGTTTTCCTCTACTTGACCATTTTCCTGAGGGTGATAAGGGGATAACTTCTTATGACTCACTTGAAAATGGTCCTGTAAATTCCAGAAGAACTTTAGACATGAATTGGGGTCCCTGATTTGTAACAATAGTTCGGGGGGCTCCAAATCTAAGAAAAAATTTATTATAGAGAAAGTCAGCGACTTGCTCTTCTCTGGCAACTTGTAAGGCTTGAACTTCTGCCCATTTCATTAGATAATCGGTGCAAACTAATATGTATTCTTTCCCTTGAGAGGAAGGATCTATGGGGCCGATAAAATCTAACCCCCATTTTTTGAATGGTTCAAGGGTTACCTGAGGTTGCAACAACATTTTTGCAGAAAAATTACTGGGGTTAAGCAACATTTCCAGTTTGTTTGAGGAAGTGGGTTGGTTGGATTTCATCAGGAATTTTGAGGGATATAATGAAAAGTGGTGAATGCATTCATAGAGAATTACTCCAATGGTCAAGTGACACTTCATGGAAAATGCTTTAAGGTGAATCCAAAAATCATCTCTTGTCTCTCAGGGTTGGATAATTCTGGTATTAAAATAGCATAAACCATTCAAATTATATATAAAAAATTGTCAGAATTATTCCTTAGGCAGGGGGACCCTCAACCCATGATAGTCATGAGTACTAGAGGAAAAAATAAAGGGTTCCAACGAACTTCCATATTAGAACCCTGGGGCACTGTGGTTGCATGGATTATTAAATATTTCACCTGTGAAGGCCAACTCACTACTGTGGTAGGACCTAGATTTCGCATGTTAATACATTTACAACATGGGAAAGAAAACCCTACCCTTAGGGTTAATTTTCCTCACTTTTTGAGTGATTATGTTAATTCTTCCATAGAAAGATATAAGACTAGTTTAGGGCCGTTAAAGCACCATGGGTTAATTTAGTTAATTTGTACATATCATTTTCGTAAGAAACTTGAGAGCAAGTGGGAGAAATTTTTGAGGAATTTTGAAAAGCCTATGCCCAATAGGAAATTAGAACTAGGGGAATCTTCTAAACAAGTTGCTTCACCTTCCAGAGCAACTTCCCCTGAGGCCTCTAAGGCTCTTGAAGCTCAAATTCCCACAACCCTTGGTGAGGAAGTGCCAAAATATGTAAATGAGGAGTTTGAAACCCCAGACCAGCCAGTAGATGTTCAGATCATACATCCAAATGTAGACAGTAATCCCTTTAGGAAGAGGAAAAGAAGAACCAATCTTACCTATCAGAATGCTCCTCCTTTGAGGAGAAGCAAAAGGTTATCCTCTGAGTCTACAAAAACCCCAGTGCAGAGTATAGGAAGTGGATCAAAATCCAAAAAGCAACAAAAACCCTTGGAAATAGATGAACAGATTCATCAATCCTCCAAAAAAGAAACCTTTGTTGAAGAGATACATCCTCACCAAATGTTTGAAGAAGAATCCCTTGACAAAGAAATTACAGAAAAAGAGAAATCTCCACCTTCCATGGAGGTTGAAGATAGTGTTTAGGGAATTTGTCCCCAAATGTTTGAAGAAGAAATCCCTTGACAAAGAAATTCAGAAACCAGAAAAAGAGAAATCTCCACCTTCCATGGAGGTTGAAGATAGTGTTTAGGGAATTTGTCCCCTGTTGTAAATAGAGTTGTTGAAATGGTTGAAAGTTAAAGTACTAATGCAAAGTTGGAAAAATTAAGATTAGAAACTGATGAGCTGAGAAGTCAATTGCACAAAAATAAAGAACATATGAAACTGCAACAAGAATAAATAATAGTAAAAATTGTTGTGATAAGTAAGTGAGATCAGGAAATACAGGATTTGAAACTACAGATACAAGAAAAAGATATGTTCATTAGTAAATTGCAAATACAAATTCAGAATTGTAATCAAGAAGATATGACACACGGTGTTGATCTAAATAAAGAAATTCAAAATTTTAAAAAGAATTTCATGCTTATGTTTTCAGCTTTTGAAGAAGAAAAGAAAAGACAAAAATAAGAATTGAATGCTTCTCTTAGTAGGATTGTGGAATTAGAACAAGATTTGCAGGAAAGCACAAATAAAGCAAAGGTGGAATAAAAAGAAGTTCAGACTGAACCAACAGTAACTGAGTGGTTCCAAGTTCAGATTCCTCCATTGTTAATGAAATGGATGGAACAGTGCTACTTCCTAAGAAATGCAAATATTGAGAATTACAGGTTGAAAATAGAAATGGTGTTGCTAATAGAATCATTTCATAAAGCTTATAGAGGGAAGCAAGATGCATGTCAAATAGCAGAATTTCTTTTATCTTGTAGAAGACCATCGAGATTGTATTCAATTTTTTTAAATGAACAATGGTTAAGATGGAAATTGCTAAGAATTTATAATGATAAGCCTTATGTACCTAATGATAAATATTTTGTTAAAATATTTGCAGAATCAACTCCTAAAGATCAGGATATGCTTTGTGAATTCTTTGTTCATGATCTTTTATTAGAAAAACATATTGATTTCTTTATTAACCTTTTTTTTGGAGAAGTGCAATTGAGGTCCTTGCTATCCACCATGCAAAATCAAATGCATTGGAAAGAGTGCAACAGGGAGTATGTCCAAGCAGGGAAAAACATAGGTCTTCAAATGAAATCCCCCAATAGTAGACCTGTAGCTTTTAAGAAAACCTTTTTAGCTCTTCTATTGGATGAGAAAATGAAAGAAAGATATGATGAAAGCCTTCGACTCTGTTATAATCATTTCATGGATCAAGGGCAGAAATTGATTGGTAAAGCCTGGCATGCATGTGAAGAGAGATATACTCCATTACCTGCATATCTAAAGAAAAGAGAGGTGATCTACCCTCTTAACATCAGATGGTCCTTTAGAAGAGCAGATGCCTTGGCTAAAATTTTGGAAGATCTCAGAATAAAGTGGATAGGGATGAGGTATAGACCTCCCTTACTACTCTGTCTAGCCCCTGCTTTCTATGTTAATATAGATCAAGATGATAAATTCTTCAGTAAATGGAAAGGGTGAGTTTCTTTTCATAGAGGTTTCCACCATGCACCTATAAATTTTGATGCAACAACAAGGGATCTATATGATGTCAATGCCAAATATGAAGAATGAAATAGAGGACAGGGCAACGGTTAAAGGGGCAGGAGGACCTGCCAGGAGTTAGAGAGGGGAGGAAATGATGAGGTAAAAATAACCTCATCATAATAACATAATAAAGGCCTATTCTATATATGCAAAATTCCTATCCTCTGCCAATTAATTAGACTTTAGGAGAAATAATTGTTTGTCTTTTAAGGAGAAATTGTACAAATTTATTTCTTATGATTTATTGAAGTATTTTGCCAATACAGATTTAATGGGTTGTTTTAAGTATTTTGTAGGATAATAATTGGTCATCAAGCTGCAGAAAGAAGCATTCATCCAGCACGTGCTCCAGAACAAGTTGAAGGAATGCACTGGAAACATGCTCTTGAACTTTAGGATGATGGAGACCAAAGATATAGTTACTTAAGACTCAATTTTTGTTATGTTTTAAGTCAAAAACTTCATGGCTCGACTCGAGCCTCTTTAATACTTATGTAATGGATTTTAAAGACATAAAAGTTGTTTGAAAATCTGTTATAGACTTTTTCAATGGTTATCTTTACCATCTGAAATATAGGATTTAGTTAGAAATTTTCTATAAAATATGTAATCTCCAGAAACAAGATATAACACATAAAATAGTAATGTTATACTGTCAACCTATTTTTCTGAGTTATGAATAAAGAGATTATTATGTAAACACTTCTTAGTTGTAAGTTATGGATGAAATTATGTTTAATGAAAGAGTTTCTAGATCAGTTGTGTATGTGATCTGAGAGCGAAGTAATAACCCGCGAGTTGGCCACTCCATTGAAGATAGTTTAAATAGATAATTACTTTTCTTTATGTTACTTTTACTATATGAACAGTCATTATGTAGGTAATTATTGGGTTTATAATTGTAGTGTCTGAAGTTTTGGAGTGCTCATTGTCTTACAATTACGTAGTTTCTTGTTGTTAACTGTTAAAATATTTACTATTAAAGAAGATGTTTCATAGATTGTTTACAATTTTTTCTACTTCCGTAGTTTACCAGCTCTTTAGTCTAATTGTTTCTGTACTTTTCAATTTAGTTATTATGCTTTCTAAGTTAGTTTTCCTATGCTTTCTAGTTTAAGTATTTCCATTTTTCTTAGGATAAATTGCTTTATAGTTTAATAGTTAGATGACCTTAAGTTAGAATTAACATTAACTGCTCTAAGAAGTTAGAAAATCTAAGGGAGATAGTCAGGTCTTCTATTGCAAATTGCCTTGAACACTACCCGGTCGACATATTGAATTTTATCTTCTAAAGTAATGGGACCTAACGACAGCCTATCATTATAGTTAAAGCACTGACCAGAGAATGGTGGACCACTTGAATTCATTCTACTTCTGCATTGGATCGTCATATGACCAAATTTATTGCAAACATAATAGTTACCATTAAACCTTTGAGCATTAGGTTGTCTTACTGGATACCTTCTAGTGTTGTTCATCTGATTTCCTTGTTTGAATCTCCTTTGTCTAGATCCAGAACTTTCTCCTTTCTCATATCCAAGACCTTTCTTGTCACCATCAGTCCTCTAACTTTTAATCAATTCATCAAGCTTGGTTGAGCTAATCTTGAACTTCTCCTTGAATTCATTTGCAGTAGAAAGTTCATCTTTGAGATCAACAATGTGCTTTTCAAGCTCTTCCTCATTATGTTTGGATTTTTCTAACTCAAGTTCCAACTGAATGAATCCATCAGTAATTCATCTGCATTCTTCAGATTTCTCTTTCAGGGATTGGGCAAGCTTTTCTTCATTCTTCTTCTTGTCTTCAATATCCTTAGTCATCCTCATCATAATAGATTTCATCTCATGCTTTTGAACTGCATTATCCCTGGCAAGCTTTTCACATTCTTTTGTCTTTTCCTTTAGGGTTTGACTCAGCTATTCATCTACAATGTGTTTACTATCTTCCTGCTTGATCTAATCACAAAGTTCCCTTCTCTTCTCTATGGAATTATTGATTTTTTCTTTCAATGACTCAATGAATCTCTTAAAATTCATGAGATTTTCTTGTAATTCCTAAACTTCAAATTATTCTTGATCAAGATCATCTAGGGCCACCATGATTTGTTGAAGACTGCTTGAATCCATTGAAATACTTTCCAAGATCTTCACCAAGCTTTTAAACTTCTTCCGAGGAACTGAGCTCTGATACTAATTGTTGGAATCAAGCAACACTGAGAGGGGGGGTGAATCAGTGTTGTGCAATTTTTAACTTTATTAATCTGATCCTTAAAGTGCTGATAACATTCATCCAAAATAAAAATGCATGCACATAAGAAAAATAGCCACCACCATAACACAAGGATATTTTACATGGAAACCCTATTAGGGGAAAAACCACGGTGGAGGTCAATCCACAATATTGTTTTGAGTATACTCAAAAGAAAAGATTACAAAATGAGAATGCACTTACATTCAGGCACACTCCCTAGAGCTCATTGCTCAAAAATTGAAAGGCTCACTGCCTTACAAAATTTTGGAATACTTCCAAGGATTTGAACTGATAAAGTAGCATCTACAAATGCCTGATTATAGTTTTGGTTAGGCTCAACAATTGAATTTTGGATCTTCTGATTGATTCTTCTCTTCTACTCTATTTTGATTCAACTTGCAACAAAAATCCTTAATGCATAAGTGAAGTTGTGCATAATCGCTCTACTAACCTTCTAAAATTTGCAACATACATCCACTCTATTCGAACACACACCAAAATGATATAATCGATCACTTATATATATCCACTACTTAGGATTTAATCGCTTCAGGTCGGTCTCAACAAAATAAGAAATATTCACAAACTGTCGGCTTAAATCATCCATAATATTCAATGCACATCCGCAAGAGTCGACCACAACATAGTGAGGACCCAAACCAAAATGCTCAAATACAAAAATACTTAAACAATGACTCCTCAACTATCCGCGACACACTATATTCACCAACTCGGCCTTCATACATTGATGAATAGAAAATTAGTTCATCGGACCTTCTAACTTTCACCCAAATTGATATGAGGCACCAAGATTTACAAATAACACAGATTATGCATTGAACAATCTTCCCTGAGATCCACAATACAAAATAATAACAAAAATTTTGCATATGAATCGAAGAACACAAATCTATTGGATGCTCTGTTCTAACTTAACAGATAATCACTGATCTTCAATCTGTATACCGGTATGAGTAAATTACAATGTGCGGATCAACTAGCTAACTAGGGTTCCATCAATGACAACACCAAAAAATATGTGCAGTGTCTCTTTCCAACAATCTCCCCCTTTGGCATTGATGGAAACACTTAGTGAAAAATGACTAAGTGTTGGATCAGTACCAACAAAAATACACTGCCAACCAAAACTCAAGAAAGATCTTCATCCAAAGCTCAAAACTACAACTCCCCCTTAGATGAATATACATTTTTCACTATTCTTATACTGTCCCCCTTTGACGTCAATGGAAAAGATGGGGAATCCGCATACAAAACTCCTATGAACAAAAAACTTCAAATTGCATATGTACAAACTTTGTTTCAAACAACTTACACAAACTTGAAGATATCTACAAAATTAGTCTTTAACAGGTTCAAGCTTGTGTCCCAGCACTTCTTGAGACTTTCCAGAATAGTTATGTGACCACAGAGTAAATAAGATTGGATTTCTGCAGATTCAAGGTTCATTGGATCACTGACCACCATAACATCTTGTGCTTCCTTCAAAGCGTTCAACATGGTCTCCATCTTTGGACCAATTAGGCCTCTAAGTTCACCAGCTCTATCCATAATTCTGTCATTATCACGCTTCAAGCTCTTTATTTTTTCAAGTAAGGATATCACTTGACCTTCTTTCTCTCCGACATAAACAGTTAAAGGATCAAAAGCATTAGAAATAGTAGCTAACTCTCTCACATGATCCTTAACCTTCTCATTTTCCTCAGTAAGTTTTGACAAAGAAAAACATGACTTATAAATCCTTCCACCTTCTGATAATGCACTTTAAACATTTTTCACACAGGTAGCTAATAGAGATTTGTCATTAGGTATCATTCCTTTCAACCTACTGATCTTTTTGGCATCAAATTCCTTCTAAACTTTGACCAAAGTTGACTTCTCAAGTGACTAAAAATGAGTATTACCAAATTTATAAGCTTCTTCAGCTCATCAGAGGAAGAACTAGATGGATCCTTAACATGAGTAGGCATGATATTCTCCAGAATGCCAGATGCAAGATTCAATAATTCAATATCCTCAATGTGAGACTTCAAGATTTCTTCCCTAGCCTTAACTTGTGCAAATGATGTGACTTTCATTTTCTGAATTGTGGACAAAGTAGACAAATGAATAGTTGCATCTCCCAACTCAAGATCAAATTCTTCCTTTTTCTCTTCTAGAAACTTCTTCACTACCTCTACAGTGTCTCTTGCTTCCACTGTAAATTCTTTAACTTTAACCTTCTTTTCCTCAACTATTGTTTCCACAGCCACAGATTTTTGCTTGACATTTGGAACTTCAACTTCTTTAACTGATATCTCCTTTTCTTCAACTGGCACAATTTTAGGAGCTTCAATCTCCATAGGTTCTTCTGTATCATGCACATCAGGAGGAATTTGAGTGTCCTCAACTCTAACCTCTTCATTTACTGGACCAAATGAAATATCTTCAACATGCTCTTCTTTAGAAATAACATCAATTTTTTTCTTTAATATATTTTCCTTCAGAATGCTTTCATTTTCTTTTTCTACTTCTTCAGTCCTACCCATCATAAGCTTGTTTATTTTCGATTTTCTTTTGAACTCTCTTTTTGATTCTTTTAGGATTGAATTCATTTCTTCAATAGACATTACCAAACTTAGATTTGAAAGAACTTGTTCTCTCAGCTACTCCTCTTCAATTCTAGCACTAACTCTCCTCATCTACAAAATTTCATAAAATTCCTTAGGCAACTGTGCCATTATCTCAACAAGAGTCATATTGAAAATTTTCAAATATTGTATTGTAGCCTCCTTAAGGACTCTTTGACCAACAATATCAAAGGTACCATACACTTCACATAGGGTCTTAAGATTTCCATCTTTAATTATACCTCATTCAACTTCCTCTACGGACATACCCGGTTTGTCAGGCTTCATCTTCTTCTTTGCTTTCTCCTTTTCATCGAAGGGCTTGTCCTTAGTGACTGTTGTTGCAGCTTGGGTGCCCATATGCTTTATTTCTCTAACTTCTTCATCAATTTTTTTCTCTTCATCTTTTGAAACAACTATATACACTCTTGTGCTCTTATCCTTCTTCCTTTTACCAGATGCCTTAACTTGAGCTTTTGCAGGGGAAAACTTCTTTTCATGACCCGATAGGGGTGCTGAGCTCCTCATTGATCTAGTACAGGTAGAGGATTTTTCCAGACTAGCAGATTCAGTTTTAGCAGGCTCTTTTCCTTTTTCACTTTCATCTTGTTCTCTCATCCTTTTGGCTTCTCTTACAACTTCTTTAGATATGCCCATACTTTTTGCAAAGACTTCCACTTCTTTCCTTACTCTTTGGACTATCATTGGTTTCTTCAATTGCTCATGGACTTGCATATTCTTATTTGCATATGTTCCAAACCTTTCTTCAGATGGATCCAAAGGCTTACTCAACAGATGTTGTGCATATAGCTCCAAGATTCTCTCCTCAACTTCATAACCCATTGGCATAATCCAGATGATTCTAGGTTATGTCACTTCCATCAAGCACTGATCAATATCCACCATAAAAAAAATTGTGTACTTATACTTCTCCACAATAGAAGTAGGAATTATTTCCCTTGCTTGCATTTCATTTTGAAAGTTCTTGAGATATCCCCAGATTGCAGTTTTCCTGGCTTGCAAATCACCAAGGACAAATAACATGTCTCTAATTTGAACAGCTACAGGCTTATTACCTCTTTCCCAAAACACTTTCCTGACTCTCAGAACTTCATTCATGAAATAAAAGAACAAACACAGTAATAGATTACTGTATTTAAAGGTATTCTTCTTGTCTTTCTTAATCTTACCAATATTTTCCATAAGCTGACTTCGAAGCAATTCACATAAATCATACTATGCATTCTCCTTTACCATCTGATATGCTACATATATGGTTGTACCAGATACATAATTTTCTCGACTGGAGTGATATATCTTGTAACCAATGACCATCGAGGAAAATTTCACATCCACATCAACAATATCATCAATTGTCATTGCTCTTTTATCAAATGTCGAACTAGTTGCATCAATGACTGTTTGATTCTTTACAAACTTCAAAATTGCAATCCACCAAGGAATTTAAACCTATAACAACACTTATAACTTCTTTTGTAATCTTGAAAGGTTGACTCAACCACATGAATTTAGCATGAACTTGACTCAAGATGTACTAGACCCATTCGTTTTCATCAAACATGGGTAATTTCACAATCTGTGTGAATTTCTTCTCCTCTAGGGTTTTGAATTCGGGCTTAACACAAAAATCCTCTCCAACAATGTGTTTGGAATATAAATTCAGCAACTACGAGCTTCCTAACTCCTTAATATTAGCATGAATATATTCCCTAATGTCTTCAATATGTACGAAAGAGATGAAAATGCACCTAAGGGCTTGGTCTCAACAGACTTGAAAGGAGGCCACTTGAATTTCAAACAGGGTCTATCCTTGACTTCAACTACCAATGGAGTAGCCATTTTCACAAATTCACAGGTTTACAATTTTTCCCGATAAATACCTTTTTGTTGGATTAGGTTTTGAACTTCGAATTTCCTTCACACTTGAATTCTCCCAAATTTTTCCAAAGTTCGCTTCAGAGCTCTTCAAACTTCTTCTCAAAATGCAAAGTGACAAATGAAAGATAGAAATGAATTTTTATCATTCGCACACCTAACCTTTTTGACATAATAAATTCTTTTTCCCTAACTCATCTGGATACCCTATTTCCATACACTATGAAAGATAACTCTTATGTGGACCTTTAATTCTGCATAAATGCTATATCCAATTGTTCAATAGCATTTGTAGATCATCAATGCAATCACTAAACTCATCCACATCCTAATGTCAATTACCAGTAGGAGTTTGAAAGATTTTCTTGACAGCTCCCCCTAGGCCAAAGGCCTTAGCCTAATTCCCAGAGGAATTACCAGAAGTTGATTCTAGTGTTGGTTCATTTCCTGCAATAGAGGGACTCTTCTTTACCCATGTCTTCTTCATTTGCTTCCTGATATGATCTGTAGTGGCTTTCCCTTTTCCTTTTTCATCCTTTTGTATGTTTCTTCTTTGATTTACTGGACCTCTTCTACAAAATCTAGTAATATGACTAGTTTTGTTGCAATTGTAGCACACCACATTTCTTTGTCCAGACTGGTTGTTCCACTAATTTTCTCTTGATCTACACTGGTTATAAATATGCCCAAATCTATTGCATGTATAACATCTAACATCTCTATAAAAGTTGTTCATTACATTTTTGCATTCATTTGACTTCTGACCATACTTGTTATAGTTAAAGCACTGACCAAAGAATGATGGATTACTTGAATTCATTCTACTTCTACATTGGATCACCATATGACCAAATTTATTGCAAACATAACAATTACCATTAAACATTTGAGCATTAGGTTGTCTCACTGGATACCTTCTAGCGTTGTTCATCTGATTTCCTTGTCTAAATCTCCTTTGTCGAGATCTAGAACTTTCTCCTTTCTCATATCCAAGACCTTGCTTGTCACCATCAGTCCTCTGACTTTTAAATAGTTCATCAAGCTTAGCTGAGCTAATCTTGAACTTATCCTTGAATTCATTTGCAGTAGAAAGTTCATCTCTGAGATCAACAATGTGCTTTTCAAGCTCTTCCTCATTGTGTTTGGATTGTTCTAACTCAAGTTCCAACTGAATGAATCCATCAATAATTCAGCTACATTCTTCATATTTCTCTTTCAGGGATTGGGCAAGCTTTTCTTCATTCTTCTTCTTGTCTTCAATCTCCTTATTCATCCTCGTCATAATAGATCCCATCTCATGTTTTTGAACTGCATTACCCCTAGCAAGCTTTTCACATTCTATTGTCTTTTCCTTTATGGTTTGACTCAGCTATTCATCTGCAATGAATTTACTATCTTCCTAATTGATTTGATCACAGATTTCCCTTCTCTTCTCTCTGGAATTATTGATTTTTTCTTTCAATGACTCAATGAATCTCTCAGCATTCATGAGATTTTCTTGTAGTTCCCATACTTCAGATTTTTCCTAATCAAGATCATCTAGGGCCACCATGAGTTATTGTTGAAGACTGCTTGAATCCATTAAAACACTTTCCAAGATATTCCCTAAGATTTTAAACTTCTTCTGAGGAACTGAGCTCTAATACCAATTTTTGGAATCAAGCAACACTGAGAGGGGGTGAATCAGTGTTGTGTAATTTTTAACTTTATTAATCTGATCCTTAAAGTGTTGATAACATTCATCCAAAATAAAAATGCATGCACATAAGACAAATAACCACAACACCATAAAAAAGGGACTTTTTACGTGGAAACCTTGTTAGGGAAAAAACCACGGTGGAGTTCAATCCACAATATTGTTCTAAGTATACTCAAAAGAAAAGATTACAAAATGAGACTACACTTGCATTCAGGCACACTGCCTAGAGCTCACTGCCTTACAAAAGTTTGGAATACTTCCAAGGATTTGAACTAATAATGAAGCATCTACAAATACCTGATTACAATTTCGGTTAGGCTCAACAATCGAATTTTGGACCTTCTGACTAATTATGCTCTTCTACTCTGTTTTGATTCAACTCACAACAAAAATCCTTAATGCACAAGTGAAACTATGCATAATCACTCTACTGACCTTCTAACATTTGCAACATACATCCACTCTCATCGAACACACACCAAAATGATATAATCGATCACTTATATATATCCGCTGCTTAGGATTTAATCTCTTTAGGTCAGCCTCAACAAAATAAGAAATATTCACAAACTGTCAGTTTAAATCATCCATAATATTCAATGCACATCCACAAGAGTCAGCCATAACATAGTGAGGACCCAAACCAAAATGCTCAAATACAAAAATACTTAAACAATGACTCCTCAACTATCTGCAACACACTATATTCACCAAATCATCCTTCATACACTAATGAACAGAAAATTAGTTCATCGAACCTTCTAACTTTCACCCAAATTGATACGAGGCACCAAGATTTACAGATAACACAAATTATGCATCAAAAAATATTCCCTGAGATCCATAATACAAAATAATAACAAAAAATTTACATATGAATCTAGATGCTTTGTTCTAACTTAACAGATAATCACTGATCTTCAATCTGTCTGCTGGTATGAGTAAATTACAATGTGCAGATCGACTAGTTGACCAGGGCTGCCATCAATGACAACACCAGAAAATATGTGCAGTGTCTCTTACCAACAAAACACACATAACACCAAGATTTTTTACCGTGAAACCCTATTAGGGAAAAAACCATGGTGGAGGTTAATCAGCAAGATTATACCCTATTGAAAGTATTAAAGAATTGTAAATGGGAATGCACATGCATTCAAGCACACTTCCTAGAGCTCACTGCTCAAATACAAAAGGCTTACTGCCCAAAGGAAGACTCACTGTCTTATAGAAACATTTAGATTACATCTGAAATATTTTGAACTGAGAAAATAACATCTGCTAATGCCTGATTATAGTTCTGATTAAGCACATAAACATATTCTCACTCTTCTTCACACTTTACTTCTTCCTTTGAATGATTAGAAAATTATTCACACACAACACTCACACACTTTGCACACCACTCATGCCATTTCCTTCAAATGGTATAAACAATCGATCATATATATCCACAACTAGAGACTATAACAACTACATGTCGACCCAACAAAATATGAAATGAGTACAAACTGTAGGCCCAAATCAATAAACAATTATCAATGCACACCAACCAATTTCAGCCACAACATAGTGAGGACCCAAAACAACATCCTTGAACATGAAACACCTTAAACAATTATGCCTCAAAGATTCACAACACGCTACAATCACCCTGCCAGCCATGATCATGAAAAACATAAACACATAGAAGAAAATCACCAATCACAAGCACAATGATCAATGTGGATCAACAACATGGATAGCACACAATCTAGAAACATCCACAAGCATCATGAATCACTACAGAAACATCTGCAACAACTCAAATTACTAGAATCACATTATCTTCTTTTAGGAACACCAATTGAAGCAACAAAACAACTATCAGAACACAAATACTCATAACTCAATAAAATATTCATGCAAACCTTTGAAACTTCATGTAGATAAACTAGATGTACTTGAAAACAAAAACTTTGATCCACAACCTCTTATCATCAATATATTGAGCTAGCCAACAACATGGTGGCTATACTGAATTTTGTTGCATCACTGACAACCTGCAACTTATTTTATTACAATTTTCTCAATATCTTCAACATGTACAACCTTAAAGAAATTAATGCCAATAGTGTTGGCATCAATTACAACCACATATCAGCAATATCCAACACATAGTACAACGTACATATCCGTACATTGTACAAATTCCATATGATTGTACAAAAAAAATTACCTTGAAAAATGTGCCCTCAAAAAATTCACCCAAAAAAAATTTCTTAGATTTTTACAAAGGAACAGTCAATCTTTATGTTTTTTACCACTCCAGATGCAATGGAAAGGTGCATTTTGTGTCAAAGTCCTCAAAAAATTCACCCACCTCTAAAAATTGCAAAAAAAACCACTAAAAATGCTAGATTCAATCCTGCAACCCTAGATGGGAAAAAAAATAGATATGGAGAAGGGGTTCATTGAATCCTTGCTCTAATACCATGTTAGATTTGTGAATAATATGAGACACAAGATAAAACAATGAACAAAACACCTTCCACCCAAGAGATTTGAAAAACAAATATTTTCTATTCCTCAAAAAGAAAATACTGATGAAATGAATAATACAAGAGAGAATGAATGCTTTGTAAGAGAATCCCTAATGATAAAAGGATTAGATCATGACAAGTGTCAACATCTTGTGTGATGAGACAAATTGATCTAATAGTGGCTTTGTAGTTAACATAAATAAAGCATTGAGTTAACTAATAAATCAAACCTAAGTTTATCTTAAGTACATGAGAATTAGAATAGTAATCAATTAAAGATTAATTAATTATTCTATAATACATGATAAATCTAATAGGAAGATCCTAAGTGAGACTGAAGAGGCCACAAAGAAAATCATCAATGCAGTACACAGTGAAGTTGATGTTGATCCGCAAGTACCTAATATAAAAAACACAAATGAAAAAAATATCTAGTTTGAAAGAAATACAAGGACCCTCTGGACTACAAGAAGGAGAAGGTATCTTTGATGTGCATGAAGTGTAAACAATCTCTGATATGGAGATAGAAAAAGAAGAAGAGAAGGAGTTAGATGAAAATACATCCAAGATCCTTGAAGAAATGAAGATGGCTGATGTGACTTTTGAGGATCAAGTTCCTTTGGATGATATTATCTTGTAGGATATACTTGATGTGTCTACTCAATACATAGATCTATGAGGACAATGTGATAGATGGTGATGTAAAAGAGAAAAATGAGGAGACTTCTCCTCCTATGAATATTGGTACACAATATGTTGGAAATCAAGGTGAAGTGAATGTCCCTACTTTGGGGAACATTGTATCTAGTGAAGAACATAACATTCCTCCTTCGGGGAATTCAGGGAATGATGAGCAAGAGAAAGTAGATGCAAAGGAAAAGAAAGTTGAGAATCAAAATTCTTATGTGGATTCTTTTAAGGACCTACTAGGGATTCCAATGTAGTTCCAACCTATGGTAACACCCTAGCTTCTATATATTCCCACTCATAAGGGATAAATTAACTTATCAAGCATTTCTCCCCTTCACAAGTTACAACTTGGAGACATTTTGCATGCTTCTGCAAGGAAGGAGATTTTGCAAGAACACATGAAGAAAATTGAATTAATTGATGATGCAATAAAAATTATTCAGGAAGGTTTACCAGAAGTAAACATTGATGCTTCCTTACCTCTAGAACAAAAAAATGAAGTTGTTAATGGATTCCTTTAAGGACCACTCTTCGTACATTGAGAAAAAGATAGAGCGAGAGGCTTTGAGAAAGTTAATTGATAAAAGAATGGTTGAAGTATCTAATTGGCGTGCCAGTGCACACAATAAATTACAAGAAATTTTGAAAATGTTCAAGAATTTTGTTGATGGTCACTACACTTTATCAATTCTGTTTGAAATGGCCAAGATCCACCAAGAACATCAAAGGTCAGATTGACTCCATTGAGTCACAGGTTACTAAATTTTCAAAGTCATATGATTTGTTAAAGGATATGGATCAATCAAGAAGTGCAAAAATAGAAAATATTCATTTGTAAATGTCTTTTTTTTAGGACCGGAGAGAACAAATAAAGAAACAATTTGGATAGTTAAGGGAAGCAATCAACTTGATACTTGCTTCATTATCTAGATTGTTTGATGAACCAAAAGAAGTTGGTTAGAAAATGAAAGCTCCAAAAAGTGTAGATGAAGTTGAGGAATTATGCATGCAGTTTGAATGTCAGAATCACATTCTCACCTCGAAAAAAGAAAATTGGGTTGCAACTCTAATGCAACTTAAGGTAATTCATAAGAATATTTTACCTTCTAAAGAAGCTACAAAGGTGTAAATTAAATAATTCTATCTTTCTACAATTTTGTGGAAAAGTGAAATATCTCTTTGATTTTTTTGATTGAAAATAATTTGTACATAGCATCAATTTTTGGCATCACCATCTTAGGGGTAGTTTTGTTTATAGAAATCATACAGTAAGGGGGGGTTTATACAATTTTGGGCTGTTACAAATAGAAGATATCATGCCCTTTTCCCTTGATATCAAAGGGGGATAGAAGACTTGTAGATAAATGAGTGTTGCCATCAATGACAAAGGGGGAGATTATTGGCAATATGTTTTATCAATTATGTCAACTCAAGATGTGTTGTCATTGATGTCAACTCAAGATGTGTTTTCATTGATGTCAAGTGTGTGTGTTGAGGTTTGTATAATACTCTAGAGTTAGATGATGTACAAAGATATCTATTGATATAGTCAACAATGCAGTATATAGATGAATGGTGATCTTCTTGATGTCCATGTATGATGTGGTGGCGGGTACACTTGATCCAACATGTTTATTGTATGCCTACATTGATATCATTCCTATTTGGTGCACTTCACATTAAGATAAGTTACAAAAGTTTTGCTAAGGAATTTGTAGTGTATACTCTATGACAGAGTCATGGTATTTTGGTCTGCATCCCTCCATAGAGAATTTTTTTTCTTCTTGCAGTTCAAAAGATAAGATGGTAGATATGTGAAGTTGTTATATCCAAGAATTCAAGTTATGACACCTACAATGAAATTTTTAAGTGACAGAGTTCTAGTCTATACTCTAGATTCTTGTAACTAACCAATCATGTTCAAACTCCCTCCTAGATACTCTTAACTATTGTCCAAGACATTCAAACTTCCCTATATGCTTGCAACTTGTTTATAATTAGCCAATAAATCTCTTCCAACTATTGAAACTTCCATATCCAAGTTTTTAGGGTGTGTGTTGAGAAGGTTTGAAATAGTCAAAATTCTCTTAGGGGCATAGCAGAACTTCAAGGGTTGAATTTGGTGTATGTTATCATCACAAGACCCTCTTTGTTCTTGCATTTTTACCACATACTCATCTTTCTTTAAACCTTTTTCCCTAAATCTTGTTCTTAACATAGGTTCGTAGAAACATTAATATTTGGTAGGGTATAGGTATTCTCTTCATTAACCTATACATACTTGTGTGAGGGGGAAGGAATCCATCAGGAAAGATGCGAAATAAAGATCAAATGCAAGATTCAAATCATAAACTACCTAATCCAAAACACTTAATCTATCCTATTCCATCACTCATGAAATGTACAAATCTAAGCTATTTGAATGAAATGAGATCCTAAGATATTCAAAACGAATTCAAACAAACAAAAGAAGAGTTTACCATCCCATGTTGGAGTGTATTTGCATGATGTTGGGTTGTTCGTATCACTGCAAAGTCTCCATTGATTGTGTGCAAAATCTTGATGAACGATGCTTATGTTTGAAAGAAATGAAGAAGCTCTATCAATGGTGATCTTGATAGCACTTCATTGCATAAGGTAAGT
Organism: Sequoia sempervirens; assembly: GCA_007258455.2. Classification (NCBI taxonomy): domain Eukaryota; kingdom Viridiplantae; phylum Streptophyta; class Pinopsida; order Cupressales; family Cupressaceae; genus Sequoia; species Sequoia sempervirens. The sequence goes on from VDFB02281492.1 coordinate 934,860,146, forward strand.
TGAAATTTTGATCCATATTTGTGAGGAGAGAGGTTTTTTTTATAGGAAAAGATATTTTGAATCAATGATCAGGATCGCATTGGAGAACATCCAGATCAACGGTCAACATGTGTTGAGAGGATTTAGACATGAGAAGATTGTGCAAAGTTGATTGCACAATTAGGGTGATTGAAGAATAGATTAGCTAGTTAGGGTTTTGATTGATCAATCAGCAAATTGATTGCTCAGTTAGCAATTGATTGGTCAATTAGGGTTTAGTTATAAATTAGATGGTTGAGTTAGCAAAATTAGATTGCCTAGTTAGTAAAATTAGATTGCTTAGTTTGATTTGATTTTTGATAATTTGAATAGTTTGATTTAATTATTCAAATTTTGGAGGGAAAGTATGATAATTAAATTATTATGATTTAATAATTTAATCAATTTTGAGGAATAAGGTGAATTAGTGACGTAATCAAATAATTAGCGTTGTTTGACTAATCATGATGAAATAAGATAAGATTAGGACTTTATTAAATAAATGTAATTTATTTAATTGGTTGAAATGATGAAACATGAATTAATAAAATAACATTGTATTATTCGATTAATAGTAGAATTAGGGTTTTCAAGACTTTATTAGCTAAAACGGTATTTATTTAATTTGTCAAGAATGATGAAAAAGTGAATTAATTAAATAACGTTGTATTATTCAATTAATAGAGTAAATTAGGGTTTCATATTTTTTTGATGTCGTTTGATGATCGTGGGATGATTCTAAGATGATTTGAGATGTTTTAGAGATGTTATGAGATGTTTTAGAGATGTTCTAAGTTGATTCAGAGTCGTTTCAAGATGTTCTGAGTTGATTTAGAGTCATTTCGAGTTGATTTGGAGTCGTTTCGAGTTAATTCAGATTCATTCTGAGATGTTTCAGGTTTATTTCAAGTGTGATAGGTGTTTAAGTCAATTTTACATCTCTACAATACTTGATGTGACTATCATCCATGCCCTATTTTATTCATGTCTATCAAAATTTTCTTCTCTAACATTCTATCATTGTTTCTTATATCATGATTATCTTGTTGAGTTCCTTGGCATACATTTCCTCACATTTTCTTCTATCATATTGTTCCTTGTCTACATACTTATTTCACTAAGTGCTCTTTAGCCCTATAGATTATCTTTATCTATAGTTCATTTGTAATCGAGTTTCCATAACTTCATAGGAGGTCTATAATTATTCCTTTTATACCTAAAATTTTTGTCTAGTTTGTTGCCATGTGAGGTTCATTGTCATATTAATGGCCTCTCCTATATTGGAGGTTCATTCGCTACTCATTTGAGTTGCCTTTGTTATATATGTTTTGAGTGGATTTTCTCCTTTTAATTATTTGCACTGTTTCTTGTCATTCTTTCCATTGCTATAAATCATGCATGCTAAGTTGTCCTCTACCTCTATTAATAAAATAACTTTGTCATTTGGAATGGTTATGGTGTTTCCTCATATTTATTATGTCATGATTAGCTTGTAGAAACTTTCCCATATTTTTGTCATAGCCCAAGTTCTTGATTTTCACTCTATCACTTGGTTTATATCCTTTACTTTGATAGATATGAAATGAACACCCTTTCTCAAGAAATATCATAGATTCTTTGTTTCTTAGTGTATGGACTACCCTTTTTTTATTTAATGATTGTCTTCTAACGATGCATATCACTTATCTATGTACAAAACAAGTGTTAGAAAACCAAGATCACCTGCATGCAAGATGGATACCTGTCACATGCAAAAGATATGAAGAACCAAAGAAGATGTTCTGTAAACCTCTTAGTAAAATGCATTAAGAGAATCAAATATTACAAAGAGATCAATCCTTATGAAGGAGATCAAGAAACCCTAAAATAGAAACCCTAAATGAAACCCTAGTGTGCACACTTAATAATTAATAATTAATTAATTATTAATGTGCCTAAGTTTAGCTTAAGTAATAAAGAGGAATAAGTGACTTAATTAATTAATCAATATGATATAATTAATTAAGCATAATAACTTATTACTCTAACACCCCCCCTTAAGATGAACTTAGGAAGAAGCTAAAACACTAGAATAAGATGCATGAAAGCAAAGATGGGTCCCGACAACTAGGCCTGATCAAGTAACCATTTACAAATGCAATATGAGGTAGAGAAGGAAAACCCAGTGGGACAAAACCCCCTACAATGAGATGTCATGCTACAAAGAAGCACTGGAAGAACTCTGTAGAGTAACACTGGAACCACAATATGACAAGCAAGGAAAGATACTTCTGTCTACAACTGAAACCAAAACTGGAATCATGATAATGTGAAGAGACCCGATGCCACGGAACACTCAAAAAATCCAAACGGGAACAACCCTGGAATCTATGAAGCAAGCAAGTGATTATTGAAAGTGAAGTGCAAAGATGCAAGATGCACCCTCCCAACTGCAAAATATCCAAGTAATCTCCAAACAACCCATCAGCCAAATTTGGACTAAGCGATCAACCTAGGATAGATACAGAAAAAGTGCATGGACAGCAACATAGAGCTCCTTAATACCTTTCCAAAGCCGCAAACGAGGCGAAAATCGGAGATCGTGGCAAAAAGTTATGAGCTCGGAAGCATAAAAAGTACATATGACTTCAAACAGCAATAAATGTAGTAAAACAAAAAAATACTGTAAAAATAAACTACACCAAATGAAAGTGCTCGGAACCAGCTTTCCGGCGATATCTTGTTTGCCCGATTTCGATACCGTATGCCCAAGTTATGACCAAAAGAAAAAAACTGCTTCTTTAGGGAAAATTAGGGCTAGGAGGGGCAAAGAGGGGCCGGCCGTACAAATGACATCATCATGACGTCATGTTGACATCAGCAAAATCCGAGCTTAAAATTGACGCCGTCTGGCCGTCGGGGCAAAAAAAATGCCCCCCTTGCTGGAAAAAAAATTTTGTAGCCAAAAAAATTTGCTGGTGCCAGAATATTCTCCGAACTGGAATATTCTGTAGCTGGAATATTCTCTGGAGTCGGCTCCTGGTCATGCATATGACCACCGCTTGTATAGAGAGGCCAGCCGAGGGCGGATCTAAAGCTGGTCCACAATATGTCCAGCGGCCACAGAAGAGAAGCTCGGAGGGGAGGGCCCCCGGCCAATATGGGCAAATGCTGGAGGAGCCCACGGGGGCTGCATGCAGCCGACGGCTGGCAGCGGCAACCGCCTGGGTGGGGTGGCCCGGGTGGCGCTTTCCTGCAACAGAGGTGCAGAAACCAAGAGGAATTTTGACCTTTTTGCGATTTTCAAGATTTTCAGCCTCGTGAAGCGTGCTGGGGAGGCTGTACGGCCTCCCTGGCAAAATTTTTTGCCTCCAGATCAACTTCACCAAAATGGACGATTTGACAAGCGTTTCTAGGGTTTTGGGACGCTGCGAACGCGATGGTGATGTCCATTTGAGCCCATAGTGTCCCAAAAAAATGGCTACCCCCAGATCTTGCAGAAAAGATGCCTGTGGAAACCCTTTCACTTGAAACTCACAGAGAGGCCATATCTTCATATCACGAACAAGCAGCTGCAGGTCTGGAGCTCTGATACCATGATAGAAAACCAAGATCACCTGCATGCAAGATGCATACCTGTCACATGCAAAAGATATGAAGAACCAAAGAAGATGTTTTGTAAACCTCTCAGTAAAAATGCATTAAGAGAATCAAATATTACAAAGAGATCAATCCTTATGAAGGAGATCAAGAAACCCTAAAAGGGAAACCCTAAATGAAACCCTAGTGTGCACACTTAATAATTAATAATTAATTAATTATTAATGTGCCTAAGTTTAGGTTAAGTAATAAAGAGGAATAAGTGACTTAATTAATTAATCAATATGATATAATTAATTAAGCATAATAACTTATTACTCTAACAACAAGGACTATCCTCTATAATGTAAAATCCAATCTTATCTCTTTACCCTTGTTTGAGTGTCACTAACCATCCTTTTAGGGGTGTTTGTTTCTTTATTCTTTATTATTTATTCTTCTTGATTAAATAAATAAATCCTATTTATTAAAGTCTTCCCCTTTCCATGGTGTATGTCTTCTTATAAATTTGTAGGTGCTGATTTATTTAGCATATCCTTATAGACTGGCATAAATCATAAATTTTTCCCTGAACACATTTCACCTTATCATGTATGTTGAATTACTTAGAGGCATTTGTCTAACCTACCACTTATAGGACTATTATGTAAATTTTGATTCGTGAATATTTTCTTACATGGGTTTTGCATTGGAAGGTAGACTTTTCATTATATTCATTGAGAGTCCTTTTTGATGACTTTGAAACTCTACCTTTGTTTACTATTACCATAATCCTCTAGCTTGTATTTATTCATATACTATTATTATGTTTTTCAAAACATTGTTCGGCTTGACTTTAAAGATCTTGTCATTCTTTATTGAATTTTCCCTCTAGTTGCATGATATTCATTTATGAATGCCACTCACCTTTTCATGTATTGGTACTATCTTTTAAATTGTACTATGAAATTTTTTTCATGGCCTCCAATTTTTCAAGGTTTTAGAGAAATTCTTGACACTTAACTCAAAAAACCATCTTCATCATGAAATAATGATGCCTAAAACTCCCTTATATTCATCCACTCTATAGAATACTTGTAGGGTTACTCATACTCTACCCAATCTTTGCTAAGAGTTTCCTTTGTTGACACACCTCTTACACAATTTCTTTGACTATCACTTTTTTCTATCATATATCATTCTTATCTTCATGGACAATACTATGAGCTTTAAGTACACCCTCATATACTAACCCTTAGGTTCATACAAAACATGGAATTATCATTTTTTTTTATTGCATCACACCCATGACTACTTATGAATGTATGGTGTTTTTCACTATCATGACTAACATTTATTAAAATTCTCAACACTTTATTAACACTACCATGTTAGGCTAGTTAAGTGTCTGTCATTTCATTACTGTCATATCATAATTATTCTTGCTACTATCCATACTATAGTAGATTTTCTTCTAAACACCTATAGTTAACCTCGTCAACTATAACTGTGGACTCTCTTTACACACTTTAGAGGGTTTTATACATTGTTGGGAAAGATATAAAAGGTCTTTATTTACTTATCACTAACCTTTTTCAAGGTCAAATTGTCCCTTAGGTCTGTTATAGTCAACATATTATCATTTTTGAGCTCTACTCTTTGCTATAGATATCTATCTTTGCATTAATAGTATCCAACAATAACACTATATCCATGAATCTTTATGATGTTTCTCTTGGAGTGATGTTTTCTATGTTTTTTCACTATCAAACATAAATCCATGTCTATCTTTTCCCTTTAAGACTATCCTTCCTCATTACTGTGACATACTATTGTCACCTTTCATTTTCATTCATTTTTTCACTATCAATTCCTCATGTCTTTTGTATATTTTTCATGTAAAATGCTTGCTTCTTGCTTTATTATTGTCAACTTGTCATTATATCCACTATCCACTCTAGTTGTAGCTCTTCATCTACACACTGTAACTTCTCATTCTTTCAACACTATTATCTATTCTTCCAATTATTCTTCTCAACTTATAATAACTGACTATTGTATATTACAACCCTTACTATTTCAACCATAATCTTTGGTTGTTATATTCATCTTGTACTCCAATGTCTACTTTACACTTTCCCACACCATAAAAAATATATTTTCTATAATCTTTTCATCTCTTGGATATTGATCATATTTGACAAAGTTTCAAAGAAAGGTTTCATATTGAACTAAGTTCTTAACAAGGAAAGGTTTTAACAAAAATGTTTGATGTGTCTTTGACATTGACAACAATAAAAAGACAATATAGACTGGTATGTTGTCATAAGCATTGTTATAATATTTTCATAGATAGCATTGATTAAAAAACATAATCAATTCTTATGATAGGAATTGATATTCCTCCTTGGTATATGTACATGATTTATGAGATTCCATGCTTCTAAATTATACCCTCCAACCTTTCTAATTGTACCTTTTCATATTGAAATCATTCCTTCAGGTCTGCTCCTCTGTATATTCAATTAACTAGTCAATTTATCATTATCCTCAAACTCCAAGGACCTAATTATCACTGTCATGTCTTGACCTTTGAGTATTCTTCATATCTTTCTTGACTTGTATGCTTTTAATTCTAGGGACCCGCCCTATCCACCCTTTCATGAATTCAAACTCTGACATGTTGACTTTCTTAAATAGTTGATTTGGCTTGAGGCATGTATATATGTATATTGATTGTTATTCAACTACAATTCATCTGTGACCTTTTTCCCTCATAGGGTTTAATTCATATTAATTATCACAAGCTATAGCATCCATATTTGCAAAACTATATCTATCACTGTCATGGAAAATTTCATGTGCATGGGTATGTAGACTACCCTTATCTCTTTCCTAAAATCATGTCTTCATGGTATTAAATTTTTATGAGGGTATTAAATAAATTTTTAAACATCTATCATTACCATTCATACCTCATTCATCACTTGGTTTTCGACATTAAAGTATAAGTGAAAGACAATGTATTATACAACTACTTTTTACAACAAGCTCTTGTACATAAAACAACCTTAGAAACCCTATCAACACTACATCTCTGTTAAGAGCAACAATAAAATTTTAAAATGAGTGTCATAGGGTATCTTATTCAATTTCTATTTATATAAGAGCTTGAGAAACAAATGAAGGAAAATATTTCCACCTCAAACACTCTATATTGTTTATCAAAAATTTGAAACAATAATAGACTTGTTAATATGGTGTGAAGCCACAATGAAACTAAACCTTGAAGGATTTTACACATGTGGGTATGATCCATCGTAGACGCTTAGAACTTCTATAATTCCAAGTATTAGCCAACTACATATTCTCCTTGTGCTTTCTCTGAGGGATACTCTTTCAAATCTCCTACAAAATGGAATTTTCAACTTGATACAAGGGAGAAACAAAAACTTCCACGTCAACACAAAAACCTTCTCAACCTCCCTGCAATGTGCCATCTCTTTCTTTGTTAACCAAAAATGTTCTCTTCAAGCCTATAGACGATTTCAACCAAAACTACTAGGCATTGGTCTTGTTGGAAATTGGAAGGTTGTCATTGATGTCAACAATGGAATTTGGATGATTGTTAGTATGCACATTACTTTCTCTGGTAATGGAAGTCTATTGATATGGTATTTTGGTTTGGATTATCTCATTTTGTAAGATTCTTTCAGAAGCTGATATTATGGTATATCTTGACATCATTTGCATTTACGAACAAGATTTCAGCTGACTAGGCTTTACAGTTGGAAAGATATTGTTACCAGTAGTTTGGAAAATAATGTTTTTCTTATATACTGGTTTAGTATGTCATTTTTTTGGTCTGGATTTAACCTCAAAGTAAGATATCTCTACAAGACTTTGTACATAGGCTTGTGACTACAAGATACATCTTACACCAAAGTTTTGTGATGTTGTGTGAAGGAAAGCATATAGAAGATATGAATGACAGTGTTATGCTCTGAAGTCTATAGTGAATCTATGTATAGTGCATTGATGAGGGAGATTCCATATTTTCTTAGGATTAATTATTTTATTTTGCAGTGTTGAAGATAAGTTATTTGGTGTCGTCTAAAGAAGAATTCGATGTGTTAACAAGTTTTTGTGTTACACGTTTGATGAATTGCATATACATTTGGGGTCTTGGTGTTTTAGGTCTAACTTTGACCAACCTAATTATGATTTGGTTTTAAGAAGATTGAACATGTGTTGTGAATGTTAAATGCATCTATCATAGGTCCATGCCGACTAATATCATGTAGAGATGAATGTGTTTTGAGGTTAATCCTGAAAATATTGGCTTCAATTTGAAATGGGGTTGCTCTAATTAGGCCGATCTAATTGATGTACTTGGTTATATACGGTATATATGTGAACTCTTTTGAGATAGTGAATGAGGAATGAGAGGAGATGGTGTATGAGCGAATGAAATGAAATATGTTAGAGTGATCGAGAATTGTTAAATACTGCAAATGTGCAAAGCTATGTGAATAAGTAGACAAATGAGTTATATACACTTGCAGAGAAGTGTTTCATATATTTTGCTTCACTGAAATTGAACTCCAACACAAGAAAGGTGCATTCTATCTTAGTTCATCCCTTGTCAGTGAGTCATACTCTATTTTATAAACTATTTCAGGCTGTGAACCTTTAAGGATAGAGTGTCATGGTAGTGAGCCCTTGTAATATTATGTATCTGGATATATTATATTGTGAGCTAATTGCACTGTGGTTTTTCCCACGTTGGGTTTTCCAAGTAAAAATCTGGTGTTGATGTGTCTTATGGTGTCATTCTCTTTTCAATGTCTTCATTCTTGTTTGCAGTTAAATATGCTTTAATAATTGGATGGTTTATAACTAAATGGTTTAATGAAATAATGAGTCACCCCCCTCTTAGTATTTTGGGTGTTTAATAGGTCTCACACTACTTCATGGAGGATTCCTTAAAAAAAAAACCCCTAAATTTTCTCTTTCTACGTGGGTAGAGGGAAAATAAAAACTAAGCTTTTCTTTCCTTAGAGTGGTGTGGAAAATATTAATGGCTTAGAAGACTTATTTCCACGTTTTCCTAATTATATGGTACCTAAAGATATTTAAAATTTACCTCTCTTTTGGCTAACTTAATCTCCTGGGGATTAATATAACAAAACAATATCAACAGTTCTTAGGTAAAAAATCTTCATAATGGGCCTAAATTTTAGATTTCTCATCATTTTGATAAATAGTTGATATCTTTCGATTTCATTAACTTATTAGAAAAACAATCCATCTTATTGGCATATCTTTAATAAGTATGCTTTAGAATATTATCAACCATTGGTTTCAAAACATTCTTATCAATATCAATTAAAATCTTAGGCTTTCTATGCAAAATTCTTGGTGTTCTTAATGGTAAAGTTGCCTCAATATTTGGACTTTTTTCAATAATGAATTGAGATGGGATAATGGTGTACCTTCAACTTGAGATGGAAAATATGACATACCTTCAACTTGAGATAAAAAAAAAATGGTTTATCTTCAACTTGGGATGTAAAATATGGCATTCTAGGCTCCAACTTGAGATGTGAAAGATGGAGTACCTTGAAATTGAGATGTGAAATATGGCCCAACATGCCTTCAAATTTGAGATTCAAATTCCTTGTTTCATGAAGGTTTTACATTTGTTTCCTTTGTGCTACCAAATTATTTGATCTCTTACCTTGAGTATATGTTTCAAGTTCATCTTCAATTAGAAATGATGTCATATTCTATGGTGTTCAATTTACTCCTTTCATAAACTAGCCTCATTCCTTCTCTATTCTTCATATTATTTGCTTCACACTCATCTAATATTAATAATATTTGGTCATTTCCTTGGAATGATGGTGATGATATATGTGTGTGTGTGTGTGTGTGTGTGTGTGTGTGTGTATCTATGTATGTATATATCATGAATAAGACATAGATATTAGTTCCACCATGGTACAATAGAGTAAATCAATCTCATACATTAATCTCAAACTAATTCTTAAGATTGTCATAGGTCTCTTCAAACTTTCATAAGTCTCTTAGGACTATCATAAGTTTCTGACTATCATAGGTCTCTTAGGATTGTGATAAGTTTCTTAGGACTATCATATGTGTCCTAAAACTATCATAAGTCTCTTAGGAATTTCATACATTTTTAGTACTATCATAAGTTTATTAGGAGTATCATAAGTTTCTTAGTATTTTCATAGGTCTCTTAGTACTATCATAAGTTTTGTAGGATTGTCATAAGTTTCCTAGGATTGTCATAAGTTTCTTAGGATTGTCATAAGTCTCTTAAGACTATCATAGGTCTCTCAATAATATAATAAGTTTTTTAGGATTATCATAGGTCTCTTAAAATTGTCATAAATATCTTAGGAATGTCATAGGTCTCTTAGGACTATCATAAGTTTCTTAGGACTGCCATAGGTCTCTTAGGATTGTTATGAGTTTCTTAGGATTGTCATAAGTTTCTTAGGATTTTTATAGGTCTCTTAGGACTATCATAATTTTCTAAAAGGACTATTCTTTGAGTCATATCCTACTCATTATAGTTTGCAATTTGTGTACATCAATTTATCTAAAAGTATTTTTGTGTAGATCTCAGTTATCATCTTAGATAGTTCAATGTCTATCATGTGGTTCATAGGAGTTTTCTATGTGTTAATGCTCAATGTTGCTCCTTATTTTTATGAGCTATTGAATCAGATTTAGTGAGTTCTTGCAAGCCATCTAATACTCAATATATAGTAGCATCTATAGTTATAGTATACCATTTCATTGGTCACAAAAAATTGGTGGGCTCATTAATGAGAGTTGGATTATTACAGATGTATCTAGATACAAAATCATTTTCTCTTTGTCTAAGGGATTGTGATGTCAAATATTCTCTTGTTACAAAGATTCTAAGGAACATATAATTAAAGTTTCATGTTGCATGATTGTTTATCCTCATATTTTTATCTCTAATGAAATTTAGTAGGTTAGACACCTAATATTTGTTGGCATCCATTTTGTACTCCATTCCATTTTTCATTTGTGTACACATGGATTACATCAACACACTATTCTTATTGGATGTATGCATGATTATGAGACCCAATGAGCTTTGATTTATATATTTATTGAGTTTTTTGTTGTATTTTAAATTAATAGTTATATTCCTCTAGTATAGTTACTCAATTCTGATGATGGGTGTTTTTGCACCTTCTCAACATAGGTAGCACACAAGTGCACTACCTCTCTTGAAAGGTAGAAATCTACAAACAGGTTCCAGATCACTACCCTAAGGTCTCTCAAGTGTCAGGTCATGGCAATGCTTGGAATAGTTCAATTGGTTGATGTGTTTTTCTGGTAATCACATGGCGGCCTTTATGGTTTACAAAGTATGGGAAGTTGGGTCTGCAAATGGAGTTTCAAGGTGTTGGAAATGAATGAGCAATGGCTGCACACTCAAAACAGCAAGTTGAAACTCACCATGTTCATCAAATTTAGCATTGTTGTGATGCTTGGAATCCTAAAATAACAAGAGACCAAAAGAAATAGCAAAAGGGAAAGGGTTAAGAGAATCGTTCTAAATCTAAGCTATGAATGAACAATAACAATGGAGGATGCTACAGTAGATAGACTCCCATAAACTAAGCTTTGCTTGACCAAGATGACCTACAGCTACACAAAACTAGTGCAATCTTTTAAGGTCTGTAGATTTTCAGATCGTGTATTCATCTCATGAAAAAACAATTGAAGTTAGTTGCAACAATGTTAAGTAGCTCAAACTAGCTTTGCAAAGTGATTCATCATCAATAAGTCACAAAAATTATGAGTTAGAAGTGCATCCAATACTATAACAACATTCACCATTAAAGACATTCAAGAAACTAAAGCTAGATCTAACATGGAGGATGAATCATGCATGCATAATGAACAAGTTCAAAGAAAACACCCATAAAACAATGCAATGTTTCTTTCTATTATTGCAAAATTCCCTTTACAACAATTCACCTCCACTTACAAATGAGGAGCAAGCCCCTATTTATAGTTTTCCAAAAGTAAAATGAATGGACAAGATTAATTTACAATGAGTGGCCCAGATTCAATACAAGTTAGGGTTTCACCTACCCCTAATATTTCACAATTTAAAATAGACTATTTTGTCCTCTTCTCTATTTTGTCTTGTAGCCTATTTCGTCATTTAGTGGCCTTGGCACTGTAGCAGTTTTGTCCTTTAATTGCATTCTCTGTTGTGTTTGAAAACTATTGAAGGTTTCCCTTCATCTGATATGTTTGCATCATTCTTTCAGCCTATCAAACAGGTCTTGTTGCAAATTGGTGTCACCAAGGAGTAGATATATCACTCCTGATCTTGGTGGACAGCTCCTTAACAATCATCATCATTTGGTGAAAGGCTAAAATAGCTCCCTTTGGCTCCCTCAAAGTCACTTTCTGATTCATGGCAATGACTTCTTGGGCATGCATCCATATGTAATTTAGTCCTCCTTGACAAGTTGATCAATGTTTATGTGGACATCCCTCTCCTAGAAATCTTCATTATCCTTGGTACACTTTTGTAGACAAACATGTAAGAGCACTTCCTCCTGCGGACTTGGCATGTGGCATGTAGGTCCCTCTTAAGATTGCACTCTTTATGATTTCACCTTCTTTTCTATTTAGACCAGGCTTTGAGTTAAACTCTTTCCATTTGACAGTGCCTCTTGATAGCAGCATTGTAAGAAAATTTCCTGATAACCGCCAAGGCCTGGCATGACCCGAGAAATCAAACCTACTAATATCAAGTGTATTCACCTTGAATTTAGAAGCCCTACTAGTTCTGTTGATGGGTGCTAGAAGGAGAGGAAAGCACAAAATAAATTATGACTGCAACAATGTGTTCTTCCCTCGTTCATCCCTCCTTCTCTTTTGATGGATTTCTTAACAGGCCTCCCTAATGGCCCCTCAGCAAACTTCACAAATCTTGCACACACAAAGTTTTGTAAGTGCATTGATATATCAATAGGAAAAATGTCAGTTAAATCTTGCAAATTCACAGTTAGATCCATTTGTATACCCTTAGAAGATCACGACATTCATCATTGTTAAACATTTGGAGCTCATTTAGATCATTTATGTAAATGCGGTCCCAAGGGTGTGGGTTTACCGTGAGTGGAGGCTGTTGAAGTGAAGGTAGTGAGAAAATGGCTCTAGGGCCACAGAGACCCACAAACAACTGCCCGTAACAAAACTTTCAGATTGGTTGTTTGAGAGGTAAATCCCTAAAGGAATGATCGAGCATGTACAAAAATAGGTCATAAGACACTTGGCATTGTCATATCAGATTTTGGTGCTCTTGCAGGTTTGGAGGATGTGGATGTAGGAGGTTTGGACGATGCTTGGAGCGTCCGCCATTAAGCAATGACATTCAAGGGACGACAACCCGCATGCGAAGTTCCACATTGCGGGACCCGCAGGCACCTCAGACGGCTAGGGTGGTGTCTTAAAGTTTGATCATTCTGGGATGTGCAAATGGAAGTTATCAAGCTACCATTGAATGTTTGTTGTTAAGGAATAGCTTCAGAGGGATGGTAGTCCACAGGCGGCGACCCGCATAGGCAAGCCTGTATCAAGCTCCTAGACTTAAGTTTTGGCATTTGTTGAACTTCGAAGGGAAACCAATCCTACGAAACCCAACATACGGGAAGACGCAGGTGCTTGGATGTTAGGGAACGATGACAGAGTAAGGGCTACCCACAAATGGAAGTCCATAGGAGTCGGCCTGCATGGTATGATCACAAGGTAAATCTGGGTCGAGTTCACTTGGCATGTGCGAAACTAAGTGATGGAGTACCCCCAATTGTCTTCCCTTTATCAAAATGAACCTCTTTTTCTCATGTGGGTGCAAGGAGTGTAGGCATAGCCAGTGGGAAGGGCACTGATGTTCAGTTGTTAAGTAGCGGCTAAAGGTAGATAGCATCCTACAGAGGAAACTTCAACTAGCAACCTGCACGTGGAAACCTACAACAAAATTTTCACAAGGTCACAAAACTTAGTAAATTTGAGATTTTTAATTTTAGCACATGGGAAAAGGGTAGAAAGAGCACCTAGACATATTTCCTTAAGATTTGATTCATTTTAAAAAATTTAGAAATATGGGATGCAAAAGCCGGAGGCTCTGGCACCGTTTGCAATGACATTTCACAAATGGACTTCCGCAGACAGAAACCCGCAGTGAAATTTAGGCAACATCTGAACACTTTGCAAACTTGAATCAAACCTCCTTGGGCATGTGGAAACATTCATTTTATGGGCCGTACATGTTGAAAACTTAAATTTTGTACCCGTTTCTTTGAGATGCGGACATTTGGAAGGCGGAAGTCGAATGGTCCATCACTGAGACACCCTTGGCAGAGGAAATGAGCAAAAATTCTGCTTTGGGAAGGTGCACAGTGAAAGCCATAAGGAACAACGAAATGAGCATGACGTCTCACCAAGGGAGACCCGTGGATGTGGGTCTGCCAAGGGAGATAGCCGCGAAGCCACGAAGCTTGGATGGAGAAATCAGATGCTAAACCAGCCATGCAAGCGGAAGTTAAGGGTCAGCAGTAGAACACATATGAAATCCCACAAGTAGCAATCCACAGATGGAAACCCGCAGATGGAAACCCGCAACCAGCAACCTACACACAAAAACCCACAAAAAAATTTCCACAAAGGAAAAATACTTAGCAAATTTTGGGCAGATGAATTTGGTCAAGGGGTGATTGATCGTTTCAAGGCATGTGACCAAATTAGTCTTAGGGATAGGGGCACACAAAATGAGGCAGGGGTGAAAACAACCTGTCAGGAGCAAAACAAGGGGGTCCCTACCTTCGGCAGGGCATGTGTGCAAAACATGCACAAAAAAATCCAAAAAAAGGGAAATTGTTTGAAGGAAAGGAGACAAGACATGTCAATAATAAATTGACTCAAATGTATCAAATCATAGGGTAGGAAATCCCCTTTACTATTTAGGATCTTTTAAAATCTAGGAGGGTGATCCTTGAAATATTTTTTAGAGGATGATGAAAGGGAAATGTGAAAAAAGGAATAGTTCCATGGCTATGTGGAACAAACCTATGTAGCCTCACAATTAGGAGATGAAACACAAATGTATATGTACAAATTGATAAATGGTAAGTTTATATTACTCTTGATGAATCCCTTTAACATATCATCCACATGAATCATGTGACCTCATAGATATATCCTTCTAAATATCTGAAAGATTTAGCTTACTGGAGGATATAGTATTGTTAAAGGAATGAGTAATAGGTGTGAGTAGAACTCATTTGAGCATAACACTTTAAGGCTCTAAATAGAATAAAAAATATCTTACTTGGTTTGAAAAATTTGTGAATATAGGTTACACACTCAATTAGGATAGAAACTAATAGTAAATTGAAATGGTAATAATTGTTATGTTTCAATGAAGAGATTGAATTATTACCTAACTACAATACTTTCTACTACATTGGGAAACAAAGTTGTAATATAAAAGATATAAGGATATTTTTATGGGATTATAATAAAACCAAAAGTATGCACGTACATGCCTCACAAAATAGGAAACCTCACATATTTATGCATATTTCAGCATCATCCCAAGAAAATAAGATCACATATGTATTAATAAAAATGATGTCGAGAAGAATTTCATGATAGTTTTATACTTTTGATAAACTATCTAACTCATAAAGCAAACATGTTCATCCTATGAAGTGACATGAATAATGCAACATATGTTCGCGTGTGTCAAAATAGACCACTTAAGGTGTCTTCATATCATCCACATATTAACTAGGAACGTGGTAACATAAACATATATCCAAGAAAAGGGTTACAAAAAGAACAAAATTAAATAAAAAGGATTGCAATTGAACAATGACTATGTGTTTTAGGTCAACAATTGGGATACAATGAAGTGGATTAACACTATGATATGTATCACATGAGCTATGTTGACAAGGTGGCATGCATGAAATGTAGAAACACAAAGAGAATGTACCTTAATATTTTGGATTCAATTTCACCAATTGTACAATGTTTTCTAGTTTGTTTTTGAATTCACTCCTCAAAAAATTGAGCTTTTTTCCAACTTCCTTCAAATTCAGTTTTCAATTATATATCAATCTAATGGAATTAGTAAAATTTATAAAAAAAAATGATTCTTATATTATCAAATTCAAATAAAAACATGATAATTAACATTCCAACACTAGTAATATGAAAACATTAGTTAATAGAATCAAATTCATCCTAAAACATGCAATTTACTTCTTTGATGTTGACAAAACAAAAAAGGATGGTAGAATTGTTAAACAATGATTGATATTATGTCAACATCATGAAAAGTGTGTTCCTATGTAAAATAAAGTGCATATTGCAAAAAATAATAGAGCATGTGGGTCATAAATCACGAGGCCCCCATGTCTTTTTACCAATTTTTTATTCCAAAAAACACAAGCACATTATAACACACTCATGTTAGAGCTTGCATTAATAATTCTAATAGGGAGAGAGGGGAGAGTTAGAGAGAGAGACACGAAGAGAGGGAGGGAAGGAGGGAGGGCGTGAGAGAGGAAAAAACACACAAAGAGAGGGAGGGAAAGAGAGACGCAGAAACACATAGAGAGACAAGGACAAAGAGAGTGAGTGAGAGAGAGATAGGTAGAGAGAAGTAGAGAGGGAGAGAGAGAGAGAGAGAGAGAGAGAGAGCGTGTGAGAGGAAGAAAGGGAGATAATGAAGAATATTTATGGGATAGTTGTACCATGATTTTATATTTATTATGAAGATTAATTTATGAATGCATACATTTTTATGATTTATGATTATATATTTATGTATTATTGTGATGTATATGTTTAGACTTTTATATGTATATTCATGTTTATGATTGATGATTATATATTTATGTATTAATATGATGTATATGTGTGGAATTATAGATGGATATTAATTTTTATGATAAACATTGCTTGATCGTGATTATATAATGATGTATAATTTATGATGATGTAAGAGGCTCATGTGGATATTATGTACCATGAATATAAGCTCCATGAAATCTAGTAGATAAGTAGGATAGTGGATCGATACGGTAACTATTTCTTTGTGTTAGAGAAGTATTGTCCTTAGTAGACTCCCTATTAGTAGAGATAACAACATAAGAATTATAAGCATTAGTAGATGCCATGAGCCTTAGTACAAACCATAAGGAAATAAGGCTAGTAGTGATTCTTCTTACACTTGGAAAAAGAGGAAACTTTAGGAGTTACATTCAAAGTCATCTAGAGGTTGTAATCTTATCTATGATGAATAAAGGTTTAATTTTTTTGTGTAGGACATATTCTATGCATCTAAATATCATTACATCATATTATAAATGTGAGATATATGGTTATATCTTGAGGTCTTGTTGATAAGGGTTAGTTACATTTGGTGGTTTGGATGCCTTTAGTTTTTATTAGATGGTGAGGGATGTTAGTATATGTCACTTATTATATAATGTATATATGTGGGATAGATAACCACTAGGACATGTACTAGGTCACTATTAAGAAGATGCCATGTCTACCCTAAACCCTACACTATGGTCCCTAAATGCTATACACTAAACCCTAAAGCCTGACATTAATAATATAACACAAAGACCTAAAAATTTAAATTTAATCCCTAAGCCCTTAACGCTAAACCCTACCTTATCAATCATAAACCCCAAACTCTAAACCTTAGTCCCTAAACCCTAAACCTTATACACTAAACCTTAAAACCCTAAATTAATAATTTAACGCTAATTTACCTAAAACATTAAATTTTCCTCAACACTCAACACTACATCATCAACCATAAACCATAAACCCTATGCCCTAAACCCTAAACCCTATATACTAAACCATAAAAAATTGGCATTAATAATATAACACTAAAACCTAAAAAATTAAACTTAATCCCTAAACCCTCAACGCTTAACCCTTGCTTGTCAATTGTAAATTGTAAACCTTAAACCCTAAATCTTATACGCTAAATCCTAAAACTTGAAATCAAATATTTAACATGCTAAAACATTAAAAAATAATAATTAATCCTTGAAACCCTAATGCTCAACCCTCCCTTATCAACCATAAACCCTAAACCCTATACACTAAACCCTAAAACGTAACATTAATAATTTAACACTAAAACCTAAAAAAAAAAATTAATCCCTAAACCCTCAATGCTCAACCCTCCCTTATCAACCTTAAACCCTAAACCCTATATTCTAAACCCTAAAACCGAAAAAAAAAAATTAATCCTTAAACCCTCAATGCTCAACACTACATCATCAACCATAAACCCTCAATCCTAAACTAGGCCCTAAACCCTAAAACCTAACATTAATTATATAACAGTAAAACCTAAAAATTTAAAATTAATCCCTAAACCCTCAACACTCAAACCTCCCTTATCAACCATAAATTGTAAACCCTAAACCCTAAACCATATACGCTAAACCCTAAAACATAGCATTAATAATTTAACACTAGAACCTAAAACATAAATTTGATCCCTAAACCCTCAATGCTCAACCCTACATCATCAACCCTAAACCCTAAACTATAAAGCCTAAATCCTAAACCCTAGGCCCTAAATACTATGTGCTAAGCCCTAAAACCTAAGAAATACATTTAATCCCCAAACCCTAAAATCTCTCCATTATCAACTGTAAATCCTATGTCCTAAACTTAAAAACCTATGAGCTAAACCCTAAAATCTGACATTAATAATTTAACATTAAAACTTAAAAATGAATTTAATCCTTAAACCCTCAATGCTCAACCCTCCATCATCAAACATAAACCCTAAACACTAAACCATAAACCATAAACCATAAAACCTAAGACCTAAACCCTAAAAATTAGGACCTAAACCTTAAACCCTATATGCTAAATCCTAAAATATGGCATTAATAATTTGCACTAAAACATGAAAAAAAAAACCATCCTAGGCTAAGATACAGTTAAACCTATAAAGAAAAAAAAAATTATGTGTGTGGGGTTTGTGATATGTTTCATTAAAGACATACATAACCAACCAAAATGCTTGGCTACTAACCTCAAGGGAGAGTCAAGTAGGGTTTGAATTTGATTAGCATACCATTTAAATTTAAGTGTTCTAGATAAATGAAGTGTGCAAGTGACTAATGTGAATGAACTAACTACTTACTTGAAACTACTAATAAAATATAGAAAACCTTGAATCTAAAAATGGAGAGGGAGAATGTACTCAAAGAGGAACATGTCACCAAAAGTAGGAGGCACAAAAGTGAGGGGGTCATAGGTGTGTTTTTCTAGTCTCCTATGGGTAGAAATCCATATCTCAAGATCTTATTAGCTCTAGTAGGCATTAATAATTAGCATTTCATTATGTGCAACTTAGCTTCATCTCATGATCTCGTGAATATGCAAAACCCTAGTCTTCACATGTAGTGATGCAACCAAGGCACAAGGTTAGGGTTCAGGTTTCAAGAAGCTCCAATATTCATGTATTTCTCCCATAACAACCACTTGTAACCATTGTAGACATGGAAAATATACCGATATACCTTGATCCTGACTATTAACACTGCTTCATCCTAAATCATCCTTCGGTCTAACCATTTAATCCAATACCTTTATTTCATTAAATTCATCAATTTTCCTCTCTTAATTAAATAAACCACTCTATCTAATTAAGTCAGTCTTTCTTGTTAATTAAATCAATTTATCTGATCTAATTAATCTTATGTCCATGTTTAATTAAATAATTCATCTTATTTGATTAAATCCCTAAATTCATCTTATTAAATTAAATAAATTAAAACCTTATTTGGTTTAATCTAACTTCATCTCCTTAGTTAAATAAATCAAAAATCTTTATTTAATTAATCTTGAAATCATATTCTTCTCATATTTTATTTAAATCAATCCATAAATTTAAGTCAAATTTGTCACATCAGCTAATCTCTCATTAAATTAATTAACCTTGATTAATTTAATCTCATCTCATGTCCCATCCTCTAGCTTTTGCCACTTGCACATGAAAATAGATTTAATTCATTTATTAAATCTCTATTTTCTCTCAACATAACATAAATAGAGAATATTCTCTCAAATTTGAATTCAAAATCAAGTGAGCTTAGTCCTTCCAACAAGGCATTTATTTCATCTTACATGTCCTTTTGCATTGATCCAAGTGGCCATTACTCTATTTGACACTCCCTCCACCTTGTCATTTCAACAATTTCAAATTTCAAATATTGCATTTATGGGCACATTCATCAAAATGTGTACATCCTTTATCCACTCACATTTGGACAAGTGGCACCTTTCCATTGGTTGAATGTTAGTCCCACATTGCTCTCTTTTGGACATTCTTCCAACTTGACATTCTATAAATAAGAGGCTCCATCCCTCATTTGATCATCGACAATTTGAGCAAAGTTATTATACTCAAATCCATAGCAATCTATCATCAATTTCATCCAAGCATAGTTAGGATTTTTGCATATTTCCAACATGGAGCTCCATTGAAGTCATCACCACAAGCTTACATCCTTCATCAATCATATTCATCACATCATTGGAGTTGGGAAAGGGCCAATTTTCACATCAAATTGGCACCAATTCCCCTATGGGATCAAGAGTTTGCATTGCTTTTAATAGGATTTAGCTTACTTTCTTGTTCTTTCATTTTATTCTTGTTTTCATTCCTATTTGAAGCTTTGCTAATGGATTTCATGGGGAATCCTTGTTTTTACTTGCATATGATCTTCTAATGTGTTTGTTTCTTGTGTTTTGTAGGTATTTGGATTGGGGTTCTACATTTGGCGCTAGAAGGAGGGAACTCTTGAAAATCTAATCACATTTTTGCACTAAATTTCATGTTTTCTTTGTTGTTTTTATGCTTACAGAAAACCCCACCATTGGAAGCTCAGCGTCGCTATTTAGCACCGCTGAGAATTCAGCGTCGTTATATTGCACCGCTGCAAACTTCAAACTCTGAAGCCCCATGTTTTCTGCCCATAATTCAAATTTTCAAACAACACCGCTGAATCTTCCCAGCTCGTTAGAATCTTTTTAAATTTCAAACTACACCGCTAACCTGAACAACGATGCCTTCATGCTCACTGGTTTGGCTATAGAGAAACGCTAACTGGTAAGCAGCGCTATACAACACCGGTGGTAAGTTCAAACTGTGACGCCTTCATGGGTTGCACTACTGGAGGGAAGTAGAAAGTAAAAAATTATTTATGACACATTCTTTTTATCAAATTTTGGTTATTTGGTCTATTTTCTGCTTTCTTGACCTCTGATTTTGTAGAACCTAACTGATTTTCTTGTAGGTTGGATTGATCAAAGGTGAAGAGGAAAAGAAGCATGGTGACCTCATTTCATGATACCAAGTGTTTTTGAACACTCTAGTGTTTGTTTAATACTCTTAGAAGATTCACTAATCTTCTTGAAGAAATTTTGTTATCTTCCATGCTTAGGGACTTACTAGTTTTCATTTTGGGCTCTAAAAAGAGCTCTTTAAATTCTTGTTACAAAAGGGCTTAAAATGAACATCAGGACTCAAACTTACTAGAGTTTGTTTTGGATTTAATAAATGAACAAGGAAAATTATCACACTTATTTTGGTGCTTAAAAAGAAGTCATTATTGCTTTGTAGGATTAAAAAGAACATGTGCTACTTTGTTTTGTGATTTCTTACTCAAACTAACACCATTGAAATTATGTATGTGCTTCTCTTGTGCCTCACGGTGATCTTCAGAATCAAAAGGTTTTTTGGTGGTCTTAGGTTGGGATAAAGTAGTTGCCTCCACACTTCATTTTGGGCTTAAAATTGAACAAAACATTGTGTGAGTATGAGTAAACCTATTGTGTGTATTCTCTCTTTATTTCTCAACAAAGATTGATTGAGTTACAGATATGTTTGCTCGCTATTGTTTATCTTAGAGGACCTGCCTTGGGGAAAAATTACTCACCCAAGGGAACGACTCAACCGGTAACACTCTAAAGCCAAGATTATTTCTAGTCGAGATATAAAAGTGGTTACTAGAACAAAGGCCAGTATTATGTGGTTGGCTCTGACGAGAAGGGTAGCAATGGTCTCTCACCATGTTGGGTCAACTCCTACAAACGAAAAGTCCGAATTAAAACCCTATTTGTAGAAAGGCCAAAATCCCTATCTATTTGTTTGTGCAAGAACGATTGTTCTGAAGCCGCCCCACACTTTTATGGTTTTTAGTAGAAATGAAAAGTATGCCATGGGAGTTTCATGGGTATTGATGCTTGGTTGCCCTGAGAAGTGAGTGTCGTGGAGGGGAGCTAGTGGGGTCAAGCATCTAACCATTCACTAAAAATAAGCATAGCTGGACTTGTCCAAGTGGGGACTCAACAAATATCATCTTTCATATCCATAGGGTTGTATATGCTTGGGAATCAAAACACTTTTCTTGTTCGAAAACACTTGGAAACAAACATTTAACATTTTCCATCAAAATTTCAAACTCCTTTTGAGAAGCAAATACCTTTGAACGAATTAATATGCCCTTGCTTTCCCTTGGGATTCCCATCCTTAGAGGCTTCTAGGCATTTAGATTCTATCTCAATTTGCTTCCTTAGGATCAACAATAGGTAACTCTTTCCTTAAAGTTTCACAGTTTCCACATTTGTGGGATAAGAGAAAATTTGAGACACTAGATGTCTAGATTCAAAATCTAACCAAAGAGTGTGTTTGTGATAAAAAAAAATCACTAAGCAAAGATAACAAAATTGGCTTTCACACATGTGTTAGTTCCTCATGATTTCCAAGAAATTCAAAATTCCAAAGCAAAAGTCCTTCAGCAAGAGTTAAAAATTTAGGAGTCACACTCGAAAGGTCATCAATAAATACATTAGGAAGTGCAATCAAAATCAACATATCAAAATAAGAAAAAAAATCACAAGGTTCTATAGACTCATTCCTTTGAACAATCCGAAAATGTATGCTCAGTTTGAACCACTTCTTGGTTAAAAGGTCCTTAAAAGTATTGCATGTTCTTCAATACCGAGGTCTAGTAAACAAGTGTCTTTTTAGGTACGTCCTAGGATCAAAACAAAACCTTCATCCATCTTTGAACATCAAACCAAAATCACCTCATCATCAACTCTTTGAAAATCTTGGAAAAATCCTTCATGTTAAACCTTTGGCAAATCATTTGAAACCAATCCAAAAATAATCTTGTTTGATTAGATGTGTGTATATGCATCCTTCTCCACATATTTAGTCAAATTATCAAACCTTGTGGACAAACTTATCCCTTGATAACATCCAACATCTTGGGATTTAGGAGTTCATTATCCAAATTCAAAGTCAAACCAATCAAAATCATCTTGGATAGGTGTGTTTAGATGAATCCTTCTCCTTGCACCTAGACAATTTGACATAGTTTGAACAAAATCTACTCTAGGACAACATCCAACCTCTTAGAGTTTATGAGTTCACCATCGAAAATCCAAAATCCAAAATCAAAATCAATCTCAAAGCAAACATCAAAATCAAGTCCTAAAGTTTAACATACCCTCCAATATTTTCCCAAAAAGTTCCAATCAATCCATCTTACATCCATATCATTAGCACCCTTTGATCCTTAAAAAACATCCTAAATTTTCTCTTTTGTGCCTAAAGTTAGATCAATCCAAAGAATTATAGATTCATCTCCCATATTCTTGAAAATTGATCCTTATTTTATGGTTCAAACTAGATCTCAATACAAGAAGAACATGGAAGCCAACAAAGAAACGTCCACTACAAGTGACCTAAGTCAAACAAATTCTGAAATAAATCCTGTTGGATCAAGTAATCCTCTAATCAACTTTCCTTCATCATCACAAAACCCTCAAGAGGAATGCCAAGTAGAGGATCTCACCAATAATCCTTTCATAATGTCACAAGAGGAAATCACTGAGATGGTCCAAAATCTTGAGAATCATAAAATTATCAACATCATGATGAGACTCAACCCCCCACTATACATGCTCGAATTAGCAAAGAAAGTGGCTAAACTCCCTTCTGATTTTGATGTGAGCTCCATAGTGGAACCATCCTTAGAGGTCATGCCTCCAATTTCATCCACACTCCCCATATCATCTACACCCCCATTCCAAAGTATCACTCAAAACATCCCGCAAATCACATCATCCATTGCTCCAACTCAACCCATTGTTAACAAGGGAAGTGTAGTTCTCAATGCCTTACAAACACACCCCCTTGTCAATAATCAAGATTTGGATGCAAACACCATCTTGGGGCAAACCGTACCCCAAAATCCATTACATACATATTTCCCTCTCACTTTTCATAATCCCAATGATCCATCATCATCATCATTTCACGCAACACCCCAAACTTCTCTCCCCATAGCCTCACAAGGAGAGGGTGACATGTTCGGACCAGGGGGCATTTTTGACACTACACCATTTCCTCAAGAGATCACATCCCTCACATTTTCACCACTTCCACCATTTCCATCATCATCCACACCACTTCTTGGCTTAGGGATTCCCCCTTTACCAAGTATCAATCAAAATCAAACCAACATCCTGAACATCAATCAAAGCGTCATGCCAAATTCTCAAAAATTGTCATCAACATCGCAACAACAGATGGAAACCACACAGGTAATCACCACATCATCAATCATCCCTCAAAACATGGTCTCTCAAGGACCAATCATATCCATCGCACCATCTACCACTCAAACCCCAATCATCAACATGACGGTGCCTCTCATCACCACAACAAGAACCATTCTGAATCCACCACCACCGCCACCACCACCAACTCCAATACATCAAGCCAATACACTATTGCATTGCAAGTTGCTCAGCAAGTTGCCTATCAAAAGGCACTCTGACAAGTACAAAAACAACAAGTCACACAATTAGCTGCTCAGCAAGCCGCCGAAGTCGTGCAAGCTGCCCAAGTTGCATTACAAGCACAACAGGTTGCTCAAGCCCAAATCTTATTGCAACAACAAAAACAAGTAGCACAAGCTCAAGCCGCACAAGCTCAAGCTCAAGCTCAGGAACAATCTCAAGCGCACGCTCAAGCCCAAGCCCAATATCAAGCACAACAAGCACAAGCACAAGCACAATATCTCGTACAACAACAAGTGGCCTAGTACCAAGCATATCAACAAGCACTAAATCAATACCAAGAACAACAAGAAGCAACCCAACTAGCAGCACAACAACAAGCATTGTTGGTACAACAACAACAGGCTCAACAATAGACAATCCTAGCACAGTAGCAACAAGACCAACAACAAGCATTGTTGATACAGTAGCAAGTACAAGTGTACATGGCTCAGCAGAATGTGCAAATACCATCAATCAACACACCAACCAATCTTCCCATCCCATCAACAATTGAACCACCTCATAACACTTTCATCCCACCCCCTAATCCACAAAATGATGTCGCAACACAAATCAAATTACTCTCACAACAAGTGCTCGATCTTCAATCAGGGTGAACCACAAAAACAACTTGTGTCCTCCATTCGACGGGATCCTTGTGATGAAACCATTCCCAAAGGGATTTGAGATCCCCAAATTTGATAAATACCATGGGATGGGAAACCCTAAAGATCACATCAGAGAATTCCAGGTTCATTGCATGGAAGTCACTTATGATGATACCTATCTGATGCGGCTATTTCCTAGGAGTTTGGTTGGCCACGCCATGGAATGGTTTTATCGCCTACCTATAGGCATTAAAACATTTCAAGAAATCATAGATGCATTCATCAAAAACTATGCATGCAATATCACTATGGATGTCATTCTAGAGTAACTATTAGCTCTGAAACAAGGTAAGAATGAATCATTTGCTTCATTCCTACAATGATGGTGATCCAAGGCCAATCGGAGCAAATGGGTCATGACCGAGGAACAAGTGTGCACTATCATATCCAACCTTGAAGGCCTCTTGGCATTCCATCTCAAAGTCCAAGGGATCATCACGTACAACCAGTTGATTTTGAAGGTGCTAAGCATCGAACGAGCCCTGATGACACAACCTAGAGGATCAATTGCATATCTCAAACAATAGAACAAACGCCCACCAACCAGTTACAATGACAAACCTCACACATGGGCAAGAAACAAAAATGTTACCAACGATGGTGTCATCGACGCCAAAGTGGTCATCAATGCACCTTGGCAAACACACCCACACCACAACAAAAAACCCAAAACCATCATCAAAACAATCATCAAGCTAACACAACAACACAATATCCAAACAATCAAATGATCAACAACGTCAATGATCAAAGGGGACCGCCCCAGTGAAACAAGAATTCCACCAAGTGAAAGTACACCGCTCTTGGGGAACCACTTTAAGTCATCATGAAGAAACTGATAAACGAAAACCTCATCAAGGCTCCCACCTATGAGAATTACCAGGAACCAGATGTGAAACCTCCTTGGTACAATGAAAATTAGCTCTGTGATTTCCACAAAATAAAAGGGCACACCACTAACAATTGCATGAGGTTAAAGAACCTAGTCCAAGACCTCATTGATCAAAGAATCATAAATGTGGAACAACCAATAGGAAATCAGAATCTCAAAATATACACAAATCTGATGCCTAACCATAACAATAAAGGGAACAATAACACTGATAAGGGGAAAGGTACCTTCAAAAACTTGAATCATGTGTACGACCATGTCGTTGCATCCCTGGATGACTACTGTGCTACCATCACCATCAAAGGAGCCCATACCAATTGTGGAGTCACCACAAGAGGCGGTAAAGTTACCATCATAGGGTCATCTCAGCCAAATAGAGCACCCACACCTAACCCCAGATCTGTTCCCAATGGTTATAATGTCCTTGATCAACTGAAAAGAACCCCAACACAAATCTCCATCATGGAGTTATTAAAAATTTCATCTTCCCACAAGAAAATCCTTGAGGAAGCATTGGCTTCATCCAATGTCCCCACAGATCTTGATGCGGAACAATTCCACGCTATGGTCAGAAACATCATCACTCTAAATCTCCTTACATTCTCTGACTAGGTCTTTCCCACTCAACCATCTCACAACCATGCACTCCATTTAGAGGTCCCCGTACATAAAAATAAAGTCAAGCGAGTCTTGGTGGATGGAGGTGCAAGTTTGAATATTTGTTCCCTCAAGCTCATTAAGAACCTAAAAATCTCAGAGGACTCCATTGACAAAGGAAAAGGTATTACAATCAGAGCATATGATGATCAGGAAAGAGTGTCCCAAGGCACAATCCAAATCCCTATTCAAGTAGGGCCATCTATCATGGAAACAACTTGTCAGGTCCTAGACCTCGACTTACCTTATAACATTCTCCTAAGACGTCCGTGGATCCATGCAATGCAAATAGTAGCATCAACCTTCCATCAATGTGTCAAATTCACATATGAAGGACAAGAGGTCACCATCCATGGAGATCCTGAACCATTCTCCTACTGCAAGATCCTAGAGGAAAAATACTACAAAATAACTCAAGTGCCTAAAAATGATGAAGGACCATCAACACCGTACATTGATCCAGCCACTCTCGCTTCCACTTCTACGAAGAGACACCCGCCACTCCTCCATTCCCATCATTTCTGATATCAAAGTCATCATCCAAGATAATGGTTGTGTAAACTACACAATTCCCAAAAATGCCTTCGTGGTAGGAGAGTTACCACAATCTCCCAAATCACGAGGACGATCACAATCAAATGAAGCCTCCACATCTCAAACATCTCCTGAAGAATATCCCAACTTTAGAAGTTGGGGAGATCTTGGCCAAGAAATCATAGAGGAGGACCCATCTCATCTCCTATACCAAGATAATAGACCAGCAACCAATGTACCAATGGATGATAGAAGAAAAGGTTTGCAAATGATGCTCGTAATGGGCTATGATAGAAACCAAAAACTGGGGAAAAATGACAATGGGCTTCTAATACCCCTCATTCCTAAGACGCGAATGAGAAATCTTGGCGTCGGATGTACCCCTTTGAGTATAACCATACATGGACAAGGTCCCCCAATTAAAGCATTCAAGACTCCTCATGAACCAACACCAGTTGAACTCCGCTTACCTGTATCCACTGGCCACGTCATAGATAATTTCACTTTTTATATAACTGACATCTATAGAAGTAGTGATGATGAGGATCCCATAACCAACCTACCCATGCTATTTGAGGACACCACCCTTCTCATGATTAGCACCCTATCCTATGAGTTTGAAAACCAAAACCATGAAATTCATCTAGTCTATCTCCAACTCATAGACTATGACCAATGAGGACCACCAATTCTTGACACATTCAAAAATGATGAGGCACTCTCAGAATTCATGGGACTATGGGATAATATTACATGTGGGGATCACAAAGCAGGATTCATCATCGAGCTGGATACACATGCATATTATGGGTAAATGATTGAATCCCTCAGTCGCAAAAGCGAAAAACTGAGAATAATCTCTAGGTCCTTGAGTGAAAACCACATTGAGGCACTCTCTGACCCAAAAAAAGTAAAAAGAAAGGATGCATCCAATGGTGAAAACCTCTCTGAGGTGCTTGAGGATGGGGGATTCAATCTTCCTTTCAGAGCTCTTCATTAGGAAAAATCAGCAGCTCCCTAGTAGAAAAATGCAATCCAGTCAACCTAGGAACATAGCAGACACCACACATCACATTCTATGCAGATTCCTTATTATCAGATGAACAAGAGCTCCTAGCAGCCTTCTTAAGAGAATGACAAGTTAATTTTGCATGGATATGTGCAGACATTCCTGGGCTCGATCCAAAAATTGTGGTCCATCATCTAGCAGTATATCCTGAAGCAAAGCTTGTTTGACAAAAATTGAGAAAAATGCATCCTCAAATTGCTTTATTGGTCAAAATGGAATTAAAGAAGCTACTTGAGGCAGGATTTATATGACCAATTGACTACCCCGAGTGGGCATCCAATCTGGTTCCTATTTCAAAAATAGATGGGAGCATCTGAATCTACACATATTTTAGAGACTTAAACAAAGCATGCCCAAAAGATGATTTCTCGTTGCCCAACATTGACATGATCGTAGACATGACGACAAGACATGAAATGCTTTCCCTGATGGACGATTTCTCGAGATACAACCAAATAATGATTGCTAAAGAAGACCAACACAAAACGGCCTTCACTTGTCCATGGGGGACCTACTACTGGAATATGATGCCATTCGGCTTGAAGAATGCAAGAGCAACATACCAAAGGGCCATGATGTTAATCTTCCATGACATGATCCATAAAACTATTGAAGATTAAGTCGATGACATATTAGCCAAATCCAGAAAGAGGATGGATCACATAGCAACCTTTAGTACCATTTTTTACAGGCTGGAGGAATACAAGGTCCAATTAAATCCAAATAAGTACGTCTTCGACGTACAATCAAGAAAGTTGCTAGGTTACATAGTATCAATGAGAGGCATAAAAATAGACCCAACAAAAGTGAAAGCAATCCTCGAAATGGAAGCACCCAAAACACTGAAAAATTGAGAGGTCTCCAAGGCAGGCTTCAGTCCATCTAAAGGTTCATAGCACAACTAGAAGATAAACAAAATCCATATTCTCACCTACTTCACAAGGGAGTAGCGTACAAGTGGGATAACAAGTGTGCGGAAGCCTTTAATAATATCAAAGAATATCTGCTTACACAGCTGGTCCTCATGCCACCGATCCCCAGAAAGCCATTGATTCTATATGTGTCAACAACAACAACCCTTGGACCTCTCCTACCTCAACAAGATGAAAATGGGATAGAAATGGCCATATATTATATCAGCAGAACAATGGTCGGCCATGAGTTAAACTAATCATTCATTGAAAAAGCATGTCTACCAGTAGTGTTTGCTTCACAAAAATTTAGACATTACATGCTGGAACACAAAATAAAACTCATCACCAAAATCGACCCTCTCAAGTACTTACTGTCAAAAGCAATGCTCACTGGAAGAATGGCCAAATGGGTCATGATACTATCAGAGTATGACATTGAATATGTGGAGCAGAAAGAAATCAAAGGTTAGGTAATCGTATATTAGCTTGAGAAAGCACCTATGTATTCAGAGAATCCTCTCATCTCAGAGTTTCTAGATGAATCCATCTTCAATCTCAACATAGCCGACCACTGGAAACTTTACTTTGATGGCTCATACACGCAACATGGATTAGTAGCCGGTGTTTTCTTCATCACCCCATAGGGAGATTGTATTCCCAAATCCTATAAATTAGCATTCCCCTGCACCAACAATATTGTAGAATACGAGGCCTTAACCATAGGTCTCAGAATAGTAGTGCAGTGGCACATCATGGCCCTCAGAGTATACGAAGACTCCCAGCTGATAATAAACCAAGTGAATGGTGAGTACCAGACTAAGGATGATAAGCTCACTCCATACAAGAAACTGGTGGAGACTCTCAAGGAATCCTTTATCGAGATCACATTTGAGCAGATACCTAGAGCCAACAATAGAGCAATGAACACCATGGCAACAATCGGATCCCTACTAGAAATCCCTCGCAACGTCTTAAAACATGAATTCTTGGTAGAGCAGCTTCTCATGCCCGCATTTGAGATACCAGAGTTAGAATTTGTGTGCGAAATCATTGGTCCCAGTGATCCCTGGTACCATGACATCTATACCTACCTACGAATAGGTGTCCTACCTATTGACTTACCCTCAAGCTTAAAAATAACTTTTGTCAAAAAATCCTCTAGGTTTGTCATCCTAGGAAATACCTTATATCGTAGAAGCATAGAGGGAACCTTATTATGCTGCCTCAATACTGATGAAGCCTTGACTACTTTAACTGAGGTGCATGACGAGATTTGTGGTTCACATTCAAGCAGAATGACCTTGGCCAAGAAACTGCTGAGGACGGGATATTATTGGCCTACAATGGAAAGGGAGGCACATGACTATGTCAAAAGGTACCTACAATGTCAGTAGCATGGGGACCTCATCCATGCTCCATCTCAAGAACTTCATCCCATCATCACACCATGGCCCTTCTCACAGTGGGGGCTCGATCTCATTGGAAAAATCACTCCCACTTCATCTAATGGCCACAAGTTCATCATAACCACTACTAAATACTTTACCAAATGGGTGGAAGCCATACCCATGACATATATAACCGGGAAGTAGATATCAAAGTTCATCCTGAACTATCTCATATGTCGATATGGCGTTCCCCAAGCTATTATCTCTAATAATGGGACACCATTCAATAATCAGGAGGTTCATGACCTTTATGAAAAATTCAAAATCCAACATCGCTTTTCCACCCCATACTATCCCCAAGGCAATGGCCAAGTAGAAGCCACAAATAAAACCATTTTAAAGATCCTTAAGAAAACAGCCAATGACGTGACTAGCATTTGTAGTGACTAGCATTTGTAGCTCAACCCCACCCTTTGGGCCTACCGAACCCCCTTCTCCCTGGTCTATGGATTAGAGGCAATATTACCCATCTAGATCGAGCTCCCTTCATTAAGAATAACATTGCAAAACCTCATAACAGATGAGGAATACCGAGTATCAAGACTAAATGAGTTGGAGCTACTGGATGAGCGGTATAAATTCTTTAAATAATTTGCAAGTCTATCAGAAATAGACTCAAGAAGAGCTATAACAAGAAAATCAGAAGCAAAACATTCCAAGTCGGAGAATTGGTGCTAAAAGAGAATCAGAAGAATGTCCCAAATCCAAATAGTAAAGGAAAATTTGAACCCAACTGGTTGGGACTATTTGTTATCATAGTGAGCTATAAGTCAGGGGCATATTAGTTATCAACACCCAAAGGGGAACCTTTGTAGGAGCCCATGAATAGCTCCCATCTCAAAAAGTTTTATGCCTAATTTTTTGAGGTATAGAACCAAAAAATCAAAAAATGTCTTGAAAAAATGGTCGCCCTAATGAAAACCTAGCAAACAGGCATCTTGGTGACAACAAATAAAATAAACAAATAAAAAAATCCAAGAAAAATTAGAAAAAGGATAAAAAATAGTAAAGAGAAAAATCATCCTATAGTGAAAACCACTTTGGTGGCGCTTTGGGCAAGTACCTTGGTGAAAACCTGGTAAACAGGTGCCTTGTGTAAATAAGCACTTTCCATCCACCAGGATCTTCACACCTCCTTCTGCATCATCCATCCATTATGCTTCCATCGCAATCCATATCTCCATCTATCATCCACCCACATCTGCATCATAGCTTGGTCTTGTGTTCGTATCATGATCCCTCCTAGTACTACTCGGCCCATCCTCAAGGTCAGTTTGTCCTGCCTTTATCGGTAGTCTACAACACCACGCTAGGGGCATGTTCTCATCAGATCAGATTCGTGTATATTCTTGAAGACCTTAAATCAGAAAATCCAAAAACATTGCAAATCAGAAA
Source organism: Sequoia sempervirens (assembly GCA_007258455.2). Taxonomy (NCBI): domain Eukaryota; kingdom Viridiplantae; phylum Streptophyta; class Pinopsida; order Cupressales; family Cupressaceae; genus Sequoia; species Sequoia sempervirens. The sequence goes on from VDFB02281492.1 coordinate 934,892,302, forward strand.
ATCCAAAAACATCATAAAATCGTATCAAAATCCAAAAAAATTACAAAACCAAAAAATCCAAAAACATCCAAATCATATCAAAATCCAAAAACAGGTCAAAAAGTCAATCAAAAAAGTCAAAAATAGAGTCGTCTTGTCAAACTACGGGTCTCTGAGCCTTGAATGTAGGCAAGGTTGATCTTTGATCATCCCCCGAGACACTTAGATCAGTCCTTTGGGAGTCATCATAATAAGCTGACATTTCATCATGTATATCTTCATCTGTAAATTGGTCAAGTCATCAGTTGAACTACATGGTCTGCGTGTATAACGTAGGCAAGGCTAATCTGTTGATCAGCCCCCAAGGCCCCTAGGATAGGTCCTTAGGTTAGTCTCTTGGTCAAAATCTCAGAAAACCCCAAAACATTTGAAAATAAAAAATCAAAACATTTATAAAATCTCAAAAATACCAAAAACAGCCTCAAAACATTTCAAAAATTCAAAAAAATCCAAATATTTGAAAAAATTCATCCATCCCCATCTCACTTTCACCCACAATAAACATCACTCACAATAAACCAATCATCATCCCCAACCTTTGGTGAAACAATCGAAAACAAGTCTAGCAGGTTAAAAGTGAAAACTCAAAACGTCAAGTCTCAGGTTTAGGTTAGTACGTAAACAAGTTAGCCAACTCTTTGTATCAATATCCTATCATCCAATCAGTCCCAAATCAATCATCTTATAACATCATGTCCTAGGATGTATCCTTCCTACAATGAGCATTATTTATCAGAAAGAACACTTTGGATAAGCGAAACGACGTGTCGCCATCCACTAACATGTCCTAAGATGTATCTTTCCTACAATGGGCATTATCTTTTGGCAATAGTTTTGGTTCTTATCCTTAAAAACATATTTCCTTTTGGTTAGCGGTATTCAAGAACATTAGCTTGTTTGTTTACTTTATCTTTGTCTTTTGACTTATCTCTTTGCGCTCATTCCAATGACCTCTCGATGATGTCCCAAACAAAGGGATTGAGCGAGATAGGAATGGGGCAACGATCATTATCTTTTATTTGTTGCGCTTGTTGGATGTTCTTGTAATATAACTTGGTGAATACTTGCTTTATTAGGTATGTATGGAGGGTGTTTTAGATATCTTGTTGACCACATAGAAAGGCTTTCCTTTCTATGTTTCGGTCTGAGATGTGTGAAATACCTAAAGTGCATCCTAGTAAGGTTTTTGTATGTCAGATGTGAACAAGGATACTACTATCTGATTGTTGAGTCAAATTCCATTGCACTAGATGCAACGCCATCTTGGTTCTTAATACCTTGATGCATCATATTTATGTGCATTATCAAAAATAAGATAATTGGCCCTTTGAAAATCCCAACTCCTTGGCAAGTAATCATCATCATCATCATCTCATGTCTTGTTGGAATCTCTTCTTTCTTTCATCCCTTCTCGCTTCTCACGCTAACAAGGTACTATGACAGTTAATCAACGTCATCATCCTGCATCCACAAATCATCAGCATATTGCATAGGAAACATGGATCATCTCATATGCATTACATCTCCATCATCATATAATATAGATTTGTTATTTTAAGCATCTCATAAATCATCACATTACATTCATTTTGCATAAACATTTCATAAATCATCCCATATTATTATTAGCATCTAGTGCATGATCAAACAAAGCATAATAGATACATAAGCATTATAAACAATCCACTACATTATTTCCATACATATCATCCATAATCATATAGAAAATCTCATAAAAGCATCCATTAGGCCATCACATATACATCATAAGGTCATTACTCACATATCATCTAAGCATCTCATAAATCATCATCATCATACCATTTTGCATAACATATCATATATAACATTACATCACATTATTATATAACATTGTCATAAGTGCATATCATACATGGAAAATCACATACATCCTATCATACATCATTGCATAATATAGATCCGTTAGTCGCATATCATGACCATTGCATTCACATCATCAACACCATCATAACAGAAAAGGGTATCGAAAAAGAAATCATCTCATAGCATAAATCATCACATGTGCATCATACACCATCATAAAAGCATACATAAAAGGTACTGCAAGAGAAATACACCATCACAAACATACATATCATCATCCATAACACAAATGCATATCATATGTCATCATTCATTAGAGGCATAATATAGATCTATTAGTCGCATAACCATCACATACATCATCAGAAAGAAATGCATCCATACATAGTATATCCATCACATACATCGTAGTACCATAACATCATTGCATCACATATAGAAATAGAAGCATCCACAAATGCATAAAAAATAAACATGGTACATGGCATATCACATCAACATCAACATCTCATATATATATCATCAAAGGACTATCATAGTACAAAATAATAATCAGGATCACTGTACATGTGTGTATGAGTACAAAAGGCCCAACGGGCTATCAAAAATGAGCCCATATGGCGCAAAGGGATAATATCTTGATCAAAGGAATCCTAACCCTCCTAGCTGCTGCCCTCACCACCGCCTCTATCACCCTGGCCCTCTGCAGGACTGTGACTGGTCCCCTATGAAAAATCTGGAACCCAGGCTACTCTCGGTATGGCCAGATGATAATGCATCTGATAATAGTCTGCCTATTGGATGGCCTCTCTGTAGTACCAGAGTGATACCGTGTGTTGGGAGGAAGAAGCCGCCATACTCTCCAACTGCTATCTGTGGCCCATCTTTGTCGCCGCCTGTAGCTCTATGGCCTACCTCTGTAAGATCACCTGGTCCCTCTCAACCCGGGCCTGATCCCTCTTTGTTGTCAAGGCTTGAACCTAGGCCTACAACTATAATATCAGACTGTCTCTCAGATCCAATTGACCCGTTGGTTGTACTGGCGGGGGCTGCACATGAGGCTGATCCTCCCCCCCATCTCGTGGTGGTGTGGCAACCCGATCCTGATGTCCATCCTACCTATGTTCCTAGTCCTGCATATGGACATCTACATGAGGTTGATCAACCTGGGCCCTGACTGGCTGGTCCTGTGTTGGTTGTCCTATAGGAGGACCTTCACCTCCTCATCCTCGGCCTGCCCCTCTCCCCCTAGCTCTCTATCAAGCAGAGGCTACACCTGGAACTGTCAGTCGTAGGGGTGGCTGAAACCAATCTTTGTAAGCCTGTGTAACCCCTGGATCTCCAACCCCCTAATCATACACCCATGGTCAGGCCACCAATTGCCTATAACTTTCCACTACCTCATGGGTAGAATGTACCACCCCCATGCACTCTGTGGCATTGTCCTGGAAAAGATGGCCACATAGCCATCATCTGGTCTATCTTGTGCCTCACCAAACTAGCATTGAACCCTGCCTAGCAGGTACATCTCTAACATAGTGTGCTCTCGCCCCTGCATCAGGAAATCTTGATGAGTAAAGAACAACTGTTGAACATCATCAATCCATCCAGGCTGACCAAGGTAGGGGCACCATGTGAAAACCTGCATATCATTGAGGACCCTCCTCCAGTGAGGAATCTCGTGCTTGCCTATGTGTGTGAATGACACACCACCCCTGTAACGCCACACTATTGGATCATCAGGCCCCATCGGCACTGGAACAACCTGTGGCCAAAGAACGGAGATATGCTCCCATGCCCACACATGAAGGAGTGTGACACTTGCTCCAAGAGCTCTACCATCCAAATATGCGTACTCATGTAAATCCATGTAGAGGGAGGCTAGAAGAACATGACCTCATGCAAAATGAACTGTCCTATCGCAAACCATCTGCTCCCAGCAAAGCCCCTAATCAAGACTGAAGTATCGGCCTCATCGATCCGGGGCGATAAGACCTGAGATAACGGCAGTGGTCACTAGTCGGAAGGGTGTCGTGAGTGTCCTATGGCGCTCAAAATCGATCTGTCCCTCGCAATATATAACATCCTCTGTAGCTAGGACTGCATGACAGGCATCCCATTCGGCATCCATATCAAATATCACTCACCCCTATGAATCAACAATCTAAGGATGCGCCACATGTCCTCCAAGGTGATAGTGGCCTCACCAGTAGGAAGATGGAAAGACGAGGTCTCATTGTGCCATCTCTCGGTAAGCACTGACATCATCCTGAGATGGGTCCGCAAAGGTCCTGCATAGGCGATATACCATAGCCCCATCTCTCGTAGCTGCTCCTGCTCCCTGTCGGTCAGATCCCGTAAGTAACTGAATATCTCTCGCGATCTGTGCTCGTGAGAATAAAGCTCCCTCACCATCTCCTGCATCAGGAAAGCTCATCCTGCTAAAATCATCAAGAAAAAAATATCTCGAGCTAATCTCAGCGCTCAGAAATCACCCTAGCATCGCAATCTGTGAAGGAAATGCAGTTTTAAATTTTCAAATTGCAACACTAGCACCTTCAAAGTCCCAAACTGCACCGCCATGGTGCACTTTGCCAAAGCGGACGCAGTTAAGCCTGAAACCCTAATTCTAAAGTCCATCGTCGCGCCAGAGTTTGAAATCCAGCGCTGCATCTCACGAATGCGTCGGAGTTTGAAGTTTGTTCCCAAACTCCAAACTCCACCGCGGTGGTCCATCTTGCGATGGCGGGCCAGTTTAAAGGATCGAGCGGTCCAATTTGAAATTTGAGCGGCGTTATATAGCACCGCTGCAAGAGACCTAGTTCTAAATGCATTAAATGAATGCATAAAATGAAAAATGAAGCTCAAGTAAGGATGACTTACCGGTGCCCCAGTGCCGGGAGGTCGCTGGTATGTCTGGACTCGGTCGGAAATGTGCATCGGGAGTTGTTGTTGTTCCATCTCGTCAGGGTGTCAGAGCTCAAATCGCAAGGAACTCTAAAGGCTATGTGTGCAAATGAATTGAAAGTGGCCTCCTAAGGCCTATTTAAGCCTGTTTTTTACCCTGTTTGACCATCCAGGAGAGGTCTAGGTCCTCCGAATCTATTTTCATCCATCTGAAGGTCATTTTACACTTTTTTTGGCATTTTACCTCATTTTTTGACCTCTTGGACCCTTTTTGAACCTGTCAACCACCTTGCCATCTTTTTTCGCAAGATCAGCGAAAAAATCAAAATTTTCTTCTAATCTCTTGAGGGGGCAGTATATCGGCATATTTCCTCCACCGGGGCAGCAGTGGGGCAAATTTTGGCATAATTTTTTTTTGGCTTTTGATCGAGACTGCTTATTCTTTAAATCAACGCAACGAGTATATTGCTTCAAAGAGGGGAAAAATGTAGACATAGAAAATATACCGATATACCTTGATCCTGACTACTAACACCACTTCATCCTAAATCATCCTTCGGTCTAACCATTTAATCCAATACCTTTATTTCATTAAATTCATCAATTTTCCTCTCTTAATTAAATAAACCACTCTATCTAATTAAGTCAGTCTTTCTTGTTAATTAAATCAATTTATCTGATATGATTAATCCTATGTCCATGTTTAATTAAATAATTCATCTTATTTGATTAAATCCCTAAATTCATTTTATTAAATTAAATGAATTAAAACCTTATTTGGTTTAATCTAACTTCATCTCCTTAGTTAAATAAATCAAAAATCTTTATTTAATTAATCTTGAAATCATATTCTTCTCATATTTTATTTAAATCAATCCATAAATTTAAGTCAAATTTGTCACATCAGCTAATCTCTCATTAAATTAATTAACCTTGATTAATTTAATCTCATCTCATGTCCCATCCTCTAGCTTTTGCCACTTGCACATGAAAATAGATTTAATTCATTTATTAAATCTCTATTTTCTCTCAACATGGCATAAATAGAGAATATTCTCTCAAATTTGAATTCAAAATCAAGTGGGCTTAGTCCTTCCAACAAGGCATTTATTTCATCTTACATGTCATTTTGCATTGAGCCAAGTGGCCATTACTCCATTTGAATCTCCCTCCACCTTGTCATTTCAACAATTTCAAATTTCAAATATTGCATTTATGGGCACATTCATCAAAATGTGCACATCCTTCATCCACTCACATTTGGACAAGTGGCACCTTTCCATTGGTTGAATGTTAGTCCCACATTGCTCTCTTTTGGAAATTCTTCCAACTTGACATTCTATAAATAAGAGGCTCCATCCCTCATTTGATCATCGACAATTTGACAAAGTTATTATACTCAAATCCATAGCAATCTATCATCAATTTCATCCAAGCATAGTTAGGATTTTTGCAGATTTCCAACATGGAGCTCCATTGAAGTCATCACCACAAGCTTACATCCTTCATCAATCATCTTCATCACATCATTGGAGTTGGGAAAGGGCCAATTTTCACATCAAATTTGCACCAATTCCCCCATGGGATCAAGAGTTTGCATTGCTTTTAATAGGATTTAGCTTACTTTCTTGTTCTTTCATTTTATTCTTGTTTTCATTCCTATTTGAAGCTTTGCTAATGGATTTCATGGGGAATCATTTTTCTTACTTGCATATGATCTTCTAATGTGTTTGCTTCTTATGTTTTGCAGGTATTTGGATTGGGGTTCTACAACCATATTAGTATGAAAACCCTTATGGATCCATGAAGACTCCACAAATCACATACAAAGATGAAGAAAATGATAAAATCTTGAATCACTTTCATCGCTTGAATCACTTTGTACTTCCAAAAGATCATAATGTTTACATAGCATACTAATCTATAAAATTCTTTTTAACCTTTCTAAATGATAAAATGAACTTATATATACACATACACTCACAAAAATAAGTGTCGATTTGATAAAGGTCGATAAGAAGGTTGTGTCACAAGTCACATAAGAATTGATCAATTCAAAATTTAGAGGGAAAACAGGCTCGGACACTAGCATGAGGCGCTAGTGTCTTGCCTCTAATTTTCCTCGAGTTGGGTGCCTAGGACCAAGAGCATAGAAAAACTCATCAAAACAACCCCAAATGGGCATTGAAAAGGTAGGGATAAAAAGCATACACAAGGTGAGGGCTAAACTTAATGCAAAATCAAAGGTGGATATAATTTTTAACATTACATTTAGCCCCCACTTTGGTGGGTGTATGGTCTTACATCTATACACAGTAAATTACAGAGAAAATAAGAGATCGTCATGAAGGTAGAACAACACCAAGTTGAAGGATGTGAACAAGCCACCATACTCAGGGTCCTAACAAGTCACAATACTAACCATACACATAAGGAACGAAGAAAAAACATGTAAGAAATCACAAAATGGCATACACAAAGCATACACAAAGAAGACACAAAGCATATATGAATCATACACGAAGCATACACAAAGCATACATGAGTCATACATGAAGCATACATAATACATACATAAATTGGGGTATGGAATCTCTAGATTAATAAGATTTGTAAGATCTTGTTAGTATCCATACAAAAAAGGATTCCATAATTCATGGGCTAGCAAAGTCTAATATTTTCTAGGTGAATCATGAACAAGTGAAGACAACATAAGATAGAAAAGTCTAATATTTCCTAGGTGAGCTCCATAAGAAGCAGATGAAAACATCACAAGATAATAAATTTTGATTTTTACTAGGTGAGTTTCATGTTGAAGATAACAGAGATTACAATCCAAGCAAAGTGCATTGCTTGTTGGGTAACCTTGATTAAAATGTCACATAGGGGAAAGCCAAAAAGGGGAGTTGCAAGAGCACAAATAATTTCATTATAGGTGGAAAAATTGAATCATAAGCCAGGATGTATTCCCCCACCTTCAAGTAATTACTAATGTCGACCAAGAGCAATTTACAGTAAACACAGTGGAAATATGAGTACAAGGGAAGAAGAGAAAATGAAACTAAAGGAAATAAACACAGACACTTTTGGGTCAACATGGAGGAGACCTAAAAGTCTCAATGCTTTATATAAAAATAGAAGAATGATGATATAAATAGAGGAATGACGCAACATATTTGTTCCCTTTATATCCTTGTGCCTACAATAATAAAAAGGGTCATCCAAAGAGAACTAAAAAGAAAAAGATACACCAAGTAGCACATTACAAGGATGACAAACATGCAGGAAAACATAAACAAGCACACAAGGGTACCACACTTACGAGCCAGTCTAAAGCAAGTCATATGAATCCCAGTCTTCCTTATCATAAAGAGATGGTGATAAATATTCTAAATGGACTACAAAAAGTACATTACAAGGAGAGGCACCCAGTTCTATATATGATGTCTCACTTAGTAAAGAGGGATCATCACACATGCCCCTAGAAGCTAAATTCATAGAACACTCAAAGATTGACGATAACTCCAAATGATTTTCCACTAAATTTATCATCGCATCTCAATCAAAATCTAAATAATATAAAATGGGTGATATGGTAGTGTCATTGGCATGAGTCTGAGAACTATCAATCATAGAAGAATTTCTCAGACTCGATGACAGTAAAGGTGGTGAGAGCTTAAGCTTTTATCTAGGCTAAGAAAAGTAAATCTTAGGCTTAGGTGAGGAAGGCTCAATAAGAAAAGAAAGTTGGACTAAGGAAGGAACTGACTACAAGGGAGAAGGATCATTAGGTAAAGTTTCACCATCTACCATAGGTTATCGAGTCCTAGAATGATGTCATCTCTTCTATTTTTTATAATACGATTTCATCGTGTATGATTCAAATCTTATGTAGAGGGAATATGGGTGTTTCCCAACACCAATTCCTTTTCCTCCTTTTTTCTAGGAACAAGGGGAGGAAAAAAATAAACCTCAAGTAGTTAGGAGAAAATAGATGGGAAGGCTCCCACACAACAGATTGCTTTGCTCTAGATTTTGGAACAAAAATAATCCCCTTACAATGAGGAGTAGATGGGATTGGGCACTTACCTTATAGTCTTGGATAGGATGGAAAAGGTGGAACCATAAAATAGACACCAATCATGGAAGGATACCTCATGATGGAACTTCATTTTTTGCTCCTTGTGTTCCACTCTTGTCCTACCTCATGTCTCTGGTCTTTTATGGTGTTGGGAAAATCCTAAGGTTGGGGTTTTACCTTTGTCTTCATGTAAAACCCTATTATTTTTATTTTACGCCTTGGGTGGGATCTATTTTTCTGTTAATTTTTGGAGGGGCATTTAAAACAACTTATGCCCCATCGTTTCGTCTAGGATGGGTCCTTTTGGTCTTATTGTTTATTTCCTTTGCGTGACTTTATTTTCCCTAAGTCTTGGATGGCCCCATGCTTCATCATTTTAAAACAACTTATGTCATTGTTTATCATCCGCCTAGTGATGTCCCCTCGTTCTTTTAATAAATGTTTTATTTTGTAGAGGGATAAAGTTGTGTGACCATTGATCAATTATCGTTTGATCTCAGCCATCTCGCGATGACCCCACCACATTGTTTTGGTCGATCGCGATATCACAGGTGGGTACCACGTGTCTCATCTGGTGAAGCCGAAGGAAGAATGAAATACTATGGTAAATTAATCCAGTTTTAATATGTTATGTAGCAGGTTACTAAAGCATTGGTAAGATGCACGTGTTTCAAATCAATGAAGATGTTATGATCTCGGTGGGGAATATGCTCAATGGTTAATGCTAAAGCTGGCGACTATGTTGAAGGAATACAATTACTAATGATTAGGATCAATGATTTCCCGACATCGCATGATCGGAAGTTGCAAGGTTTTTATTGATCACGATATCGCGGTGAGTGCCACGTGGATTTACTTGACAGTGTATAGTATGGTGGGCCCTTATTTCCATGTAGATGATTGTGTCAGTTTGTTTTGAAGGTAGTCGTTCGATAATCTGACTGAACTGAAGGATCGACGACTAATATTTAAATTTGCATCAAATACGATTGGAGTCATTCGTGCAGCACGCAAGTGAGCTTTAATGGCGGATGAGACACTTGCTGGCATGATTTGATCAAAATAAAAGACTTTCTTCCTACTTTTATTGTATCACAAAGCATTCAAGTATTTTGCGAAGCAGTCTGAGAGCCGAAGACAAAGTTAAGAATTGTTACAGCAAGGAATTGGGGTTTCTACAAACACAAAGCCGTGAGTTGATTTTTGTATCTCCTGGTTATTTTGCACTTGAATTTGGGAAAATTTGTTGGGTGCTTGTCGTAGGGCTTGTTGATAATTGTTTTAGGGGCTATTGGTTAGTTGAATTGTGAGAAATTGCAAGGTTTTATTTTGTAATTGCATCTTTCTGGTTAGCCCTAGTTGCTTGAAGTCTGAAATTGTAAGGAGGCCCTAGTTTATCCAAGATGGCACCACCAAAGCAACATTCTAGCCAAATTGATTATTTAAATAGAAACATATATGATGACTTCCTGGATCAATTGCCCTTATCAACAAATGATAGGAAGAAAGGGTTGGTTTTGATGCGAGGAAAAACCTTAGGGAAGGGATTAGTATATAATTGCTCCAACATAACCAGTGCTAGGGTTCCTCTTACTGGTTTGGAGATGTTTAGATTGTGGTATGGATAGAGGAATTTGCCTCATCCCTTTTCGAACGACTAGATGTATGATATGGGGAAGCTGGTGGTACCAAATGCATTCCCTGATGTAGACTTGCTTAGGGCAGTGGTTGCACGATATGACCCTGTCACATGGGTAATTAGAGATAATGATGGAAAGGTTCTGTTAAGCATTAACAGAGAAGAATTCCAACAGGTTTTTGATTTGAGTGAGCCAAGTGTATACTTGGTTCCTATTAATCTTAAGGAGATGAAGCAGGAATATGGAAAGTGAAGTCACTTTTCAGAGCCAAGTTGCTCCCACCTCATTTGGCTAGGGCATAAGGTTCAATATTTTATATTAGCCCTAGTGACCAAGAACCTTTCAGATTAAATTTCTTTGCAAATCATTTCTTGGCCACCTTTTATTCATTGTTCCAGATTTTGGGTTTTAATCCTACTATGGTGATGCCCATTGCTTACATGTTCATGGGGGTGCAAATACAACACCCTAACTTCTCTGTGACTTATGATTTTGCTTCCTTCTTGGCTGAAAGGATACATGAAGGGTTGTCGAAGCTGCAGAAAAATGATACAGGCACTCAATTATTTTGGTATTCTTTGTTAATGTATATGTTCTTATTCAAGAATGCTGACTTTTTCTCTGAGAAGATGGAATTAAGGCAATTAGTTGATGGAGAAAGATTTCCAGTACAGATATGGACCATAGATTTATCTTGTAATAAGGAAAGCACCAGTTATGTGCATTTTGACAATTGTTTTGCTTCTAGATTGAGGGCCAGATTGACTGTGAATGTACCCAGGATTCCTGAGGAATTGCATGATTTCCTCAGACCAAAGGGGAGGAGGCTTGAATTGAAAGTCTGCCATAACTGGGGTGACATTATCCCATACCCAGTCAGCACTGTTTTGAGGGTGTATGGTTTTCAAGGGACCCCTCATATATTGCCATACAATGTGCCACCAAGAATGGTATTTGCAGAGGTTATGTGTCAGATTGGTTGTACAGTGGTGTTAGATTTTGTTTTTTCAAAGGGAGGCTGGGTACACTTTGTTAAATTCTTTGAAGATTACCATTTGAGGTGTGGTCCAAAGTGGCAGCATGATCCTGAGGGTTTATTTTCCCTTTTCAGACAAAGGATTAAGGTTGGTAAGTTTTTGCATGAGTTCAACTTTCTTGAGGACCTGATTAGAAATGAATTTGATCTAAATAGGCAGGAGTTGAACAAGAAGAAATGGATAGCTTATGATAAGCTATTGGATATTGTACACAAAATGGATCCAAAGTATGAACCATTGTTGGAGTTCAGTCCATATCATAAGAAAATTGACTTTCTGATGGAGAACTTCAAAGAAATTATGGGTGCCTTGAGGACCAAGAAGATAAACTTGGAATTGAGTCTGGGTGTATAGGAGCAAGGTGCCAAGCCAATTGAAACAAGGTCGACATACCAACCTACAGGAAGGAGGCCCATTTACAAGAGGAAAAAAGATGACAGCATTGATGAGGAAGAAGAAGACAGAAAAGGAAAACAAATAATGAAATTTCCTTCACAGCCAGGTCCAAAACTCAAAACGCCTAGGGAAATTAAAATCATTGATTTGGAATCATCACCAGAGGATAGTCCATCACCGCCACCATCTGAGCCAAGCCCTAAGAGGCAAAGGATTGATCAACCACAGGAGGATTGGGTGGATGAAATTGTTATTACTGATCAGGATATGCAGATTGCTATGCCTTTGCCTCCTAGGCCAGCTAAGTTGGTTCTATCCAATTTGGAAATGAAAGGTAAATGTGTGCAAGACGCAAGAATAGAGGCATGTAAGGAGTTTCTAGATGATAATGCATTTGTAAAAACTCTTGTCTTCTTGCAATTGGTATGGAGGATGAAATTTAAAGAATATCAAGATAAATGTAAGAAGAGAAGAGAATTGAGACCTGACAGGTCAAACCAGGAGAATGATGATGAAGTGAAAGCTGAATTAATGGATGAATTCAAGAACATCACTCCTGAGGAAGGAAGAAAACCAGTAAGTCAGACTGGTGTATTGATTTTTTCTGAATGGGACATTGCAGATGTTGTTGCTTTTAATGCTATTCTGAAGTCCAAGCATCCCTTGCAAGACTCTGAAGAAGAGGTCAAGGCAGCATTGCAAGATTATGCCATCAGTGAAGAATATGAGACCTTGGCAATTTGGGCATTGGCCCCTCAAGGGAAAAAGGCAAATGTTACTGATATTAATCCAAATTTTAGAGGAGGTTTAATAATAAAGAGGGCTTCAAAGACCTCAACCACTGAGGCCACTAATTTGACTGTAAATGTGGCCAAATTGGCCCAAAAGACTGCTGAAAGAGAAGAGGTTAAAAAGAAAAGCCTGATGGAGAAATATAATCTTTTGATTGAGGAATACAACAAAATGCAGCAAAGGAATGTTGAGCTGTAGACTGAGGTAGATAGGTTAAGGTATAAACAGATTGGGGAGACATCAAGTGCTCCAAGGATCAGTGCATTGCCTTCTACATCAGGGTCAGTGCCTCCTGCTTCTCCTATTGTTTCCACACCAGGGTCTCCCAGTCAAAATCCTTCCCTCACCCCTTCTTTAGAACAAATTGATGAAGAAATAGAATGCTTTGTTGATCCTACAAAGAAGCAGCTAATGCATAAAATTGAAGAATTACAGGAATCTTTGAAGGTAAGTGAGGAGGGATCCCTTTTAAAGCAAAAGGAGATTGTTACTGTTGTATTAAGGCATCTGAATGAGAAATTTGATAACAGATTGTCATCTATATATTCTTTATATTCTTTATTATTAGATGCAATAAAGAATATTGATAGGGATCAGGAGGTGGTGATACCAATAATTAAAAATTGGATCCCTAGGGCCAGTGATTTAGACATAATGTATAAGGTCTCAAGGTTTGATGTAAATAATAGGCCCCAATCTTTAAGGCCTACTCAAGTGTTAGTTAAATCATTGCAAGGTTTTCAGACCTTACCAGATGACTTGAGTAGGAAAATTAGGGAATTGGTGAAGAATTTTGATGATTGGGGTAACACATGTTACTTGACATAATTGGTGAAGGGGAATATCAGGTCACTCAAACAGTGGCAGGATCAGGCAAATGAGGTCATCAATGATCATATTAAATTAATTTGTGGATGACTCAGATTATAATTTATTAGTGAGTTGTATGGACAAAATCATTAGCACCAACTCATTTTTGGAAACTTTTGAAAGAGAAGCAAATCACGTAGCAGTTAAATACACACCTTATAATGTCAAGGTGAATGAGGTAATTAATTTTGACTGGCCAACTAATGAGGAATACCATAAATGGGTAAATAAATATTTGAATGAGGAAGAATAAAAGGAGTGGGCTGCTAACAGTTGGCAAATCAGTTGTTGCAGTTACGATAGATTCCAGTTTTGTTAGCAATCTGGGCCCGGGATTCTTGAGGTTTTGTTGCTGCATCAACCTTTCTAGCGGGCACGATGAACAAGAATATTATGCAGGGTGATTGTTGTTGTAACAATTTTTGGAATGTCACCAGGTGCTCCAATTGGCCGGTGACATGTGTACTTTCTGGCTCGATGCTTGTTTGCTCCTTCATTTCTATAAGAAGGATTTCAAGGCCAGAAGTACGGGTTAGCAAGTTAGATAATTTTGGGTCGAGTCTAGGTAAAGTTGTAGAGAAAATTGTAAAGTTTGATGGTTTTAGGAAAATGCAATTTAGGTTCTGAATCATTCTGTAATAGGTTTTGAATTCATGGGGATTTAATGTTGTATAATAGTACTAGCATTTGAGTTGAAATGATAAATTCAAACTCATGTCTCTCCATTGTACATGCATATCTGAATTTTGACTAAGATGACTAAGGGTTGTTTCATTCATCTCACTGTTGTGGTGTGTATGATCCTTATTTTAGATTTAATTCAAGGGATTAATTAAAATGCTTGAATGGGATTATAGGCAGATATGTTATGTATAAGGATTTGATAAGTAGTATTGGGTTAGAATACATATTGATGAGATTGTAATGCAATTTTATCAGGGATCTTATATGTTATGTGTTAAATATGTCATAAACCTTTAGATGCTTATGAATTTGACTCCTTCAATGGATATATGGCACTGATCTAAGTTGTACTTATTCATATGATTCAAAGTCTATTTATCTTTACCTAGAGCTTGCTACAAATTGCACATCAACGACTATCTTATACTGTGGATTGTGTTGTAGTTATCTCATGCTCCAAATAGTTGATATTACTGATGAACAACCAATTCTATTCGGTACTATCCTATTATGTTGAGCTATTAAATGAGGTTATTTGTTGTTGTTAATGTTGTTTATGATAATGGTGTAGAGGCTGCAAATGCATTAAGGGATCACCCTCTCGAGTCTTGCAGAGCCCAAAGTGTAGGAGGCTTTTAAAGTCCTCGTCAGTTGGTCCAGGTCCTTCAAGCTTCCCTTGACTGGGATTGGAAATTCCATAGGTAGATTAGAAGACAAACCTGGTTATAGTAAAAACAAACCAACAAAATGGCAACTCTACTGGGGAGCTAATTTCAATATTTCTTGTCAGTGTGTCGGTTGTCCATTTTGCATAGAGTTCTCATAGTGTTTCTATGATTTGAAGGTCGAGCCTATAGTTTTGTGTTCGGTTTGTCTATTTCTTCTATTTTCATAAGCGTTGTGAGTTATTTTGTGAAAGAAATTTTGTGTGTTGTCAGTACGAAGTTCCAAAGGTTTTTTAAATTCCACCACGTGTCTCTAGATATTTGGTATTCCCAAGATAATTGGGTGGTGACTCTGAAATCTCTGCACCAGTGTGCATTTTATTTGAAGATTTAATATAAGTGGAAAGATCCTTTGGACAAGTATGCAGAATGAAGAACACCAGGTCATTCATGAAGAATCATCCGAAATAGAAATTGGAGGGTGAACTTCCCAAAATGAAGAAGAAGGACTAGATAAAGAAAAGACCAGAATCTAGTAATGTTGCTCCCGCATCATAGAACCCTGTACACCAAGGTACAAGTAAGCCTTTACACCCTATCCCTGAAAATCTTGAAGAGGTGTTTAGAAATTCATAATCAAATAATAGAGGCATCGATGTGGGTAAAGGTAACATCAACCTAGAGGACAATAGGTTCATGGATAACATATATCACGAAAGAAACATGGTCAAAGGCTTGGCTATCATGGTTTGGGCTAGCTAAACCAAGAATCGTATCTATAGATGACTCTATAAGGTTAGTAGCATGAAAAGGAAGCGAATTGGTAAATATTTATAAATTCTAGTTAAGAGGAGCTATAAACTTATTCCCTTTATCAGTCACACTAGACACTTGGATGATGTTAGAATCAATGAGTTCTTGCACTTGGTTCTTAAGATGCATACATCACTCAATATCATGGGCAAGAGTACGATGATATTCACAAAAGGCCTTCATGTCAAAAAAAGGAGGAAAAAGCTTAGAGGTATCTACAGGATGGATAGGAGGAATTTGGATTAGGTTATTATTAATAAGTTGCAACATAATGGAATGCCAAGATTCAAAAAGCTAGGAAAACTTTTGGTTTCTTAATTTATAGTGATAGAGGGTCATAGTAGAAGGTGCTACAACTGTAACTTGTGATTGAATATTATTAGAAGGAGCATTAATTTTGATGAAGTTTTTATTTTTATTTTGAAAATTAAGAGAAATAGCTTTGGATTGACTAACAAGATCCGATAAAGAGGAACTTTCATATTGACCAACTGCTAGTTGATAGTCACAAAGAGTTGTGCAAAGATGTGTGAATGAAGGATATCACATTAACACGATCGTATCCCTAATGTGTGGCTGAAAGTTTCTGATGAAAACTCACTTCACATCAATATCTAGGAGAGAGTACAATATCTAAGATAAGAGGGCTTGATAATGCCCTATATAATTAGTCATGTTTTCCTTCACTCCCTACTTACAATGAACCAAATCAGTCAAATTGACTTGAGGTCCAATGTTCACCTGAAATTGTTGTATAAATTGATTGACAAGTTGAGAGAAATAATTGATTGAATTATTAGGTAGAGAAAAAAACTAGTCCAAAGTTGTGTCTTTCAATGAATAAGGAAATATTTTTTCAAGAAGAGCATCTTCGAAGAGAAAATCAATGCACAAAGTAGTAAAGGTCAATACATGGTTGTTAGGGTCTCCCTTCCTATTATACTTCTCAAAATGGGGTGTCTCTATTTTTGGTGGAATAGGTGTTTTTAAGATAGCATAAGATAATGGAATATGGGTGCAATATAATAGAATGGTAGGCTGGGATTGACTTTGACTCATAGTTGATATTTGTGGTAAATATGTGACATTTTGTAAAAGCTAGTTTATGATAGGATTAGACGGTGAGTTGCAAAAAGTGGAGGGATAATGCTATGAGCATGTGTACTTTAGGTTGAATTATGATATGTGTTAAACAAAGAAGATTGACTCACAAAGTGTTGGGAAACTAACAGAGGGATGTTTTGAGAAGTTCCAGGAAGACTAAAAGAAGGTGGTATAACACCATCGATAACTCCAAAACCAAGGTTAGCACAGTTACTATTCAATACAACAGTAGATATAGAAGAATAAATATAGGTATAGATGATGTATGTATAGGTACCGACACCTACATTCCCATGTGGGTTTGATGATTCTTATAATGAAGAGTCTCTACACAAATAGATATCATCATACTAATGTTTGTATCCACTATGTTAGTAAGACAACATAAGACTTTCATGCCTTGCAGATCACTAAGCAACATCTTACTAGGGTTCTATATAAGAGGGATGACTTCTCCGACCAATTGTTCCATGCCTAAGAGTTATTAGAAGCTAGCCAAATCCTTGTCTAACCTCTGAATTCAGACCTCAAGAACATTTTTAAAGCATCCTCTTCCTCTAGAGAGTCATGTAACTGTGTAAACCTAGAAGATATAGGAAAGGTATTAGTAATACCATAAGAGGATTAACATCCTAGAATTTATTGGGGCAAAGGAGTTAACAAAATTAGGCTCAACACCAGAACTAACAAGAGTTCAAGAGGCCATAATTTGAGCACTTCTTTGCATAAGGATTTTAGACCTAGAATAATGAGGTATGAAACTCAATAAGACACTTCATGACACCCAAATGTTCCAATGAAGTAAAGAATAGAAGAAGGTGATGACAAGACGAGTATACAGATGAGACAATAGAAGAATAGGATTTTTTTTTTGGTTGTGTTTTTTTTTTTTTGCTTTCTAATCTAACATATAACAATATAATATAAAAAATAAGATCTAAGATAACACCAATAAATCAAAAATATTGCAACACAAGTTTTTATGAGTTCACCAAAATGGAACATAAAACTAAATATAGTTCATCCTAGGATAAGATGTAGCTAAACCTAGAATAAAATAATTTTGTTATGTGGGTGGGGTGTGATATGTTTCATTATGGATATATGCAACCAGTAAAAATGCTTGGCTACTAACCTCAATGGAGAGACAAGTAGTGTTTGAATTTGATTGGGGTCATGATTTAGTTGAAGTGTTCTAGATAAGTGAAGCATGCAAGTGACTAATGTGAATGAACTAACAACTAACCTAAAACTACTAATAAAACACAAAAAATATAGAATTTGACAACAAAGAGGGAAAAGGTACTTAGAGAGGAATTTGTCACCAAAATCAAGAGGCACAAAAGTGAGGGCGACACAAGCATGTTACATTAGTGTCCTACAAGACAAAATCTAGATCTTCGGGTTTGATCAACTCCAATAGGTATTAAGCATTTTTTTTTCATTAGGTGTAACTCAACTTTGTCTCGTGATCTTGTGAATATGCAAAATCTTAATCTTCACATGTAATGATGCAATCAAGACAGAAGGTTAGGGTTCCAAGAAGCTCCAATATTCATATATTTCTCCTACAACAATCACCTGATAACCACATTAGTCTAAAACCCCTTAGGGATCCATGAAGACTCCATGAATGACACACAAGGATGAAGAAGATGATAAAATCTTGAATCACTTTTAGTGCTTTAATTACTTTATACTTCCAAAAGATCACAATGTTTGCATAGCATAATAATCTCCATAAGTCTTCTTAACCTTTCTAAATGATAAAATGAACACACACACACACACACTCATAAAAAAATTGACCGTTTGAGAAAGATAAACAAGAAGGTTGTCTCCCAAATCACATAAGGACTGGCCTCAATTCAAAATTTGAAGGGAAAATGGGCCTAGACACTAGTGGGGAGTGCTAGTGTTATACCTTTAGTTTTCCCCAAGGTAGGTTCCTAGGACCAAGAGCATAACCAAACTCATCAAAATAGTCCCAAACAGGCATTGAACATGTAGGGTAAAATATACACAAGGTGAGGTCTAAACCTAATGCAAAATCATAGGCAACTAAGATTTTCGACGTTACAAAACCTAAAAAATTAAGTTTAATCCTAAAACCCTCAAAGTTGAACCCTTCATCATAAACCATCAACCATAAACCATAAATAATTTAGAGAGAGGGAGGGAGAGGTAGGTAGAGAGAGAGGGAGAGGGGAGATAGAAGTAGAGAGGGAAGGAGGGAGGAAGCGAGAGGTAGAGAGGGGGGGAGAAAGAAGTAGAGAGGGAGAGAGAGGAGAGATAGAAGTAAAGAGGGAAGGAGGGAGAGAGGGAGAGGTAGAGAGGGGAGATATATTTGAGATGGAGAGTAGAGAGGGAAGGATGAAGGAGAGAGGGAGAGAGAGACATAGGGTGGAATAAGAGGGGATAGAGAGATTTTTTCTTCACACAAATGTGATTGTTATAATGCATTTTTCTTCATACAAATGCAAGAACACTATAATGCGCTCATGTTATTACCTGCTTTGAGAATTTCCAACCCAAAGGGTTGGACTTACATGTCAATGACCACAGATGTGTTTTTGGTAAATTATTAAAAAATGAAAATATTGTGCATTCTCTCCATCAAGTTTGCATGTCTTTCAATGTCAAGTTAAAAAATAACATAGTAGTGACGAGCTCCCTCTTAACTTTCTAACCATATAAAAAAAATTATGTTTCAAATATTTTAAGTTTTTTATCTTAAATTTCTTTTTTTCATGTCTCCATTTTTTTGAAAAGCCTACATATAGTATTTTTTGTCTTATTTTTTACTCGTTCATCAAAACTTGAAATAAATTACATTTTTACAACTAGACTCCATTATTTACACATTAAAAAATAATTTGTTTTTGATTTTTTTTTAAAAAAAATTAGGGGGTAGCACACTCATTTTTTTATTTTTTAGCATGTGTCCTCTTTGAAAATAGTAAAAAAATCATATATTGATTTAAAAACTAGAAGAAATTTTGAGCAATAAACTACATAGTGTTAGCTATGTTTTCATTGAAATTATTTTTGAAATTCTAAAATAAAGTTTACATTTTAGGGGGGCTACACCAGATGCTATGTTATGTTTTTTTGATAAAAATAAGAGAACTTTGTGTGCCCCCCCTATTTGAACCCCTTAATCTTCTTCGTTTACAAAAAAATAGTAGTTTAGAAATTAGATTCAAAGTTATACAACTCTTCTTCTTGTTATGTCTTCAAATTTTGAATGTAAATATCTTCAATTTATCATCCAAGATTAGTTTTTCTTTCAATTTCAAAAAAAAAAAAGGTTGGTCACCTAAGATCCCCTTTTGGTCCCCCATTCCCTATACATACCCTAGGCATAAAATGAATTTATTTATTTCCCCTCCTTTCTTTTTGTCATGGCTCATCGTTGACTTCCTTTACCTATATCAAGAGGTTTGAAATATGCAAACTAATATTATTTTTCTTTACTTGGCACCTGTAGTTATATTGATTTTTTTGAGAATCAATGCTCACATATCCATAACTAGTTCCTTTCTCTCATGGTGGGTCAACCTCTTGATGGGTCTAAAGATATACTATTTTAATTACTCATTTCAAGATATATTTTATCCCTGTGTGTAAAATTTTTGGTATATTTAGTGCTTTGATAAAAAAAAATTAGCTAATGTTTGTTGAACAGTCCAAATAACTAGGGGGGGTGAATCAATTATTATAAAACAAATTTCTTGACTTTAATTAATCCAGATCAAAACTTAACTCAATCAGATATTAATGAACATGAAAGCACAAAACAACACAATGCGCAATAAACACGTGGAAACCCTGGAATTTATGTGGAAACCCAAGAAGGGAAAAATCATGGAGAATAATAATTCTCAAATATAAAGCATCGGTTAAGGTGACACCGGTTAAGGTGATTTTTACAAAGGCTCACTACCAAATTGCTCACTACAGGGTGGCTCACTGTCAGTTGGGCTCACTTCCCAACTATTATAGCCAAAGATACAAAAAGGGCTCATTTCCAAAAGAGAAAGGCTCGCTGCCTATAGAAAATAGCTCACTACCAATAGAAAATGGCTCACTGCCAACAGAAGAATGATGAAAGGAAATCCACCACTAAAAGAATTGTCACCAACAACACCAGATAGAATCTCACTGTCTGTTGCCTTCGATCACACACTTTCCCACACTTCGCAATGTGTAGATATTTAGATTTGCATTCATCACACTTACTTGCATCAAACAAAAACATCTTATACTTATACCATTCCAAGCCTTCATAATCTCTCAAGTTAGCCAAACATAATTTGAAATAGGTCACCAAAAAAACATTCTTGTGGTGGAGAGGAATGAAATGTGGACCAAACATAGCCTCTTCACTCAAATCAACACACTACATGATATCTGGAACCAAAGAATAAGATATTCACATTATAATGCAAATCATGTGCCAGAGCATGTTAACCAACTGCTAGATCGGTCTGGACCCAAAACAATGTCTCTTATTATGTTACAAGAGGAATGGGACCAGGACAGGTACAACCCAAAATAGATCTTTACAACATGACATTCGGAAGCAGGCCAATCCAGATCACCAAGGCACCAAAATAGAACTTCAGTCAAATAACCAAGATATGTTGACATCAATGACAACCATTAATGACAACAAGCAATCATCATCATCTCAACACATTCCAACAATCTCCCCCTTTGTCATTGATGGAAAAATTCATCAATAACAAACCAAACAACTTAATGTCAGCATCAAGGACCATCTTATCTTCTTTTCTTCTCCCCCTTTGACATCAAAGACAAAGGGAAAAACTCCCCCTGAAAAACTTACTCCGCCCCCCGTATGAGGAAGCCACCAAACACTGATCCAGATAAAAATGAGCATATAATACTCTGGACCAATGCACACCCTAATGCATGTTATTGTAGACTAGGAGGGGGAAAAACCCCTAACTTCTACCGAAGATACTCAAAAGTATCTTTGTTTAATGGTTTTGTGAAAATATCTGCAATCTGCTCTTTTATAGATACATATTCAAGTTTTACTTCATTGTCCAACACCTTCTCTCTCAAGAAATGATATCTTATCGATATATGCTTCATTTTGGAGTATTGTACCGGATTCTTGGAAATTTTTATTCTGCTAGTATTATCACACATAATTGAGATCGATTCATCAAATGATATGCCAAAATCCTTTAGTGTGTGTTTCATCCATAGTATTTGAGTGCAACATGAGGATGTTGTGATCTATTCAACTTCAGCAATAGATAAAGATACAAAATCTTGTTTCTTACTTGACCAAGCAACCAACTGAGAGCCAAGGAAATAAGCTCCACCACTTGTGCTCCACCTGTTATCAACACATCTGGCCCAATCAGCATCAGTATAAGTTGTCAATGTGAAATATGAGTCCTTTGGATACCATAATCCCATGTCTTTTGTACCCTTCAAGTATCTAAAGATCCTTTTTACTGCAACAACATGTGATTCCTTTGGTTCTTGCTACAATCTAGTTGCTAAACAAACTACATACATAATGTTTGGCCTGGTAGCAGTCAAATATAACAATCCTCCAATCATTGACCTATACATACTTTCATCAACTTTAGGTGAATCATCTTCTTTTGTCAACTTGCATCTGGTAACAATAGGTGTACAAAC
The DNA here is from genome assembly GCA_007258455.2 of Sequoia sempervirens. NCBI lineage: Eukaryota > Viridiplantae > Streptophyta > Pinopsida > Cupressales > Cupressaceae > Sequoia > Sequoia sempervirens. The sequence continues at coordinate 934,914,860 of VDFB02281492.1, forward strand.
TGATCTGGAGTTTTCCAACCCAAACTTCTTCAACAACTCTTTTGTATACTTGGACTGAGATATGAAGATTCCTTTGTTGTTCTGGTTTACTTGTAGTCCAAGGAAGAAATTCAACTCACCTATCATAGACATCTCAAATTCCTCCTGCATTTCATTTGCAAATTTTTTGCACATATAATCATTTCCTCCAAAAATTATGTCATCAATATAAACCACAACAATCAACATTTGATCTGAGTGAGTTTTGTAGTACAAATTACTGTCAATAGATCCCTTCTAAAATCCTTGTCCAATCAAGTACTTGTCTAATCTACCATACCAGGCTCTAGGTGCCTACTTCAAACCGTATAAAGCTTTCTTCAACCTACAAACAGCATCCGGGTTACTTCCAGACTTGAATCCTTCTGGTTGCTCAATGTAAACTTCTTCCTTTAGCTCTCCATTCAAGAATACATATTTTACATCCATTTGATAGACTTTGAAATCCTTAAAAGCTGCAAAAGCCAAAAATATATGGACCACTTCCATCTAGGCAACAGGGGCATAGGTCTCGTCAAATTCAATACCTTTGATCTGAGTGTAACCTTTGTAAACAAATCTTTCCTTGTTTCTCAATACCTTTCCATTTTCATCCAACTTGTTCTAGAATACCCACTTTGTTCCAATTAATTTTTTGTCTATCAATCTGGGCACAAGTTCCCAAGTCTAATTTTTCTCTATTTGATCAAGCTCTTCCTTCATTTCCTTCACCCAATTTTGAGCATTGCATTCTTCTTCCACGATCTTTAGCTCAATTTCTAATAGTAGACACAATAATACTTTCTCTTGCGTTGCTTTACTTCTTGTGGTGATTCCCTTATTCTTATCTCCAATGATCTAGTTTTCTGAGTGGTTTTTTTGTACATACCTTAGAGTTTTAGTTGTAGTTTTCAGAGCCTCATTTTTCTCTTCTTCTTCTTCTTCTTTCTTATTGTTTTCTCCTTTTTAATCCAAGTCACCTGATTCATATTCAATGTGCCTTTTAGGATTTCTTTGAACATTTTCATCTACTTTCACATTTGCACTTTCAACAATCTTGTTCTCTCTCTTTTTGTAACACGTGTATGCTTTGCTTCTTGTAGAGTAACCCAAAAATATGCCTTCATCAGCTCTTCTATTGAACTTTCCAATATTTTCCTGATCTCCTCGAATGTAGCATTTGCTTCCAAATTTTTTGAAGTACTTTACTATGGGAGCTCTTTCATGCCATAGCTCATATGATGTATTTCCATACTTCCTCTGGAAAAATACTCTATTAAGAGTGTATAATGTTGTGTGTATCACTTCTCTCCAGTAGATCTGTGGTAAACCTACTTCCATGATCATTGTTCTAGCTACTTGCTAAACTGTTTGGTTCATTCTTTCTAATACACCATTATGCTAAGGTGTTCTAGGGGCAGATAGTTGTCTTTTAATGCCATGTTTTTCATAGTATTTGTTGAATTCATCAGAAGTAAATTCTCCTCCTCTATCAGATCTTAAACACTTGATTTTTCTATCAACTTCATTCTCAAATCTTGCCTTGAAAACCCTGAACTTTTTCAATGCCTCTAATTTTTCTCTCAAAAATGCAACCCAAGTAAATATGGAATAATCATCTATTAAAAGCATAAAATATCTCTCACTGTGTAAGTTTCTTGTTTTGGTTGGACCACATAGGTCAATGTGTACAAGGTCCAACTACCTAGTAGATGATTCTTCTTTTCTCTGGAACATTTCTTTGGTCTACTTTCCTTCTTAACGTCCTTTGTAGATAGAATTGTCTGGTTTGGTTAGTCTTGGAAAATCTCTAACTGCTCTTGATGAACTTATCCTTACCAAACTGTTGAAATTGATGTGACACATCCTCCAATGCCAAAGCCAACTTTCATTGGACTAAGATACTAAGCATCTTTTTGTAGTCCTTCTAGCTGATACATATTCCCACTTGTTCTTTTTCCAGCTGCAATAGCAATTCTGGATCTCCTCCGGATCTCACAACCATCATCTTGAAACTCCACATTATAGCCATTTTTGCACATCCTTCCAACACTCAGAAGATTATGATATAATCCCTTCAAATAGTAAACATTTTCAGTGTTATGTTTTCCATCAAAGGTAATAGAACTAATTCCAACAATCTATGTTGTTTTATCATCACCAAATCTGACACAACCTCCATCATATTTCTCAAGCTTCACAATCTTACTTTTGTCATCGGTCATATGATTCGAACATCCACTATCAATCAGCCATTCATCTCTATTTCTTTTAACAAATAATGCAGCTTCCATGTTGTAGAGAAGGGGGATTCCCTACTCATGAGTTCTCTTCATTCAGAGAGCCTCATAGGGTGAACTACCCTAAACTACCTCAAGGAACAACGTGATAGTTCTAGAATATGAAAGAGCAGGTCACAAATATTTTCTGGACAAACTAATGGGCTCTCGACCAAAGGACGCAGTGCTGGATAAGGATGACAGCGCGGCACGCTGGCATCCAAGAGGCACGTTGGCATCTCGTATGGACCAAAAAGTGAGTTTATCATAGAAAATGACAAAGTGACTACTTCTAATCTAGTTGCTAAGAAATTCTTGTAATGTGAGAAAGCAACAAAATATAATAGAATTGAATTAAAGTGAAATATAACTAAAAAGATAAGGAGAAGAAAGGAAATGCTCACAACCATGCAAGTGATGAATCCTCTAGCACATGAATGTCTTCAATACCTGCATGCATAAGATCTGGAGAAATTGTTGGGGCTATATAGGGGTTTTCCTCAGTCAAACCCATGTTTTGGTGTTCCCACCTCCACGAACAGCCAGATAGAAAGAGAGAGTGTAAGCAAAATGGAAAATGTGTGTGGTGAAAGAAAAACCCGCATCAAGAGTAGAACCCGCACCACCAAGTATGAGTGATAAAAGCAATCCTCGCTCAAGGAGAAAAACCTGTATCACAATGTAGGATGCAAATGATAGGGGATATGGAATCCCAAGATGCTCGCAAGCATAAGGCAAGGGAGATAGATGTGAGAGCCAAGAAGGATACAAATAATTTTTCTAAGAGAGCTTGAGAGAGCTTGAAGTTGTCGTAACAAGTTTATTGAGTTATGCAAGCAAAATAGCAAGAGCAAGAGAGGAGGAAAAGGAAGGAGCCAAAGCTAGAGAGGAGCTAGAAAGATTCAGAGAGAGTAAATGAGGTGAAAAGATAACATTTAAATAGAGAAGAGAAGAAAAAGGAAGCTTCCCAAGCAGTTACAAGGAATTTCGAGCCATTACCACTGACCAAAGGAGGTGACAAGTGGCAAACATGCTCGAAGGCGGTCATTTGAACATTGAAACATCATGGGACACTAGTGCAATGCATAGATGTATGTGCATCGTGCTAGTGTCTGGACACATGTGATGCTACAAAACAACATGAATGGGAAAAGCACAAGGTTCGATGCAAATCTGACGCACGAGGGTAGCGGTTGAAAAGGGGTGTTGAGCATCCTAAGAGGGAAAAAGGCTGATGCAAGGGATAAAATGAGCCTACACAAGATGCTAAGGGAGTGGACACTAAAGCAGATGCAAGAATGTATGTTAAATTGCAAGGGGTGCAATTTTATGTCATTACATATGTTGTCATTAGTTTTCATACAAATATTAGAGATATCAAATCTAGGTTCATCCTTTTCAACTAGAAACAAACAATCCTCATGATCTGATTCATCATCTAAAATTCCAAAATTCTCATTGACATAGTAGGCCTTCTTATTGATCTTCTTAAACTTTTGTCTTGATCCTCTTTCCAGAAACTTAGTTGTTAAATGACCAATCTTTCCACATCTAAAGCATTTAAGAGGTAACATACCTTTGTACTTGTCAGTACCTTTCTTCAGTTTCCTTGTGAATTTTTCTTCAAACTCTTCTAAACTTTCATCATTTGAATCCTCTTCTATTTTTGTGGCATTGAAGGCTATTTTAGATTTCTCCTTTTCTTTTCCAAATTTCCTCATCTCAAATGTGGTTAAAGTGCCAAATAGTTTCTCTCTAGTGATTTATTTGAATTGTAAACTTCCTCAATAGTTGAGATCTTATCATTTAGTGCACTGTCAACCCTCTGAAAGTAGCTTGCTATGTCCTCACCTTATTCCATCCTCAAGTTCTCATATCTGCCCTTAGCTATCAACTTCTTTGATAATTTGACTCTATCATTTCCTTCATAGATTTCTTTCAACTTTTCCCAAACTTCATAAGTAGTTCCCAATGAAATAACTTTTTTTAACTCAGTCATAGACAAACAACTAAAGATTGCATACCTTACCTTTTCATTCTCTTCATAGGCTGAAATCTCATCTACAATAGAAACACATTTTGATGGTTCACCATATTTTGTCTCAACGGCTTTCCAAGTCTTGTAGCCTAGAGAAATCAGGTAACCTCTCATCTACACTTTCTAGAAACTATAGTCAGGCCCATCAAATATAGGAATTGTCAGTTTGTGTGCCATCGGATCTATCCCAAGTGGTTAAGCTCTTCTTCGAGGAACCAAAGCTCTGATACCAATTGTTGAACAGTCCAAATAACTAAGAGGGGGGTGAATCAGTTATTATAAAACAATTTTCTTGACTTTAATTAATCTAGATCAAAACTTAACTCAATCAGATATTAATGAACATGAAAGCACAAAACAACACCATGCATAATGAACACCAAAGTTTATGTGGAAACCCAAGAAGGGAAAATCCACAAAGAATAATAATTCTCAATTATAAAGCACCGGTTAAGGTGATTTTTACAAAGGCTCACTGAAAAATTGCTCACTACAGGGTGGCTCACTGTCTGGCTATTATAGCCAAAGATACAAAAAGGGCTCACTGCCTACAAAAAATGGCTCACTGCCAACATAAAACGACTCACTGCCAATAGAAGAATGATGAAAGGAAATCCTCCACTAAAAGAACTATCACCAACAACACCGAATAGAATCTCACTGTCTATTGCCTCTGGTCATACACTGTCTCACACTTCGCAATGTCTGGATATTCAGATTCGCATTCATCACACTTACTTGCATCAAACAAAAACATCTTATATTTATACCATTCCAAGCCTTCATAATCTCACAAGTCAACCAAACATAATTTGAAATAGGTCACCACAAAAAAATTCTTGCAGTGGAGAGGAATGAAATGTGTACCAAACATAGCCTCTTCCCTCAAATCAGAATGCTACATGATATTCAAAACCAAAGAATAAGATATACATGTTACAATGCAAATCATGTGCTGAAGTACATTAACCAACTTCCAAATCAGTCCAGACCCAAAAGAATGTATCTTATTGTGTTACAAGAGGAATGGGACCAGGACAGATACAACCCAAAATAGATCTCTACAGCACGACATCTGAAACCAAGCCAATCCAGATTACCAAGGCACAAAAATAGAACTTGGTCAAATAACCAAGATATGTTGACATCAATGACAACCATTAATGACAACAAGTAATCAACATCATCTCAACACATTCCAACAATGTGAGGACTAAATAGATCATGTAATTTGAAATTTGAAATTTTGCATGTTAAGTTGCTTGAATATTGAATATATGTTCTCTTCTATGTATATATGCACATGTTTCTTTGGATAACTACTATAGGATCCATGGATGGAGTTCTCATACATCTCCAAGTCCAAAGGAATGCCACCAACTCTAGAGGTCATTAATAACTCTTGGTGACTTTGGAGTTGATCATTGACCCCAAAATAAGTTGTATGATTTTGGAACTAATCCACACCTTTACAACAACACCACAATGGATGGATTATCCCCAAACACATAATCAAACCTACTCCAATTACCAACATGACTAAATTATCATGAATACTTGGAACTCCCAATCAAACCAAAATAAACTCTTCTATTAACTTAAGTTTCTATCAATGCAAGTTCTACATGATGCATATGAGCATGTCTTTCATGTTGATATTAGATATTTATTGATCCAAACAAAAACACTCTTGTAGATTCAAGTTACTAAATAGTTTTTTAGAAATTTTGGATCAATTGGCTCTTCACCAAGATTGATTTGTATTCAATTCCTAGATTATAGTTTAGGAGAATAAATACCATTGCATAAAAGGCCATCATCTCTTTTATTAGCTAGTTCCTAATTTTCAAATTAGAGAAGTTTGAAAATTATTACTATAATTCACCCCGCTTGGGGCCAATAAGAATATAAATAAGTAGCTTGTTCACCTAAATCATTTCATAGTTCCAGATCCCTCCTGAAAGAGAGTTGGGCCCACTCATTGGATGGAGATGACCCTTAGTATTTTTAAATCTCTTTTAATTATCTATCATTATTAGTTGTTTAGATGTGGTTACATCATTGTAGCATTGGTTAATCTTATTTTTATACTTCATCATTGGTTTAGTCTATAGACGTCTTAAATCATAAAATCCCAATAAGATTGAGTTTCATTTAAAGTAATTTGGTTCCATTTAGATAATTCATATGTGTGTTCTTCTCTCCATTTAACATTCAATTATGCAAGTGTGAAAGAGAAGGAATTTATTTTTGTAAAGTGTGATAAAAATAAGATTTTAATTCTACAAGTGTGATTTTAATTTTGCAAGTGTGATTGAATCATGCAAGTGTAGTAAAATAGGAGTTTGAATCATCTTAGATTTAATTTTTTTATTTTTTTGATAGTTTTGGTTCAATAGATCAAAGATTAATTACAGTGTGCTTTTACAATAACTAAGAAACCTAGAGTTAAAATCCCACCATTGAAACAGATCCAAGAGAACACCCCTAATAACTCTATTGTAGAAAACTCTAGAAACAACTTAGTTTGATAAAATTAAATGATTGATTTTTGACACTACAATGAACTCATCACCTCTCATATCATATTTGAGTAAGGATTTAGATATGAAAAGAGGGTTAGGAGATATGAAGTGAGAATCTCATCATTCAAAAGGCAAGGAAGGATAGTTTTTCAATCACTAGGAGATCTTCGCATCAGTCAAGTACTTCAATTCTATCCATCCATGAGTCAATCAAGCTATCTAAATCAAGTAGGGGCGACCACTTCCATTTATTGTGATGCAACATTTGTGGCTCACCTCGCTCTCTGAATATTTGGCTGGGTCATCAAATAGATAGGAGATCAAATCCCACCATCGATTTGAGGAAGTTTATCATCCTTGTTATCCTCTCCTCTCCAAATTGTAGAAGAAAAGTGGAGTTTGAATGCCAATTACAAATATTAATCAGTGGATGGATAAAAGAGGAGGGAATCATTTCCATCAATGGGTAGAGAATCAATAAGTGGTCCAATATAGTATGACTTGACTATTAATGCATGGCCTTCATTCCTTTCCTCCCATTCCAATAGGTGGTTGACATGAGTAAGTTGTATCTATATATCATCGACGAGGGCCCTATTATATGATGGAAAGTGGTTCAAATGCAATACTAATATTGAATTGAGATATGGATGGAAATAAAATACTTCTTATTCTCATAGAAACGGATTCTCACCTTACTTGCCTAAGATAAATCAAGGTGAGGGTTTAATTATCTAAGAGAAATTAAATCTCGAGTTAGTAAAGGACTAAACATTAAAATTGATTACTCATCTCCCTCTCTATCCAATTGGACTCTTAGATCATGTGAAATAAAATAGGGTGGGAATGAGCTCATCAATCACAAGTGTATTAAAACTTTAACTTAAAGGATCATTATTTGGTGTAGTAGACCTAGTTGATCAACTAGATTGTGAACAAAGGTTAGGGGGTTCAAAAATATGTAGATAGAGGCATCCAATGGAAAGTTGGGGTTGGATGGGAATTAAAGAATAAGGGATTGGGGCATAGACCAAATTTATAGTGTTCATTATATTGGGAGAGAGGTGGACCTCATAAGACCAAAGGAAGAGGGGTGGGTACCACTCAACATCAAGAAAGGAATGAAAAGCTAGATCCCACCTCTCAAAACTAAGTGTTGTACAACTAGGCAGTCATTTGTTGCTCATGAATGAATATTGAGGGTTATAGGAGGGGATGTCACAAGGAATGACCATTGGGCATAATAGGTGGGAACAAGAAGGCATGGGGAATATTTCAAGAAATTAATGGTTGAAAACATGGTTGTATGACACCTTGTGCATGAAAGAGTGCATTGTGACTTGTTACAGTTACTTTTGTATCATGAAAAAAATGGCCATCATGTTTTTAACCATTAATTTCTTGGAAAAACATAGGGCATTATAATAGTCCCTCATTTGCACCATACTATGTTAGAAAAGGAAACTTTCAATATGATATTTCCTAAAGTATTAGACAAAGGAATTAATTATTTTAATATAAGAATAGATGGAGTTATGATGGAGTGAGTAGAACTAATCCAAGGCATAATCTTATAGAGTGGGAGGAGAAATTTTAGGAAGTAGTAATCATAGAGGCAGTCAATGCAAGTGGAATTAAGGGAGTGAATATGGGCCATGGGAACCCCCTTACCATTTGTGTGAGGGGGGAAATCATAGACCGTAAACAAGATAAATGCAAATGAAATAGAAGCTAATCTAAATCAAAAACAATAAATCTAGATCTATTCCTTCACTCATGAAATAACTTTCTAAGCTATTTTAAACACACAATGAAATCCTATGATTACCAAAATGAATTCAAAACAAAAGAAAGGTTACCATCCCATTTCAGAGTGTGTTCACAAGATTTTGGATTCTTCATATCACTGTGAAGCCTTCATTGTTGTGTGTGAGAAGCTTTGACGTGATGTGTGTGTTGAAGCCTTGTCAATGTTGGTTATGATCTCGGTAATACTTCATGGTGCAAATGATGTCAATTCTTCAATCCTTTTTTTGTGAGGAAAGAGGTTTGTTATATAGAAATTGTGATTTGAAATGGACGATCAGGATTGCATAGTAGCATATCTTGATCGATGGTCAAAAGATGTTGAGAGGAAATATACATGAATAATCTATGCAAAATAGATTACACAATTTGTGTGATTGAAGAAATAAATCAAATAATCTATGGGATTGTGGAATAGATTGAGAAGTTAGGGGATTGTAATTTACTCAATCAGAAAAGTGGTTGAGAATGATTAATTAATTGATTTAATTAATTAATTCATTCATTTTGGAGTTGAATGTGCAAATCAAGTTTGAATTTTGCAAATAAAGTTGCATTAGTTTGATTTGATTTTTTATGATGTTTTGAATAGTTTATTCAAATTATTCAATTTTGGAGGGAAAGTGAGTTATTAAATTATTATGATTTAATAATTCAATCGACTTAGGGGAATAAAGTGATTTAGCAACGTAATTAAATAATTGGTGTTATTTAACTAATCAGGAGGGATAACGTTAGATTAGGACTTTATTAAATAAATGTAATTTATTTAATTCGTCAAAATGATAAAATGTGAATTAATTAAATAATGTCATTTTATTTAATTAATAGCAGAAATAGGGTTTTAGGACTATTTTTTATTAAGGAAAAAACATGTTTTGAGGGAACCCTGAAACCCCTTAACAAAAAACAAGAGAAAGATAAAGCATCATAAGGACCATGAAGAAAAACAAACATCTACCATCAAAGAAGGAAAACAAGGAAAAACCCATGGCAGCACAACAAAAATCCATCAAAAAACCACCAAAAGTCCAGCCACTAGGCCAGATTCCTAAGGATCTCTGCAACCTCCTGCTCAAGTTTATTCATATTTAACGCAGCTTTCTTGATCTCCTAAATATTCCCAAGTGCCTGGTCAGCCTTCCTCTTCAAGTGCGCTCTGGTTTTGTTGCTCGCCCCCCCACCTTCCACATGGCTTTCCTCTCTGTCAACATCCACGTACATCGCCATCCTGACCTGATAGGCATTTTCCAAATTTTCAACCATCGTGTTCATGGTCTTTGTCATTGATTTTAGAATTTTATGGCTCATTTCCAGCACCTTGTGGATAGAATCTTTTATATTCTTCATTTTCTCCTCTATGTCAAAAATCTTACCATCATGGTTATTCTTAAAATGTTGCAGCTCCTCAACAATTTTCTTCAGGCACTCCACCATATAATTCTTTTCATCCTCAGTCCAAAGATCAGTGACCTTATCTCTGTCTCTATTAATACCATCATTCTTATCAACCTTATCCATTTTACTGCTAATAGCCCTCTGATTCAACTTAATTTCCTTAATTTCAAAAAATAAGCATTTGATTAAATGAAAGAAATCGACAGAACCATTACAGGAAATCGTAAGGATGTCCTCAGGGAATTCGTGTTCAACTTTAAAATAGTGGTCCACCTCCTTAAGATCCCTGGGAAAATGAGGCCTATCCTCTTTGTCTGTGGTAGGGTAACTAGAATAATTAGAGGAAGGGGTCGACTACGAATCCTCCTCACTAGCATCATAAGAGGGGTCCTCCAAGATCTTTATTTTACCCTTCTTCTGGGGAGAGACACTAGAATTACCTTTCCCCTTAATAGCAACCTTTCCCCTGAAAGAAGGGGTCTAGTGGGACAAAGTCAGCATGGCTTTAAAATGATCATGGATTAAAAAAAGAAGACCCTCATGGAGGATAGAATGCCTAATGGGGTTCAAACTATAGTTATGCAACCTGGAATTCAGAGAAGAAGCAAGATAGAAAGGGAAAGAAACCCTAACCTGATGTTGGAAATGGTTAAGGAGCACAAAATGGTACCCAAAAACCCTACTGTAATGACCATCCAAAGTAATGTACTCCATAAGCACATTCAAAACCTTCCTCTAATGTGAAAAAATCTTCACAAAGTCATAATAGCTATTGTTTTCCTTCTCAAGTCCTCCTTTTCCTTCTCAGTCTTCAAAAATTTCTACATAGCCTGGTCAGAGAGTTTCTTGTCCCTGTAAAACTTAATGCCCTCAATGGAAAGCCTTGTGACCTCAACAATTAACTGCTCATTAATAACAACCTTTCTCCCAAACAAATTGATCTCACTGTCCTTCCATTCCTTAGCAAACAACCTAGTAACATGTGGATGTTTAGCCATGGAGTTTTTCAATGAAAACGGTTATCCCACCCTTCTCTAGCATCTCCCAAACCTTAGTATTACCTCTAAGTTCCTCACAGTTCGTCAAGTTCCACTCTTCGACTCTCACCACCCATGATGGAAGAATTGCAAAACTGTTCAAAAAACTCAGGAATACAAAAAGAGTTGGTTGTCAAAATGCCTAGAAAACGTGCAAAGCTCAAAAAATTAGAATTGGATTTGATATTGAAATACTTCGGCCAATGATGAATAATAATTACACAGTAGTCCCGAGACTGCATGACAAGACACTTGGTAATCATTCGATGGTAGAGGGGATTTGAACCTTCTCATGAATTCGGTCATGCATGAGTAAGGTAGTGATGTCAGCCTCTAGCTCATCGCTCCTTTGCCAAATCATCCTGTCCACCGCTTGAACACCTTTGTTGGAAAAAAAATCAGCCACGGTGTTAATTTCCCTATAAGCATGGGAAATGTAGCAATTCTCAAAATTACTAATAATCCCCTTAGAAATATTAAACCAATTTTCTATATTTCAGGAGGGTTTTTGAAGGCCCTTTATGCATTGAATGATATTATTCGAGTCCCCTTCAAGCCACACATTTTTAAAATTCATCTGTCGAGCAAGATTTAAAACTTGAAACACCCCTATAGCTTCAGCAATGTGGTTGGTTTGTGTACCCAATGGGATAGCCATAGCAGCAATAAAGAAACCATTCTCGTCCCTTATAACTCCTCCACACCTAGCAGGCCCTGGGTTGCCCTTGGTCGCCCCGTCAAAGTTGATTTTTACCCAACCAGGAGGAGGAAGGTTCCAAAAGATACCCTCTCTAGGCCCCTTATTGGGCTTAAGAGAGGAAGAAATATCAACATTAATTTTCCAAGCATTAACAACTTTTAGCTCATACTCTTGGTAGCTAACCTTTCCCTTAGCCTTGGATTTACTATTAAGCACATTAAAATTCTCACACACGGCTCTGATAATTTTACTAAAAAAAATATCCTTCGAAAAAGCAGAATCCCAAAAAATTCTATTATTACGCTCTTTCCAGATGCCCCAAGAGAGGTGAGGGGAAATATATCTCCAAAGCAGATTCTGAACTTGATTGTTTGAAGGAGCCTTCCACTGGCTATAAAAATCCAGTATAGTTCTAGAAAAAACCTAGTTGAGATCTCACAATTGCAAAATCCTGCACCAGATATCATAAGTAAAAGCACAGAGCAGAAAAAGATGTGAAGTAGTCTCAGCCTCCACACAACAAAGATAACATCTGTTAGGGAAAGAGAATCCACACTCGCAAAGATTGTCATTGGTCAGCAATTTATTATGAAGAATGATCCAAACAAAGATGTTGACTTTGGGTATAAGATTGTGCACCCAAGCCTTCGCCCACACAAGGGAGGGAGAGGACTGATAATAAGAGGCCACCGCCAAAGAAACAAAATAGGTCCCTAAAGAAGACAGCTTCCAGACCAAAGAATCCTCCTGGCCCTACGGCCTGAGCACAACAGAATTGAGGAGAGATTGCAGGGGCCGAAGATCTAAACTTAAAGAATATATACCAACCCATTGATCATTCCTCCAATAATCCCTAACCAGAGAACCATATCTAGCTTTGCACTCCTCCATATAATTCCTAAAGATAGGTATATTTCAAAAAGGTTCATTCCTTATCCACTGGTCTTCCCAAAACAAGATTTTTCTACCATCTCCAAGTTTCCAAAATGCACCTTTTCCACCAAGATCCCTAGCTTTAATAATATTATTCCAAAGGGTTGAACCAAGAGGGAGAGTCTGAGAACTAAGAAAATCTTTGAAGGAGGCAACTCCCCACAAATATTTACTATGCCAGATAGCATTCCATTCACGGTCATCAACAAAGGTTCTCCAGACCTATTTCACCAAGAGAGCTTTATTAAAAACTTTGATGCCCCTCAACCCAAGACCTCCATACTTTTTGGGTTTGCACACATGCTCCCAAGTGACTGGCAGAATCCTCTTCTTCTCCTCATCCTCAAACCACAGGAAGCCTTTTTGGATCTTTTCAATAATTTCAGCAAACTTGGAAGGGATCTTGAACAAACTTAGAGCATAATCAGGCAAATTTTGAAGAGAAGCCTTTAGCAACATAACCTTACCTGCTTGACTCAGAAGAGCCCCTTTCCAACCAGCCAGTTTCCGGTTAAACCTATCCACAAGAGAAATATAAAAGGAATCCAGAGGTTTAGTGCCCAATGGAAGCCCCAAGTAAATAGAAGAGAATTAACAGCACAGCCTAATATATTCTCAATCTTCCTTTGCCTAGGTTTAGGGGTGTTGAAGAAGAAGAGAGCTTTTTTCCCTATTAATTTTTTTCCCTGAAGCTTCCTCATAAAGCACAAGGGAGCTCTTCAAATTTCTAGCCTCTCCAATGGAAGAACTTCCCAAAAGAATGGTGTCATCCACGAATTGTTGGTGCGAACAGGCAAGATTCGCCGAAGACAGTTTTAACCCTTTCAGACTCCCTTCCATCACTTTTTTGTGCAAAATCCTGCCCAAAATTTTTTCCATCAGAGTAAATAAAATAGAAGATACATGATCTCCTTGTCCCACACCTCTAGAAGCTTTGAAGAACCGGGAAGGAGATCCATTGATAATGACAAAGGTGCTGGTAGTTGATATCATCTCCCAAATTAGCTACAAAAATCTCTCTGAAAGCCCAAAAGCTTTTAAGATTTTTATCATAAACTTCCAATCCACCCTATCATAGGCCTTAGACATATCCAACTTAAGTAAAAAACCTTGGTTTTTCGAGGCTTCTAAAGAATGGATATTCTCATGAACCGTAATAATGGAATCCAAAATCCGTCTGCCCAGAACAAAACCATTTTGCTGCAGAGAAATCAACATCGGGAGAACCCCAAGTAGCCTAGTGGTCACCACTTTAGAGATGATTTTGTAAAAGGAGTTGCATAAGCTAATCAAACGAAAGAAATCAAAAGCATTAGCACTAGGGAACTTGGGAATTAGAACAATAAAAGTAGCATTAAGCTCTTTCAACAAATTCTTGGATCCAAAAAACTCTTTGACAACATTAACAACATCTTTAGCAACAATTTCCCAAAAAAAATGGAAGAAGAACATAGGTAATCCATCTAGGTTAGGGGCCTTATTCCCTTCAAAAGAAAAAATATCCTTTCTAACCTCTTCCAGTGATGGAATAGCAGTAAAAATTCTATTTTGATACACATTCAAAATGTTAGGAATAGCATCAATGAGGGTTTGTTGAGCATTCTCATCTAGCCTCTCTTCCGTAGAAAGAAGGTTAGCAAAGAACTAGATGGCCTCATTCCTATTCTCATCCTCCTCAATTTTAACACCATTCTTCAGGATATGAGTGATGTGATTGGACACCCTGTGTTTCATAGTATTCATGTGGAAGAACCTGGTGTTCTTGTCGCCAGACGACAGCCAAATCGATATGGATCTTTGTTTCCAATACTCCTCTTCTTTTGAAATAATATCATGGTATTTAGTAAGAATTTCATTTTCTCTGGATAAAAAGTCTCCCACATAACCATCTTTCTGAATTCTATCCTGAATATCCTTTAAATCATACTGAATGGCAGACTTAGTAGCAAAAATGTCCCCAAACACTTCCTTATTCCAAATTCGGACCTTGGTTTTGACCTCACTTAGTTTTTTAGCCATGCAAAACATAGCAGTACCACTGACCTTTATATTCCACCATTCTTGAATGCAGTTAAAAATATTAGGATGGGACAACCACATTCTTTCAAATCTAAAAGGAAAGTTTCTCTTACCCGACATAGAGTCAGCCACAAAACTTATAGGGAAATGATCTGAACCAATTTTGGAAAGAGCATTTAAAGAAAAAAAATAGTTATTCATCCAATTTTCTGAAATTAAAGCCCTATCAAGCTAGACTTGGATAAGGTCTTTCCCAACCCTCCTGTTAGACCAAGTGTAAGCAGCCCCCTTCAGGTCCACATCATGAAAACATTGGGAACTGATAAAATCCATTAGGTCCAGTTTACTATCCATCTAAATTTGAGAACCCCCGAATTTTTCTAACACAAGCAATGGAGTGTTGAAATCCCCCATAATGATCCAATTCTCATTACAAAAGCATGATCTAAAAGACTCAAGTCTTTTCCAGAAATTCCTCCTCGTAGATTCATTATTAGGGGCATAAATGTTAGACAAAATCCAGCTAAAATAATCTCTAATATGCTTAAATCTAGTAGCCACATGATTGGCATCTTCCCAAAGTGGAGTACCCTGAAGATAATCCTAATTCCAAAAATTCACTAATCCTCTGAAGCCCCCTCTAAACTCCTACCCTGCACACCACCATTCTTGAAGATCTTAATCTTTTCCACTCTATCTTTAGGCATCTTGGACTCCTGAACAAGTAAAATATCAGGTTTATGGTCCCTAACAAAATTGTGCAAAATATCTTGTTTATGGGAACTATTTAGCCCCCGAACATTCCAAGACATGAACTTCATTTCTTTAATGGGTTATTGCATTGACATATATCCAGGATGGTTCTTTGAACCCAATCCGCAATATTTTTGATGCATTCCTATTCTCTATGCCACTTTGTATATTTTCTACTCGAGCTTCTTTGGGCTCCACAATCCGCTTTTGATCTATTTCTTGTAGAAACCCCCACCGTATTGTTTCCTCGTTTGCTCTTCTTCTTCTCAACTTTCGTATATGAACTATCCTCATGAAGGTCGAGGTCCTCAAGTCCCATGAAATCTTTCCCATTCATGAAGACATCTTCAGCAGCAACTTTATTCAACAGAGAAAGACCCACATCATTCTTCACCTTACAAGTGTCCTCAGAGATTCCAAAAGTGGATTTCACAACCTCCAGAGAACTTTGAGAACTCTCTTGGGTAGAAGAATGAAAGATCTTCTCCCCATCCTCCTCTGAGCCCTCCTTACCACTTTCCTTACCTTGGCCAAAACAGGATGTTTCCTTTGAACCCTCTGCAACAGAGTTTGGAACCCACTTTTCTAAATTCAAGCTTTCATCCTACTTTTCAATATTCCCTCCCTCTGCATTTTCATCCTCCCCCTAGGATCCTATAGATCTCGAGTCCAAAAATGCTTTGTTATGAACATTACCATCTCCTTCTGGAACAACGAGGTTATCATTACCATTCAAAGGCTCCTCATCCATGTTAGCTTCCAGACTGGGGGTTTGACACTCCCCCTATTTTCCAGACCACCCTCTAGTACTTTCTTGTCCCCTCTATTCTCATCTTCTAGGGGTTTCTCCATCGGTTTAGCCCTCCATATCATGGTCTCCTTGGAAACCATCTTAGCTTCAGGCTTGGACCCATTATTTGGGCATTTCTTTTCCCAATACCCAAATTTTTACAAGTAAAACACACAAAAGGAAGAGACTCAAACTCCACAGCCTGAACCCACTTTCCAAGTTTTGACACAATTTCTATCGATGATGGAAGGTCAGTAGATTGAGTGATACCCACACAAATTCAGGAAAAAACTAGCCTTTTTTCTAGATGAATTCATGGCATCTATGGATAACAACTCCCCAAAGGAGCTGGCAATACCCCTGAAAACATCCTCATTCCAATACTCCAATGGTAAGCCTAGTAAATGAACCCACATAGACACTGCTTCAAAAGAGGCATCCGAGAAATTATATTTATTTTTAAATAAATGGAATTTATTTAATTAGTCAAAAATGATGAAAAGGTGAATTAATTAAAAAATGTTGTATTATTCAATTAATAGAGGAATTTAGGGTTTTGGATGCGAACTTATGTGAAATGTAGTGATGTTTGATGATAATGATGTTGATGATGTAAAAATGTTGTTTAGTATGTGTGATAAGTGTTAGGTCAGTTTTACATGTCTACAATTTGCCCCTTGTTGATACAAAGTACAGGTTGCTTTGTTTCAAAGGTTCGATGTTAAGATCAAGATTTTTTTTAAAAAATATTGCCCCACTATGCCCCAATGGTCAGCAGAATGATGGTAGGACTTTGTGCTACCCCCTCAAGAGGTTGGTCAAAAAAAAATATTTTGAGGTTAGGCTCATGACACTATTCTATTTCAGTTCACTTGTGGAGAGGACAAAAAATTAGGTATATAGGTCTCTCGTTGCTCATTCCAATGTTCCCAAAAAAGTATAATTTGAATGTAGGAAGGTTCCCTAAGTAAAAATTAGGGTTTCCTAGGTAAAATTAAAGGTTTTGAGGATTAAAATAGGTCATTAGGGTTCTTATTACCTTATTTGCACTTTGAGCCTATAGTGAATTCTTGTCTCTAGATTTTTCATTTTGTTAGTTGTCGAGGAGCAATGCCTAGGATTCATGTAGCCCCACATCATTTGGACTTGGTTTGAGAGTTTGGATGACCCATTAGCATCGGTGCCCCGGTGTGTACCCTCTTGATTCTCATTTTCGTCTTCTCATGTTCTCGTAATTTGTGCACAAAGTTCATCAAGTCAAAAGCACAAATTTTGGGTTTTCAACGCTATTGCATCGGTTTTAGCACTTTTGCAAAAACAATTATGCACTTGGCTTTATTCTACACCTTTGACTTATATTTTCACCTTTGTTTCTAGTATTTGATAAATCTTTGTTCTTTTGATTGCTTTGTTTTGTTTTCTACGCTTTTGCTTTATATTTGTGCTTTAGCAAAATGTTTTCACTTTTGATTTTGGAACCCTTGCTATATCTCCTCGCTTTTGCAAAAAAATTCCCTGCTTTGGACCTTTTTCTTTGCTTTTTTCTGAAATTCTATTGCTTTCATTTCATTTTGTATGTTCAAAGCGAAACCCTAACATCATGGGTTGAAATGATTGTAGGTGGTCCTTAAACCACTACAGTTGAGGGAGCAATTCCCCCGAGATCTATTTGATCTGATTGTCAGTTTTGATGTTTTGGAGAGAGATTTTCTATATGCAGTCAGGCTATGTCACATTTGTTACATGCCTCCCATCCGATGTCACATGGTGATGATGACCACACTCATGGAGTAGTGGCATTCAGAGACTTCTTCATTCCATTTACCTACAGGGGAGGCCACCATTACCCTTGAGGATGTATGGAGGATTCTCTGCATACCTATCCATGGTGAGCTTGTTATATATGTTTGATGGGGTACCTGTGCTATGCGGCGTGTGCTTGGTGTCATACATTTGGAGGTTCGACAGTCTGAGATTGATTTATCAGAGTTTGTTGGCAATGTTGAACCGGTTTCCCTTGTTCTTTGTGGTTTGGTTTTAGGGTTAGTTGTTCCTGATAGGAGAGATCGCAAGTTCCCTGTTGAATGGGGTATATGTATTGAGGACATGTTTGAGCATGGGACTAGATACACATGAGGTCCCTGTCTTCTTCCCCACCTCTATATAGATATGAATGAGGTTGCATATCGAGGTGGGAAATCCATTTCTGCAAGTGTCTCTCTTTTACATGTATGGGCCTAGGAGCACATTGTAGTGACGTGGCTTGATGGTATATAGGATCGTATTGATGGTGATTTGTACTCCTATCATTATGGAGAATTTCTACATTATACCTTTTATGGGGATCTTTTGTACTGGCATCATGTGTTCGATGGCATGCTAGGTTTTTTTTGGAGGCCTTATATGGATTGTGATGCATGGCTGGAGGATCAGGAGCAGCTAGTATAATGTCACTATACTAGATGGTTTTTTTGTCAGTTTCACTCTATTCTAGAGTGATACTTACCTAATAGAGTGTGCAGGAAATTTGGAGAGAGATAGAGTCAGTTTCCCGATGCATATCAGGCTCGGTTCGGTTGAACTACCAGGGGGGTCTATGTATGGGGTCATCAGGAAGATAGAGATGTGATTATTGCATTCAAACCTCTTGCCCTGGTCAGATGGGATTGGCTAGTGTGTTTAGCGGATCTAGGTACCACTCTCGATTTTGATCAGTGGTGGGCATGACATGTGCCATTGAGATTCATAGATCCTGGCAGTGATCCTACAGTCGATAAAGCAGGCATCACAAGTCGTCGTGGGGAGTGGTAGTGTATTGAGGTTCTAGCTGAGTACCTTGGTTAGGCCTAACAAGATGGGGCATAGGGTGATTAGGCACAAAGTCAGGGATAGCTTCCAAGTCCCCCTCCACCACTTGGGGATGGAGATGCTCAGTTGGCTACAAAGATAGGGTGGCAACAGGCCGCGTAGGCACAAATTTCCATTGTGATAGCAAAGCGAGATGGTCTTTGTGTAGAGTGAGATACAGAGGTTGGGCATTGTCTCGTTGTTGAGACACAATTACAAGCTATCACTACAAAGAGGGATATTCTAAGGATCGAGCAAGATAGTCTTTGCACTAAGCGAGATCAACTATTACAGAGGGATACATACTATCAGGATCTCTATGATTCCTTCATCCCTCGTGCATAGCGACAACTAAGATTCAAAGAGCCTAGTGTTGTGGGCAATGGTTCCAAGTCAACTGGTCATTCTGTTAGATAGCCAGATCCAGATAGGGGTCTGCAGCCTAGTCTATAGAGTCCTCCCCCTTCCTGTCGGGTAGTGTTATATATGTACTTGATCTTTATGATGTTTATTGCTCAGAGACTTCATATTGTAGACATGATTTTGTATATATATTCATCGGCCCAATCAAGGCCTCATATATATATGTATTATTTTGTATTATCCTATCACACCTGTTTCACTATTGATGATGTACTATGACATTCTCCCTTTTTTGATGACGATATATATGAGATATACATTCTTTGATTCAGCTTATTTGTATGTTTATGTGATGATTATGGATGACGATGTATGATTATGTATGTTTATATATGTGTTTTTTGTACTTTTCTGATGTATGCATATGATGTGGATGGATGGATCATATATTGTTTCATATGATGTTTTATCATGGATGATCAATATATCGTTTGATATATGATGTTGATATATGATGGATGTATGCCTTATATATTATACATGATGTTTTGATTGCTTTATTATCATCATGATATGTATTGACGACATTGTAAATGCAAGATGTATATGGTACTAATGATATTGTGATGCAGGATGAATGTTAGTTAGAAGATATATTTGATTATGGATAGAAATTTGATGTTGTTATTTGTTGATGAGTTGCTTTCACTTTGCTTGGAGGCTTCACAATGTGAACAATCCTATTTGATGTAGCAAACAGATACGATGCACCAAGTTATTAATGACCAATGTGAATTTGTATCCATTGTGTGGAATTTGACTCTATATACAAAGAATATTCTTGCTCATAACATACATACGAAAACTTTGTTTAAAGCATATGATTTGGTTATGTTAAAAATATTTTCAAACCAGTCACACAAAGATATATAGAACACCAATGTGTTATAAAAGAATGGTGCGCGAAGGAGAATTGGTGTGAAAAATTATAGAAGGCCAGCGATCTCACTGGGGAGACTCAGTGGTAGAAGGAGAAGAACAGAAAGGAAGAACAGAGGATGCCGCAGCAAATCAGCAAGAGTCCGGTCACATCCTATAATGGGTGGATAAATTCCATCTACATTGTCGGCAGAACCAAGAAAGTGAGATTCAAATCGGGCACTTGAACAACTCCCAGCTTACAACACGGGTTGGTTCGACCTCGAAGAATTCTCAGAGACCAGAAGGTCGTCGTACGCACAATCAAAGATAGAGAACTTGTGGGAAAAGGTGTGGGTAGTTTCGGGAAAGAGAGCACCATGATGAGCAACTAGATTCCAATTGGCGTGATAGGGGCGAAGGTGCTCAAAATCAAACCAGTAGAGTATGGAGAGCGAAAGGTCTGCCCAACCGCTAGCCAGAAGGGGAAAACAAAGTGAATCACTAGATAGGGGAGGAATATGAGTTTAGAAGGAGAATCAAACAAAGAGACCATGACTTGCTCAGAAGGAAAATAAACTGAAGAAATTACCATTCTAGGGAAAACAGAGCAGCCAACCTACATCCTCGGGGGAACAAGCTATATCAAATGCCTTTAGAGCTGATTGAAAAAGGGTGCACAGACTTACAAAGAGAGCCCTGTTTGCGAAGTGGACTAGCCCTTTCTGCTTGGTCGATGAGATGAAAACCTGGTGGGAGAGAAAATATGCAAACCAGGTAAGCGTCACCCCATACCAAATTCTTTCTTTCTAATAGAATGCATAGACCAAGACTTGCAATTGGAAATATTAGAAGGTGATCCCCTATTTATGAATGGCCATTGGATTCACTATCTAAACTAGAGAGCTAGTTTTCATCCATGGAACTACCGATTAAACCAAATCCCAACCTGTATTAAGGGTGGATGAGGATTTCATCAATGGGAAAGAAGGATTAGAACCATGTGTCTTGGTAGAAGTTGATGAAGGGGTAGGAATCTACAAAACCGTTGAGATATTGACCAAGTTTGGAAGTTGGCAACAAGAGATTGAGGTCTGGGAAGGATCAAGATCTAAGAACTACCTCTTTAGGAAATCACTTCAAGAAAGCACTTCAAATAGGACGTCTGGTGCAAACATAAACAATAACGAACAAACTAAACCTGGTGTTGAGCTCTCACAAGAAACAAACCCAGAAGCTAGGATCGATGTGGGGAATGTTATGCCAGCCCCGAGAGCCACAAGTGGCTCCCCCAAGGAATCTCTCACTTCCCTTTCCTAGGAAAATGGTATTCTAACAACTAGCAACATAAAAGTTGAGCATGCCCTCATCGCCCTCATGGATGATACACAAAACTTCCAAAGGGACATTCAAATCCAATTAAAGGAGCTATCTGATGGAGGAGAAAATGGTGATAGTGCCCTCATGTCACCTGAGACTGGGCCTCAGAAGAAGTCACAATACTTTGAAGCAATCCCTGATGCCCCCTGATTGAAGAAGGAGAGGATTTACTGTAATCAGATGAAGAGGACAATGATCAATTCTTAGATGGAAAGGGTGAGCTATGGGAGGAGGCAGAGGAAGGAGAATTACTAGAGATCAGGCAACTAGATCAGTCTGAATCAAATTCAAAAGGCCCCAATATAAAGAAAAAAGCCAATAGGGTTTGGATGTCAAACAGAGCCAAGTTGTTGATTGCTAGAAATGCCTCAGCGCAGAAAAACTAATGATAGGGAAGGAGAATCTCCTTCCTGCAGTAGAATGAGACTCATAACATGGAATGTCAAGGGTGTCAATGCCCCTGACAAATGGCACATGGTCAAGAACCAAATTGACCAATCAAATGCAGATGTAGTACTATTTCAAGAAACAAAATGTAATAAGGAGGAAGGCGAGAAAAGGTTGGTCAACTGGAAACAATGGCAAGGTCATCTCAAGGAGGCCTCAAGGGCTTCAGGGGTATTGGGGGTCATTTGGAACCCTCTCACAGTGGTAGGAGAAATAGAGTCAGAAGCAGAGAAATGGAAAGTACTCAAGCTCAAAGATATGAGAAGAAACAACTCATTCACCTGCATCAATGTGTATGGGCATGTTCCAATAGAAGGAAAAAAGAGGCTATGGGATAAAATCTTTGGGGAAATAGAGAGAAAAAGACTAGAGAAAGGAATCATAGCAGGAGACTTCAACACCACCCTAAGCAATTTGGAAAAATAGGGGGGAGTGGGGAGAACAATAGTCGTTCAAAGAGACTTCCAAGAATTCATTGACAAAAGCATTCTTCTGGATGTTCAAGCAAAGAATGGAACATTCACCTAGTCCAACAGAAGAAAGGGATTCACCAACATTGCATAAAGGCTAGAAAAATTTCTTCTCTGGGGCGATTGGGGAGATTTGGAAGGAACCCATGAAGCCCAAATTCTCCCATTCACTGGCTCAGACCACTTCCCAGTCCTTCTATCTTTTGGCCAGATTGACCCTACCAAAGGATGTCCATTCAAATTTGAATACATGTGGTTGAGGGAAAAAAAATTGTCAGATTTAATAAGCACTTGGTGGAATGAAGTGAGCTTCAGTGACAAAACATAACTCTACAAGGTTAACAAAAAACTGGGTTACACAAAAAATAAGTTGGAGTGGAATAAGACTCACTTCAAGAATATTTTCCAGGAGAAAGAAAGAATTGAACAAGAAATTCAGGCCCTGAATGAGCATGTAATAGAAAAGGGAATGGATGCAGATGACTTTGAGAATGAAAAGAGCTTAAAAGAAGAACTGGCAGAAATCCTCAAATGGGAGGAGTGTTATTGGCACCAAAAATCAAGAGAAATATAGCTGAAAAAAGGGGATAGGAACACAAAGTTCTTCCACAAATCAACCATAGCCAATAGAAACAAAAAGAGGATTGAAGAAATTAAAAAATCCAATGGAGAAACAACCCAATCAACTGAAGAAGTCAACAAAGAGGCAATTATTTTCTTTGAAACCCTGCTAAACAAGGAAAACCAAGTAAACAGGGCTACCAGGAACAACTTGTTGGTTGCAATCCCTTCCATCATATCAGAAGAATAGTACAAGCTCCTCTTTCAAAAGATATCCCTGGATGAAGTAAAAGAAGCAGTCTTTCCAATGAACCCGGATAAGGCCCTAGGCCCAGACAGTTTCCTAGCTAGTTTTTTTCAAACCTTCTAGGATATAGTAGGAAAAGATCTTGGAGCGGCAGTGGAGGAATCTAGGAAAAGAATGACTATGCTAGGGGCTGTAAATCATACATTTTTTTCTCTAATCCCCAAGAAGAAAGATCCTCAAACAATGAGTGACTTCAGGCCAATCACCCTATGCAACACAGTGTACAAAGTGGTTACAAAAATAATTGCAAACAGGCTCAAAAAAGTGTTGATGGAAGTCATATCCAAGGAGAAAAGTGGCTTTGCTCCAAGCCAGTTCATAGTAGAAGGAATCATCATAGCTCATGAAAAAATCCACAAATCTAGGAAAAACAAAGAGCCCTGTATGATTTTAAAGCTAGACATCCTCAAAGCCTACGACACGGTAGACAGGAGCTTTCTATTGGAAGTATTAAGAAAATTTGGGTTTGGAGAAAATTGGGTAAACTAGATCCAAAGCTGCATCTCTACTCCAAAATTATTGGTCCTGGTAAATGGAACAGCAAATGGATACTTTACTTCCTCCAGGGGGTTGAGGCAAGGTGATCCCCTTTCCCCATTTTTGTTCATTATCATGGCGGAAGTGTTGGGTAGGGGAATCAAAAGGCTAAGAGAGGAAGGTAGTTGGAAAGGAATTCATGTAGCCAATGGTCTGGATCCCTCGACCCACCTACAATTTGTTGATGACACTATCCTAATGGGTGAGACAAGTAGAAGGGAAGCAAGAGTGATTAAAAAAAATTGAATGACTACTGCAGTGCATCAGGACAGGACATCAATTGGGGAAAATCAAAGGTATTTTTCTTAAACACTCAGCCAAGTCTGCAACGAGACATAGCAAGGATTCTAAACTTGAAAGTTGCTACCTTGCTTGGTTGATACTTGGGAATTCCCTTATTTGCAGGCATCAATAAAATTGCTACTGGGAGAACTTAATAAATAGTTGCAAGATTAAATTAAGTACTTGGAAGGGAAAATGGCTATCCTCGGTTGGAAGACTCCTGGTGGTCAAATCTATGTTATCAACCATCCCAGTTTACTCAATGTCATGCTTAAAACTCCCCAAAGCAATAGAAGATTTTCTCACTAGAATTTTCAGAAGGTTCTTTTGGAGTGGCACTAGTGAGCAGAACAAATTTCCCCTCTTGGCATGAGACAAGGTTTTCCTGCCCAAGGAAGCTAGAGGTGCAGGGATAAGGCAACTTCCCATCATGAATCAGGCCATGGGAGCCAAACTAGTATGGGACATTCACACCAAAGGAGAACAAAGATGGGTCAGAATCATAAAAGGAAAATACCTGGACTCAGATGACCCAACAAGAATCCTCACAACTATGAACCCCCCAAGAGGTTTAGCAATATGGAATTACATGGTGGATTGGAGAGACATAATAACAAACCATGTAACTTGGGAAGTCTGAGATGGGAAAAGTGCATCTTTCTGGAAAGACTCATGGTGCGGGAAAGTACCCATTGGCAACAAATTGGGATTGGAGGAAATAAAAGAAGAGACTATTAAACTTTGGGGGAATAAGGTGGCCAATTATGGAAAAATGGTCTCAAATCAAGGAGTCTCAAGTTGGAGCTGGAATGACCTTCAACCTCTCAATGCCCCACAAGACCAAAAAGAAGCCCTGGCAAAGATCCTCAAAGAAAGATTCTTTGTACCATCCATTGAAAAGGATCAAATCAAATGGTGTGGCTCCTCAATTGGAACCTATAAGGTGAAACTAGGATACAAGGCTAAAGAAATTACAATAGCACGACATGATTGGCCATGCAAACTATTCTAGGGAAACAAATGCCTACCCAAGGCCGGTGTTTTTGCATGGCTGGCAATTCAAAAGAGAATTCTCACAAAAGATAGGCTAGCCAAACTTGGAATCCATGGCCCGAGAAGATGTAGCCTATGCAAAGAACATGAGGAGACAAAAAATCACCTTTTGTTGTCCTGCCCATATGCAATTGAGTGTTGGAACCTTGTGAGAGCCAAATTAAATCTCCAAAGCCCTATGCCAAAGGATCTTTCAACATGGTTTAAGATGTGGCCTCAAAAAGGAAACAAGTCAGTGTTTGGTGGTATCTGGCAAATCACTCCATCCATAGTTATTTGGGAACTGTGGAAGGAAAGAAACATAAGAATATTCTAGGGGAAAGAATTGAACAAAGATAGACTTTGGGACAAAATTGAAAGAGCCATTGTTGAACTGGTCAATGAGGATGCTCGGCGCAAGGAAGGTAAGCAAAATTTTTTCTCAAACTGGGATGATTTTATGATCAAGAACTTCTCGGGCCTCAAACCACCCAATCTAATCGGGAATAGCTCCCCACAATCCAACAGGGTAATGAGAGCAGAGACAGTTTGACAAGCCCCAAATCTAGGGTGGATAAAGATCAACTTTGATGGTGTAGCCTGTGGCAACCCTGGACCAAGCGGGGCTGGCTGCATTGCAAGAGACTCTCAAGGAAAGGTTCTAGCAAAAAGTTCCATACCTCTAGGCACTTGCACAAACAATGAGGCAGAATTCAAAGCAGCAGTGATTGGTCTTTAGTTAGGTCGAGATCTAGGTGCAAATCAGATCCATTTGGAGAGGGACTCAATGATAACAATCAATGCAATCTGCAAGGGCTCCACCCCTAACTAGAAACTAAACCATTTACTGCAGCAAGTCAAGAAACTTTCATTCGGGTTCACAACCTTCAAATTTAGCCACATCTACAAGGAAGGAAACACTAAAGTGAATGAACTGGCAAAAAAGGCCTCCAAACTTGACAAGTAGGATGTATACGTGGTCAGGCGTCAGGAAATTCTTTGGTATCGGAATAAGTAGTGGTGGCGATCAAAAAACACATGGAAATAAAGGCAACCTCTAAGTATCATTCTTGACAAGACAGAGGTCAGTACCAAGCACTCAAAATGAAAGAATAAACAAGTCCCAAAATTCTCTTGGAAAAAAGACGGAGGGTGTATTAATAATCATCCTTGGGAATGTGTACCATCACTAAGGTAAGTGGCTACTTGACACGCTCAAAGGCCTTGAGTGGTACTCTAGACATCATGAGAAATTATGGCCTTTGTATACAAAGAAAGATATTTTTTTATACTATCACAATTACATTTCATAGCCAAGAGAGCTCCAGAAACATCTAGAAGGTGAGGTGTGAGGTGTGGAAAATGAAGATGCCGCTAGCGCTAGATACGGACAAGTAGATGTAGGATTTCAGAGGGGAGATAACGGACAAATGGCTCCAAGGAATGCTACAATCTTCCCATTCTCTCATCCTCTGGGAAACCAAGAAGATGGTTGGGCCAGAATTTCTGAAAGCCTATCATAGAGCCAGAGGAAATATGGATATCCCAGAAATGTTCCTTGTAGTCCTACTGCACATGGGAGTTTCAAAGGAAATAAGCAAAAAACTGACCCAAATGGTCTTTGTGCATGCTTGGCTGTGCGAAATAGACGCAGCACTGGATAATGTGGATGAAAATAGGAAAATACCTATGCCACAAAACTACTACATGTTGTTTATGAGAGGCCACGAGGTGATGAAGTTTCCCCTGATAAACACAATCGACTCAGAAGGCTTTGAGAAATTATGGGATGAGAGGGACA
Organism: Sequoia sempervirens; assembly: GCA_007258455.2. Classification (NCBI taxonomy): domain Eukaryota; kingdom Viridiplantae; phylum Streptophyta; class Pinopsida; order Cupressales; family Cupressaceae; genus Sequoia; species Sequoia sempervirens. The sequence goes on from VDFB02281492.1 coordinate 934,942,101, forward strand.
TAAATGTCTTCTTTCTCCTCAGGGTAGCAAAATTGAGCACCAATCTTCCTCATGGTTGGGCGACGAGGTATATAGCGGTCAAGGGTCTGGACGGGGAGATAGTTGCAAGTGATGATGACGACTGGGACCTGGGAGAAAGGGAAGAATGGATAGCCAATGATCAAAGGGACCCAGAGGAAAAGGCCAAAAGCCCAGCACATCTAAACTGTGGCATAGATTGCCCGATAATTGCAGGCTTCAAGGCATACATGAAGAGGTGTGAGTCTGAGGATGATGAAGATTGAGCAGTGCAAGGATGGTACGGTTATCTGATAAGTAGGTTTCTAGCAGAATGTTGAAAATAGTGTTAGAAATTGGTTTTTTGGAGTCAGTCTCGGGTGTGGCATCTGGTAATACAAGTCTTTTTGTAATTCTCTATGTCTGGGTAGGTAGTTGATCTGGGTTGGCCATTACTATAGAAAAATCCTCCTAGAGTCTCTCAGTATTTCTCTATGTCTGGGTAACTAGCGGGTTTGGGATGGCCATTACTACAGAAAAGGCCTCCCAGACATTTTTTGGTTGAAACTCATGTAATATCTTTCAAAAATCAATACAAGGTGCTGCCCCTAGTAGTGTTTTAATGACCAAAAGAAAAGAGATATAGAACACCTAACATGCAACTGCTTCATGAATTGTTTCAACATAACTTCCATACACTCAATAAAGCAAGTATTTGCCATGGTAGTATTACAAAAATATCTTACAAACAACAAATCAAAATGACGCTCAATTGCCCCCATTCCTTCTTCTCTAAATCCTTATGGACATCCTCGAGAGATCCTGGGAATGAGTCAATAAAATAAATCATAAAGATAAAACTATAAAAAGATAAAAAACAAAGTTTTTGTATCATTCCATATTTGTTTGAGGTTTCAGGACTACTATTATCCGTTGTTGATCATGTCTATCGTAGGAACGGATCCATTAAGGCATATGTTAGGATGTTGTTGGTGAATTATCAAAAGATAGGTGGTTGATACTTTTTCCTTGTTTTCGTCTATTTTGCGATCAAATCTTTGTGATTTTTTTGCTTGAAAGTTCTAGCTTGTTGTTGTTTGCTTTGTTTTTTCAAAGGGTGAGTGTGATGATTTGTTTATTATGGGTGATAAGTTTATTGTGGATTTGTGATGATGGGGTCATTTCTTTTTGATTTTTTGAGTTTTATGATGTTTTTGTTGTTTTCAAGGGACTAACCTAGGGCCTCAAGGGCTCATCGAAGCTAAGCCTAGCCTACATTGTACACACAAAGCCTTGTAGTTCGCTTGGTTTGAGTGTTTTTGATCTTTTAGATTTTGTGAATATTTTTGGATTTTGTATTTTTTTTACTAAGTTGAAATAAAGCATGATAAATACCTAAGGGGGCTTACCTGCAGTCTCGCGGGCTGTTAATCCTTGCCTACATTGTATACGCGGAGACCATGTAGTTCAACCAGTTGACTCAATGCATAAATTTATTTTTGGGATTTTAAACAATATTGTTAAGCTGGATTGATATTCCACTTTGTGCCCAGAGGATATGTTGCAGGAAATTTACTTGAACTAGTTGTGAGGTTCATGCAAATGTTGATATCTTCGACTATTTGAGTGAAGGAATAATCCAATGATGTCGTTTTTTTTTTTATGTTTTCAAATGTTTTTTATTTTGTTTTTTTTGATGTTTTTTATTTTATTATTTTTCTGATGTTTTCAATTTTGTTGTTTTTTGGATATTTTTTATTTTGTTGTTTTCTGGATGTTTTTGATTTTGTTATTTTTTGGATGTTTTTTATTTTGTTGTTTTTGACCATGATAGGATGCTCAAAGATCTAATCCTCGACCAGCTTCAAGAATTTTCCCCCAGTTAGAGATAAGACTACTTTCCTCAATCATAACAAGCCATGGTTGGATACATGTTTTATTATGAAATGGATGGGTGAATGTTGTGGATAGTACTGATAGATAATGATGCAAGTCTTATTCAAACATAGCGCCTGTTTGCTAGTTTTTCACTATGGTACCTATTCTAGAAGTGCCACAAAAGTGGTTTTCACTTAAAGAATGTTTTATTTCTCTTTACTATTTTTCTTTCTTTTTTATTTTTATTTTTAGTTTTTTCTATTTTTTTGGATTTTTACCCTTTTTCCTGGGGTATTCGGACGTGCTTTATGTGTATAACTTCTTGAGATGGTTGTTTTTTAGCGGTTCAGGTAAGGGTTCTCCTTTAGGAGTAGCCAGATGATAAGCCCCAGAACCATAGCTTGTTGTGATGATAAATGGACCTAACCAGTTGGGTTCAAATTTTCCTTTGCCATCTCAATTCAGTTGTACCTTTTGGTTCTCTTTGAGAACTAGGTCACCAACTTGAAAGTTCTTGTCCTTGATCTTTTTGGCATATCTTTGTTTGATCTGATTTTGATAAACCTGAAGATGGTTTAACACGCTCAAACATCTTTCATCTAGGAGCTCCAATTCATTTAGCTTGGATACCCGGTATTCTTCGTTGTTGACCATTTCCTTTAATGAGATTCACAATGAGGGGATTTCAACCTCGATAGGTAAGACAACCTCTGATCTGTAGACCAAGGAAAATGGTGTGGCACCTATAGGTGTTTGAATGCTGGTTCGATAAGCCCATAGGGTTGGGTTTAGCTGCAAATATCAATCACAACCAGTTTCATTAACAGTCTTTTTTAGTATTTTAGTATGATTTTATTGGATGCTTCAACCTGACCATTTCCTTGGGGGTAATAGGGCATGGAGAATCTATGTTGGATAGAAAATTGGGAGAAAATTTATTGGACATATTGATTTATAAATGGAGTTCCATTGTCTGTTATTATCGTTTGGGGAATTTCATACCTACAAATCAGATAATTCAGAAGCAATTTTGATATCTATTTTCCAGTGATGTAGGTCAATGGAATTTCCTATATCCATTTAGTGAAATACTCTATTGTTGTGATAATAAACTTGTGCCTATTAGATGAAGTGGGAGAAATATTACCTACCAGGTATAATCCCCATTGCGAGAAAGGCCATGGTGTGGTGATGGGTCTCAACTCCTGTGTCAGTGCATGAACAAGGTCACTATGTTGCTAGCATTGATGAAACTTTCTAGAATACTAAATGCATTCTTGTTCCATGGAGGGCCAATAATACCCCGTTCTAAGCATTTTTTTGGACTAGGTTAGGTCCACTAGAGTGGGACCCGCAAACACCTTTGTGTACCTCTTGTAAGGTTGTTTGTGCTTCTTTTGCATTAAGACACTAGAGTAACATACCATCTAGACTATGATGGTATAGGGTATCTCCTAGGATTGTAAAGCAGGAAGTTCTATGGGTGAAGGTTTTCTTTTGAGTGGTCGTTAGTTCAATTGGTACAATACCATGTTGGATGTATTCAAATGTATCTTGGTACCATGGTGAGCTAGGACCAACAACAACACATACCAATTCTGATTCCAGGATGTCGAATGCAAGTACGAGTAGTTGTTCCATGAGGAACTCATACTTAGGAACATTTTGTGGAATATCAAGAAGTGAGCCTATTGTTGCCATTGTGTTGGCAGCTCTGTTTTGTTGATCTGAGGAACTTGTTCAAAGTTTATTGTGACAAAATATTCCTTGAAGCTATCCACCAATATTTTATATGACAACAACTTGTCGTCTTTCATCTGGTACTCATCGTTCACCTGACTAATCACTAGTTGAGAATCTTTGAAGACATGTAGCTCTTTTATTCTCCATTCAATAGCCATTTTTAGCCCTGTGATAAGAGCTTCATATTTTGAGATATTGTTCATGCATGGGAAAGCGATCCCGTAGGACTTGGGTATACTATCTCCCTATGGTATGAGAAATAGAACACCTACTCCAGAGCCATGTTGAGTGTGGGACCCATCAAAGTATAGAATCCAATGGCATGTTTGTTATGTCATCAAGATACTCTCATCGGGAAAGTCCATTGTGAGAAGCTTTTGATCATCTATGGGTGCTTGGGCTAGCTGGTCTGCTATGATTTGTCCCTTGATGGCTCTTTTATCCACATACTCTATATCAAATTCACTCAGGATCATCACCCATTTGGAAATGTGGCTTGTTAGGGTTGCTTTTGCTAGCAAGTATTTTAGAGGGTCTACTTTTGAAATCAACTTTACCTTCCTTTTTAAGATGCAGTGTCTTAGCTTTTGTGTCACAAATATGACCGAGAGACACACTCTTTCTATGGGCGATTAGTTCAACTCATAGCCCACTAGTGTTTGGTTGATGTAGTAAACCACCCTTTCTTTGTTATCATCATCTAGCTAGGCTAGGATAGATCCCAATGTTGCTTGTGTGGTGGATACATAGAGTACCATTTCCTTGTCTGGAATAGGAGAAATGAGTACAGGAGGAGTAAGTAGGCAATCCTTGACTTGTTGGAATGCTTGGTCACATCTCCCATCCCACTTGAAGGTGATGTCCTTGTGCAAGAGATGAGTGAATGGGTAACATTTGTCAACCAGTTGTGCGATAAATCGCCTGATGGATTGCAGCTTCCCTTGTAAACTCCTCAGTTGTTTTAATGTCTTTGGCGGAGGAATCTCTATTATTGCTTTTACTTTTGTAGGATCCACTTCAATCCCCCTTCTTTACACTATGTACCCTAACAGCTTTCCAAATGTTACTCCGAACACACACTTTTTAGGGTAGAGTCTCAAATTATATTGTTCAAGCCAATCAAACACCTTTGCAAGATTGGTCAAGTGATCTCCCCTTTTGATGGACTTTGCTAGAATGTCATCCACATAGTCTTCCATGATTGTATGTAGCATATCATGGAAGATGGTCGTCATTTCTCTTTGATATGTTGCTCATGCATTCTTTAGACCAAATGGAATTACATTCCAATAGAATGTCCCCCAAACACAAGTAAATGTTGTTTTGTGTTGATTATCTAGACAAATTTCTATCTAGTTATAACTGGAGAAACCATCCATTAAGGATAGCATCTCATGTCCTACTATTAGATCCACGATCATGTCGATACTTGGGAGGGGGAAGTCGTCCTTTGGACAAGCTTTGTTCAGGTCTTTGAAGTTGGTACAGATCCTTATGCCCCCAATAGGCTTTGGCACTGGTACTAGATTTGATATCCATTATGAATAGTCAATGGGTCTAATGAAATCCACATCTAGTAACATCTTTAGTTCTACCTTTACCAATGATGCAATATGAGGATGCATTTTTCTAAGTTTTTTCTTGATAGGCTTTGCTCTAGGGGAGACAGCCAAATGGTGTACTACTAGTGTTGGATCTAGTCTAGGCATATTTGAATAGGTCCATGCAAAGTTTACTTTCTGGTTGTTGATGAATGTCGTGAAGTTTGCTTTCTCTTTAGGATCAAGTGATGTCACATGGTATGTTATCTTTGGGTCCTCTGTTGTGCCAACATTTATGGACTCTACTTCTTCTACTAGGAGCATTGATCTTTCTTGATATTCTGATATGGGGAGATTGAACCCTCCATCCTCGGGTGCCTCAGGGAGGTTTTCATCTTCAGATGCATCCTTTATTTTCTTCTTTTCAAGATATGTTAGATCCACATTGTGGTCTTCTCTAAGGGGTCACATATTTATTTTTATGTTTTATCTTTCATTTTTGTGACTAGAGGGTTCAATATCTCCACCAAAGTATGCATCATGTTTGAGTTCCATGATGAATCCAGCTTTGTGATCTCCTATTGGTATGTTTGTTCAAAGTCCCATGAACTCCACGATTGCCTCATAGTTCTATAAGTGATCTAGAATAGGTGTATGTTGTTGGTCCCAATCTATCAATTGTGGGTAGCAGAGTAGTAGGCTATCATCATTATCTGCAAAGCTTACAGAGGTAGCTGAAAGGGTTAGTATGGCTCTGGTATCTTTTTCCCATTAGATGTCTAGATCTTCATTACTAGAAGTGGGGGAATCACATCCAGTGATAAAAGAAGGGGAATCTCATTCGTATTTGTTAGAATTCATTTCAAAATAATAAATAGATATTGGGAATTGTTTTAATGAATTGAAGAGGGAACCTATCAATGTTAAAGTTGTTGAATAAGTCTTCGATGGGTAAATCATTTTCCATGATATGGTGGATATCTAGTGCCTTAATGCTAGCAGAAGTTTCTTGTTTCTTAAAAGAGGTTCGTCCAGTTTTTGGAGTAACCACACCTTTTGGCTTATAACCCAGTCCTATATTTTTATTTTCGTGTTCCACTATGATAGGCTCCCATCAACCTTATTTGTGTAGTCCAAGGCCACCTATTCCTTGATATCCCATTTATTTAGCTAATTGATAACCTCTACTGTTAGGATCAATTAGAATGGGTTATGGCTTTTCTAGTTCTTTTTGGTCCTCCTTGTAAATCATGGATGAGAAGTCCTCTTTGAATATTTCATATTTCATGTCTCCCCACTTGGTGAATCATGGGTTTGGCTATCATTTGCACCGCCTAAGTAGGCTTGATCTCTTTCGAACCTCCATAGACTTTAGGTGTTGGTGGAAGCATGCCAATGCAGAATGCTTGGTTGAAGCAGTAGTTTCCATTACCCATGTCTAGTACTTGGACCTTGGTTTATGTTTTCGGTTGCTCACTTGATATGGTCTTGGTTGAAGTCGATGGTAGCATGGAAGGGTCAACATATGAAAATGAATGGAAGGTTATTTCATTGCTAGGTATGCATAGGATTTTATTATACTTCTCCAACTTTGCACAAAAATGGAAGGGTTCAGGATCAACATATAAGGTCACCTATTTTCCTTCATGGGGGAACTTTAGGCATTGGTTAAAGGTCAATGATACTACTTTTAATGCATGGATCCAAGGGCATCCTAGGAGGATGTTATACGGCAACTCAAGGTCAAGTACTTGACATGTAGTTTCTATTATGGTGGCTCCTATTTGTACTAGCGGCTTAATTCTTCCTTTTGAATTCCTCTCAAGTCATCATAGGCCCATATAGTGATACTTTTTACTTTGTCTATCACATCGTTAGAATACCCCAACTATTTGATGAATTTTAAGGTACAGATATTTAGACCCACACCATTATCTATCAACACCCATTTGACCATGTTCTTGTGGACACCAACCTCTATGTAGAGAGCTTGGTTGTGGAACATCCGTTAGGGAAGATCTCAAAAAAGACTAAATGATTGTTTTCCATGATTTTTCCAACCATGGCTTGGAACTAATTAGGATCAAGGTCATCAGGGATTGATGCTTCCAATGCTTTTTTCAATATCTCCCTATGTGTGAGTGATAGTTTTAGCAGTTCTAGGATTGAGATTAAGGCTAGGGTCTTCTTTAGCTATTCCATAATGCTATAGTCATCTGATGAATTAGTTGTGGGTCTGGGTGGGGCTCCTTATATTGTAACTCTCCCTTGATGAGTAGTTACATTACAGTTGTTGTCTCCACCTCATATAGTCACTACATTTTCCTTATTGTCATCAACTTGTGAGAGGGTTCCTAGAACTGTGTCACCGTAGGTATAATTAGCATTATGATAATCATGGTCCTTTCCTTTGTCATTCCTTTTGGTGTGGTTTGGTATTGGGTTTGTGTATATTTGAAGGTCTTTGTTTCTGGGATGATGCTCAACATCTACTTCTCCTTTATCTATCAAGTCTTGGATGAGGTGTTTGAGTCTCATGCATTTTTTTGTTGTATGTCCTTTTATTTTATGGAATTCGCACAAGTATTTCTTGTTATACCATGGTGTCTTGAAGCTAGGTCCCTCATAGTTTGGGCGATCATTTACCTTGATGAGGTTTTACGACACTAGTTTACGCATGACTGTTTCAAGTGACTCACCTAGTACTGTGAACTACCTCTTGGGTTGATTGATTTGCCTTTGTTGCCCTCCTTGATTTGTTTGTTGGTTGACTACTTGATTGTTCTTGGGATAGGTAAGTTGGTTGTTTTGTGCACTATTTGGAACATAGCTCATTTGTGCCACTTGAGGCTTGTTTTGAGGTACGTTTTGTGCATGCCATAATGCTCTAGCATCAACTACTTCATCTTTTGTAACATTTATGTTCTTTTCCCAGATCTTAGGTTTATCGTTTGAACTAGAGGGATTGTCTTTTAAGTTGTTCAATTTAAGAACTCCCCTTGCTATGAGGGCTCTCTCAATATGTAATCCTTTTTCAATAGTTTCTTCAAAGTCTACAGGATATAACATAGTGAGTTGGTAGTTGATCTCAGGTAGGACATTTGAGATGAATATATCTACCAACTCCTTGTTAGGAATGAGCCATTTGCATTGACTAGCTTTGTGCCTCCATCTTTGTAGGTAGGAGTTGAAGGACTCTCCTTAACTCTGTTTGATTGTGGATAAAAATGTTATAGTGATGTCTTACTCTATGTTGAATGAGAAGTGGCTTATGAACTTGCTAGATAGTTCATCGAAGGTTTTAATTCCCAATGACAAATGGTAAAACCACTCCATAGCATGACCTATAAGGTTGTGTGGAAAGAGCCTCATGAGGTAAGCATCATTGTTTTGTACCTCCATACATGACATTGAGAAGTCTCGTACACACTTTACTAGATCTCCTTTTCCTTTGTACTTGTCCAACATGGGTATTTCAAAGTTTTTTAGAAAAGGTAAGTAGTGATGGAGTGATCGAATGGGAATGGACATATTTCCTAGAGGGTGTAGGTCTTCTTTGTTTTCCCTACCTGTATGTCTTCTATCTTTTGTTCCATTGCTTCTAGTTGTAATTCTATCTCTATTTTTAGTACCTTTGATTGCAAGTTTTATGTGTAATAGCCTTGTTTTCCTACCATGCTTTGGTCATAAGTTGGATATAATGGGGGTATTCAACCTTGGTATTTTTTTTGAACATAGAGCAGGTTAGGTCCTTGTTGTGTGTAAGGAGGGTTAGCTCCTTGTTGAGTGTAAAGAGGGTTAGGTCCTTGTTGCTAGAATGAATTATACTTAAGGTTACCCTGTTGATGTGTTAGCAGGACACCTTGTTGGTAGGATGAATTGGGAAGGGTACCATCTGGTACACCTTATTGGTGGTATGAACTATGCTGAAGGTTTCCCTGATGGTGCATTGGTGGGTTACCTTGTTAATGGGATGACTGAAGAAGGGTGCCATGTGGCACACCTTGTTGTTGGAACAGACTATACTGAAGGTTTCCTTGATGGTGCATTGGCAGTTTACCTTGTTGGTAGGACGACTGAAGAAGGGTTCCCTTTGGCACATCTTGTTGTTGGGATGGACTATACTAAAGGTTTCCCTGATGGTACGTTGGTAGGTTACGTTGTTGATGGGATGACCTAGGAAGGGTACCCTATGGCACACCTTGTTGTTAGGGATGATATGGAAGGTTTCCCTAGTGGTGCATTGGCGGGTTACCTTGTTGATGGGACAAACTAGGAATGGTACTTTATGGCACACCTTGTTGTTGGGGCTGATATGGAAAGGGACCTTGATGGTGCATTGGCAGGTTACCTTGTTGATGGGATGAATTAGGAAGGGTACCCTATGGCACACCTTTTTGTTGGAGCTAATATGGAAGGGTACCTTGATGGTGCATTGGCGGGTTACCTTGTTTATGGGATGAACTAGGAAGGGTACCCTATGGCACACCTTGTTGTTGGCGTTGATATGGAAGGTTTCCCTGATGGTGCATTGGCGGGTTACCTTGTTGATTGGGAAGGGGACCCTGTGGTCCACCTTGTTGATGGTACTATGTGTTTTGGGAAGAGTCAACATTCAAAGTGTTTTGAGGTACATATTTTCCTGGGGGTGGATCGTTGTTTTGTGGTATGTACTAGGATGGACCTCCTTGATACTGTTGTGCCACTACCACCTATTCGATATGAGTTGGCTTTCTATACAATGGGTTTTCCATGGGTTGACCATTGTTTTGTGAGAATATGAGTGGCATGTTTGGAATCTTCGTGGGTTCAGATATATGTCTCACAACTGAGTTATCCCCTAAGGTAATAAGATTAGGATCTTTGAGAGCCTCCATGTTAAAATCTATTGGTAGTTTAGCACCACTCTATGCTAACTTGAAGAAGTATGAATTTGGGTCCCCTTTCTCAACAATCTGTCCATTAGTTTGAGCACCTTAGGGTTGTTGGAATGTTCAAATAATTCCTCCTCATTTATTTCCTCCTCGGTATCTACCTCCTCTATGACTACTCTTTTCTGGGTCTTGGTAGGATTGTTCTATCACTTCTTGTCATTTGTGGTTTAGCTCTTCCTCTCTGAATGTGTCCCTGTACGTGGGTATCTTTTGGGGTGTTTCAAGGTCACTTGGTTTATAGCCCCATGGGCCACCTTCGTCATTCGTGATGTTTGTTGGTGGGATTTTGGCGTTGTTTTTATTTGCTTCCATGTTCTCCCTATGTTGTGATCTTGTAGTTGTCATAAACAACTACCAAGATTTTTTGAGCGTTTTCATCACTCCTAACTATGGAAAATAAATGCTTTTTCTTTTGTTGATTTGTGTTTTAAGGAAAATGAATTTTCTTTTGTTTTTGGATTTTATATTGAAGATCTAAGGGTGGTTGGCCCATTGAAAAAGTGGAAATGGAAATGGTCTAGTCAATTTTGACGAGTGCGATATCTTCTCAAGATATACCCTTTGGAAAACTTTAGAGTAGGTTGGTTCTTTGAAAGTCGTAATATGGATTTCCACTTAAGGATTTTGCTCTTGCCAAAGATCATGAAGGATAGATACCTATTGCCACGTAAGAGGTGGTACACATGGGTCTTTCAGCTGCTAAGTTTTTTTTTTCTTCCTCTTTATCTAAGATGTTTGTTGCGTTTCTCCACTGGTTAGGTGTTTCATTCTTCTCAAATATGAAGGTTCTTAAACTGCTAATGATATCAGTTTTTTCACCTTCAATGTGTGTGAGACCTGGTTGTAGGATAGGTTCCGCAAGGTTCAGTTGTAGAATGGGAGTATTTGGACACCAAATGATCATATGGTGAAAGTATTGGTGTTTTGATATGGTTTGTTATGAAGCTCAAGACCCTAAGGTTTGAGTGCTATTTGGAGGTGGCACTATTCTTGGAAGTCAAAATACTGAAAGGCCTAGATTGATATCTCACTTCTCCTTCTAGAGGATATGTTGCGGAAAAGATTACTTGAACTAGCCTTAAGTTCAAAGTACCTGTTGATATCTTAGAAGTGTGAGTGAGGGAATAATCCAGGTTTGTTCTTTTTTATTCTAATTTCCAAAAGTAGGATGGAATGTGGAGAGTGAAAGAAGGATTATATGACTTATCTAGGTTTTTGATTGTTTTGTTCTAACAAGGACCCTATAAGCAACTTTAGATTGTCTTTCTAGTTTTCTATAGGACAGAGCAATAGTGATGAGTTTTTGAGCAAAAGTGCCAACCTGTGAGAAAATGAGGCCAGATTTATCAACTGTGGCCTAAAATTTGTCAAGTGCACTAGTTTTTGAGAAGCAAGTGCAGGATGAAATGTCAAGTGCGGCCTCTATCAAATGTGGTGATGACTCAGTCAAAAGCAGGCTTTCTTGGCAATTGCGGGTAGTTTTTAGGAAAGTGTGCCAAATTTTGAGAAGCAAGTGTGAGCATAAAATGAGAAAATGCACCATTTTTGCATCAAGTGCGTAGATTCTATCAAATGCAACTGATTTTCATCAATGAAATTTGTAGGGCAGAGAGCAAAATTTAACTTTCTCTAGAAAGTGCAAGTAGTTTTGGATCAAGTGTGCTAGAAATAGTAGTAGAAGTGGCCTCTGTGTAAATTGGTTTTCCAATTTCAATATTTTGGTAGGAATGTTGATGTTTTTCTTGCATTTTTTGGATGTTTTGATCTGTTTCCAGATGTGGCAAGTGATACAACAACTTTAACTAACTCAAAAATCATGTACTTTTGTGACATGTATGTCTATGGCTTTAAGTTGTGAAATCACGATGCCCAAGCCAAATTTTCCAACGTTTGCTTTGAGTCAATGTAGCTTACAATTAAAGCCTGAATATTCTGAAACCTTTAAGTATATCCTTCAAGAAGTGCAAATATAGGGCTTTTCTCAAAAGTATACACTAAGTCAAAGGGTTTGTGATTCAACCATCATGTTTAGTGTTTATTTCAATATGTTCTTTTTAGCTCAAGCACAATGCTTGATGTCAAAATTTATTTTGAATGTTTTTGGCAAGTTTTACATAAACAAACATTACAACCATAGAGATAGAAACCATCCTTTTTGGTAGGCTTGCCTCATGCACTGAAGGGATGATTTTATATGCAACTTATGGCATGGGCCTGAAGTCAGACATGGCAAGTAACTTCTCATAAGTAAATTTTGATGCACCACTTTCAAAGAATTTTTTTGGATAAAAGGGTAGCTTCTACAAACATTTGGCTCTTAGTAACGTTTTGGGGTTATTAGTTTTAGATGTCTATACATGTAGCGTTTTGCTCAATTAAGAGGCCTCCCAACCCTTTCAGGTTTTAACGTATCACAACAAATACTGGGGGAGACATACGTCGGTATAAACAACATCACCCGGCGAGTGAGAACTTTCCTCACACCCACAATAATTCATATAGTGGTCCAAAACGAGAGTACTACTTTGGTCGCCTATGAGTTCTTCAGCGTGGGATGTGTCTCAATAGGGAGGCCCTCTAAAAGGTATACTTTGAAAAGAAAGTGCAAAGCTCAAGAATGTTTTTGCTCACCCAAGATCACCAAAAGGTGCAAGGGGAGAAGAAAAACACCTATATTTCCAAACATTGAATGCATGAACTACAGTTCATCACAATTTAATTCTTTTTAAGCACCTCGTGTGGTGATATCCCCAAAATATGTGTGAAAATTGTAACAATTTTCCCTTTTTTTAATTGCGCCAACATGAAGTATTATGGATATCAATCACTAAGATAGCAAAAGTGCAATACGAAAAACTAATTTGTTCATTTTTAAGCCCAAAACTTGAGTGTTTCTAAATTGATCCTAGTCTTACTTGGTCAACAAAAATGAATGTAAGCGTGTGTCAACAAAACGAAATCATTATGGTCAACAAAAAGAAAATCAAACACTCCAAGTGTTACTTTGAAAGTTAAAAACTTTTTAGAGCACCAATTGAACTGTTTGTTTGTGTTTGTTCTTTTCATGCACCAAGGGAAAATTCTCTAACTATGAAAACTTGGAAAGAGTTCATTTTTAGAGCACTAAAAGTTGAAGTGTTTGTTTGTGTTGTTCTTTTTATGCACCAAATAAGAATTCCTAATTTGAGAAAGCTTTAAAATGGTTCATTTTTAGAGCATCAAAAACTGAAGTGTTCTTTTGCGTTGTTCTTTTTATGCACCAAATAAAAATTCCTAATTTAAGAAAGCTTTAAAATGGTTCATTTTTAGAGCACTAAAATTTGAAGTGTTCATTTGTGTTGTTCTTTTTATGCACGAAATAAAAATTCCTAATTTAAGGAAAGAAGTTATGAAAATTGTGATTCCCTTTGATCGTTCATCTCCCCTACAGAAAAATGTTAGTGGTTTCTCTATCCTACATACATAACCATTGATACCTATCACACATTACAAACAGGCATTTGTTAGCATTAAAAATCAAATTAAACTTGCAAATCTCAGACACAGGTTTGACAAAGAAAAAGTGCAAAAAAATCAGCAAGTGTGCTCTCTATCAGAGAGCAAAAGCATTAGAAAAAAGAAAGTGCGCCCTCTGTCAAAAGACAAAGGTGCTAGAAAAAGTCAAAGGCACCAGTTTCAGGGTCAAGTGCACTAGTTTCAAGATCAAGTGCATTGGTTTCATGAAATTCAGTGCAACAACTTCTAGAAACCTGTGCGTAAAGATTTTGCTAGAGCGCCTCTGGGACCTGTAACTTCAAAATTTGCTCACGAAATCGTTAGTGTTGGGGACCAAGGTCCCATCGGGTGTGCCAGAATATGTGAGGGGGAAAATCATAGAGCGTAAACAAGATAAATGCAAATGAAATAAAAGTTAATCTAAATCAAAAACAATAAATCTAGATCTATTCCTTCACTCATGAAATGACTTTCTAAGCTATTGAAAACACACAATGAAATCCTGTGATTACCAAAATGAATTCAAAAAAAAAGAAAGGTTACCATCCCATGGAGTGTGTTCACAAGATGTTGGATTGTTCATATCACTGTTAAGCCTCCATTGTTGCATGCAAAAAGCGTTGATGTAATGTGTGTGTTGATCAAAGAAATCTGTTGAAGCGTTGTCAATGTTGGTTATGATCTTGGCAGTACTTCATTGTGCAAATGATGTTGATTCTTTGATCCTTTTTTGTGAGGAAACAGGTTTGTTATATAGAAATTGTGATTTGAAATGGACGATCAGGATTATGTAGTAGCATATCTTGATAGACGGTTGAAAGATGTTGAGAGGAAATAGACAGGAATAATCTGTACAAAATAGATTATACAATTTGTGTGATTGAATAAATAGATTGAATAATCTGTGGGATTGAGGAATAGATTGATTAGTCAGGAATATAGATTGATCAGTCAAGAATATGGATTGATCAGTCAAAAATAGATTGATCAGTTCAGAATAGATTAAGGAATTAGGGGATTGTAATTTACTCAATCAAAAAAGTGGTTGAGAATGATTAATTAATTGATTTAATTCATTCATTCATTCATTCATTTTGGAGTTGAGCGTGCAAATCAAGTTTGACTTTTACAAATAAAGTTGCATTAGTTTGATTTGATTTTTTATGATTTTTTGAGTAGTTTATTCAAATTATTCAATTTTGGAGGGAAGGTGAGTTAATTAAATTATTATGATTTAATAATTCAATCGACTTAAGGGGAATAAAGTGATTTAGCGACGTAATTAAATAATTTGTGTTACTTAACTAATCAAGAGGGATAACATTAGATTAGGAATTTATTAAATAAATGTAATTTATTTAATTGGTCAAAATGATAAAATGTGAATTAGTTAAATATTGTTGTTTTGTTTAATTAATAGCAGAAATAGGGTTTCAGGACTTTGTTAAATAAATGGAATTTATTTAATTAGTCAAAAATGATGAAAAAGTGAATTAATTAAATAATGTTGTATTATTCAATTAATAGAAGAATTTAGGGCTTTGGATGCAATTGATGTGAAATGCAATGATGTTTGATGATAATGATGTTGATGATGTGAAAATGTCATTTTGTATGTGTGATAAGTGTTAGGTCAATTTTACATGTTTACACCATTATACATTTAAAATTAGGAGCCATGAAACTCATAGGTAAAGCATGTAAGAGAGAATATTCTAGGAGAGGGGATTGTACTTAAGGTCAATAAGAGGGGTAGGGATAGCATTTAGCTTAGTTTGCAAGGATCCTAATTGATGGAGGATGTGTTGGAGGATGAGGTTAATGGGATGTTCATGGGGGGTGTGTTGGGGGATGAGACCAATGTGATGAGTAAGAGGAGTATAAATAGGGGGAGTAGGTGTGGACATAAGGGGTGGGGTAAAAGGGGGTTAGTTGGAGCCAAGAGAGGTGTGTTGAAGAATTGGTTATGTACTTATAAGGTAGGAGGAACCTGGAGTGTGGAAAAGGTTTAGAAATAAGATTAAGAGTGGGGTAACTAATGACATAGGGACTAGGGGTGGGTTGGGGGATAAGGAAGGGGAAGGGGGGATAGTGTGATGGAGGATGAGAAAAGGATGATGAGGTTAGACATGTGAAGAGTGAATGGCTATGACAGAGTAGTTGAAGGAGGTAGAATATGTAAAAAAGGAAGGAATGGTGGAAGAATGAGGTTGGGGAAAAATGTTTAAAGAAGAAGCTTGGCTTTGAGAAGGAACAAAATTGTTCATGAATTGACCAATTCCCCTAAGGATGTCCATACTATAGGATGTAGTCAACAAGAGTTGAGATATATGCCATCCACAAAGGAAGAGGGACTATTTCCATCATTTAGTTTATTACCATCAACTTTAAGGATTTGAAGTTTGTTTATAATGTCGATTTTCTTTTATTGTTCAATGCATTCATAATGCACATCATCATCAAAAGTGTCTTCACCATTAAGATAGGGTGATTGATTCCTATTTTTAAGAATGTGGATGTCATTGTTTTCCATGATGAGGGAAGGGTTGAGACAAGGATTCCTTAGAGATAGGGTAGGTTGTAGAATATTTTTGGATATACAATCCAAAAGAAAGTATAGAAGGGGGAAGTGTTGAATAGACAAGTTTACCAAAATGTAAAGATTAAAGCAAATAAAGAAGAGCGATTTTTGAATCCTTTTTAATATTTTATGATTTTCTAATCTAGAATTTAAGCTTGATAAAACATATTAAATATTATCTACATTCTTAAATTCTAAACTAGAGAAGAGAAGAGGTTTGAAAATGAAGAACAAGGGAATAATGTTCAAAGGGCTTCACTAGTTGAATAGTTAGTGTAGCTTTGTCATTTTAATCTATACTATGATGGATTAGGGGAAAGAATATGGAATTTGCATTATGTTTTTGTCTTCTTTATGTTGGAATATGTTTGTCGTTGCACCAAAAGATTGACCTATTAAAGCCTTATACAAATGCCAGAGATAAGTAGATCCGCAGGAAGCGGTTAATCCATGTACCGAATATGAAGGGATATGTTGGCTATTAGTCCAACAATCCACACCCCCTCAACATCACCTAAGGGGATTCGAACTCATGACCAGACTCTAATATCATTTGTTGGAATGCGTTTGTCGTTACACCAAAAGATTGACATGTTAACGCTTGATACAAATGCCAAAGATAAGCGGATCCACGAGAGGTGGTTAGTCCATGTCCCAAATTCGAAGGGAGACGTTGACGATTAGTCCAACACTTTATTCTTGGTCTATGTGTTAGGAGGACAAATCTCCATGTGGTTCTATTTGATTTTATGTGGTGGTATTTGTGTAGTTGTGGTAATATCCTTTTGTCATGGAGGTCTCTTGTATAGCTAGGATGACATCCTTTGCAACTCTGTAACCTTTTAATGTAATAAAAGTTAGCTACCTAGACTTGGTAATGTTGTAGGCACCTTTGGGGGTTTGTCTGGAAGAGCTTGAACAACAAAACTTTGTTGATGATGATTAGGCCCCTCAAAGATTTGAAAAGATTATAAAAGTGAAATCTATGGAATTGTGCATATAGATATTTAGATGAATGATAGGGTATGTGTATGTGCAATTGTGGAAATGCAATAATAGCTTATATTGTGTTGTAAAGCACCAACTGTTACTTATTGTGGGATTTATTTTGATGATTTTGCTTAATCCTCTTAGTTATCTTTAATTTAAATGGTTCCTTGATTTAATAAACATTTGTCATGATTGTTTACGTTTTCATTTGGATGTGAGAAAGAATAGGGATGTGAACTATAATATAAAAGAAAATATCAAAATATGAAAAATAACTTTTGAACATTGTAGGCATAGATATGATGATGTTGAGTAATGAGTATTGAAATGAAGTCAATGTGTGTTAGGTCTAACTAAAAGATAAATGTAAAATGATTACAAGATTAGAGACTATTTGCATACCAAACAATCATAAAAGAGCCATCATAATATGATCAACCAAAAGTGCAAGCTTTAAAAAAATGTTAAATAAACACACTTATCTCAACATTTTTACGTCGAAGGCGTGTCCCTCATTGAGCTTTCGAAGCTCACTTTTGCATCGGACGGCTGGAAACCACGGAGGCCCTCGGCAAGGTTCTACATCTGTGCAGAGGCGTTGATCCTTCCACTGGCACAACACACATTTTTGCGGGTGGTTGAGCATTTACTCCAGTCGTCAGGATTGTTGTTGCAGCCTGTTTGGTCGTGGGTCTTGAATGCACATGACAACGCATGCCTTGAAGACTCAGCTGGATTACCTTGATAACTGTCGCTCAAGCAGCTGGGAAGATGAAGAAAATCTGTGCAAAATATCTGAGCGGAGTAATGAATGTCTTTGACGGCACGACAGAATGAGGGAAGTCGGTTACTCCTTTAGTAGATGCCCCAAACCCTAAATTCATATTCATATTTACATTTCGGGTAAAATATTCTGTGAAGAGATATTTGTGCAGAATCCTGAGGTAAGTCGCATTCCGTTGAATTTGTCAATAGTTCACGTGTCTATTCTATTCCGTTTGATGGATGTCCTGAACCTGATTCGAAATCTCCCATTTTGGGCTACGCAGGAAGGAACAATACAGAACTTGGGGTTTCCTGCAAATTCCTACGACCTCTGCCCATTTTCTCTCATTGGCATCATTGATAGGTATTTCCATCTGCTTCAAATTTTCTAGGGTTTTCCCTCTTTACTGAAACTGTTTATGAGTTAGAGTATCAGCTGAATTTAGTAACAAATGCATTAAGATATATATATTTCAAAATATTCTGTTTCAAAATGAGAATAGTCTCACTGTCATGGAATTTTATTTTCTCCCAAATATGGTGGAAGAACTCCATAATCTTTTTATGTGCCAAATTACTGTTGAAGCAAAACCACATTTTCTAGCCTAGAATACATGACGCAACTTACTGCTTCTCACATAATATTAATTTCAGTGATAAAGGAAAATGAGGGATTCGTAGGATTTACCTATTATTCAGTGTAAGATTTGCCTCTGAGATGGGCACCAGGATAGGGAGTGTTTGAATTCTCACGAGCAGCTGATTCCGAGGTAGGGCTAGCGGCATAAAAAAAAAAACCGTAATAATGATATAGAAACAACAGGGTCTTCAGCTGGCTCGAAAACCCTCTGTACATTGTGTTACTCTTGTGCGAGTGTTGAACACGTGACCCCTCTATTGTGCAGTTTCCCATTGCTTTAAGTCCCCGGTAACCCTTCTGTAATCACAGAGTCTGCCTTTTGCTTAAGCCTCTAAAGGAAATGGGCGTAAAAGCAGATATGGTGGAAGTTGCAGTCATCTTCTCTCTTCATGCGTTGTTGAGAGCTGTAGAAGTGTTCATTCTTATCATACTGCACAAATCATGTCATTGTGTGAATGCTGTCGATGGGAAGTACTGGGCAGAGTTCACATGAAAGGCATTACGAAACCTAATCAATAAAAAATTCAAAACCAATCATGGAAAACTTTATGAGAAGCAGTATATTGCAGGTGGGATTAAACACTGCTTCCCAATATTACAAATCTTCGTAATAACTGTCAGCTATCGAGGATTTTGTTGGGGCGAAACTGGGGTGCAAGTGGAATGGAAAAAGCCCGCAGCTCCTGTGACATAGTTAAGGGTAGAACCATGCCCTTCATTGCTGGACAGGACTATACTCAGATAACTATCCCAAGTCCTGCAATGATTCAACTAGCACATTGCACAAATTGAGATTTTCTTAACCATAAATGAAACTGGTAGTAAAACCAATAAGAAATCTTGACTGCCAACATATTTGAATTGACCTGTCAAAAAACCATATGAAAAAGAAAGGGAAAATAAAACATAATATAATCAAAACAGTATGTTGAACATCTTCGTATGATAGAACATATAGTGCAGCTCCAGAGTTTGCTAGGGCAGCGATTGCCATTCCATGCAAGTGGAAAACACAAAATGAAATTAAGTTTGGTGAGACAACAAATAAAATAAATACGTTTAAAATACACCACACCCTGCTTCCTAATCGTTGTTTTCTGGAGGTCAGCGTGGGAAAGGAACAGAGTAGAAGGAGGGACGGCTATGGCGTTTTAATGCAGAATTCTTAAAGCCACCGCCACCAGACAGGAGCCAGCAGCCCTAGCGTCTGCTCCTGACGGAAGTCAAGCAGGAGGGGTTCAAGATTTAGGGTTAGGGTAGCGCCCGGTTTACCTTGGAAAAAGAACGTGTTTCCATGTGTAGGGAGGAATAGTGCCTTGAAGTACATAATGAACATACGTGGATGAATCTTCAGCTAGACATTTAGCAAGAGCGCGCTACGAAGTATGTGGAAAGAGTGCCCGATACAACCTTAGTAAATTGAAGTAATAAATCATACACTCATGGTTGAGGCAAGTGACAGCTAATTATGCTTATTCATAAAAAAATTCATCGTCATTTAGAGGATAAATTGGGAGATCCTTAAGATAACATTTTATTTACTTTCTGAAGTTTTAGTGTTTTAAATTTTAGAATAATAATAACACTAATAAATAAATAAATATTCGGTTATATGTTTTAAATTTACCATAATTATGGCCCTTAATTATGAAAAAATTGGTTTTTTTTTTTATACATTCATGTAATACATGAGATCTAATGATAGATCATTTAGCAATTATGCATTCACTTAGAAACATTGAAACACGACTGAAACAAAACCATTGAATTTAAATATATAAAATGCTATTAATATACTGCATATATTATATATTATAATATAATCATTATTAAAATCTAAAAAAACATTCTATAATTTATATTAAAATAAATAATTATATATATTAAAATAAATTATATATATGTTTAAATAATTAAAAAATTAAACATATAATTTATATTTAAAAACTAAGAAACCTGCCATAGAAAAAAAAACCTACAAAAAAATTATATAATTTATATTAAAATAAAGTATTTCAATATATTAAAATAAATTATATATGTTAAAACAAATTATTTATATATAATAAATATATATTACAATATTGTAATTATTAAAATAATTAAAAAATTAAACATATAATTTATTATTTAAAAAGTAAGAAACCTAAAAACTCCTTTGATTTCTTCCTATAATCTCCACATTGGAATATATTGGAAGACAAATTCAAGCATAAGAAGATAGTAGTAAGGATATAAAATGAAATTAAGAGCATGTTGCAATTGGTAGTAGATTATCACCAGAATTGGGCTTTCACCCACGATGATCATAAATATAAACTTTGCTTGCTATTTGAATGTAAGTATTGGCTTTTCATTAGTTGGAACCATATTAAATGCATCTGGCCAGCAGAGTATATTTGTGTTATAACCATTCTATACAATTTTATTCTATTGTTCCTTACATATGCAACTTTGTAGTGTTCTCAATTTACAATGCATTAGACACAGATGTCAGTCACTTTGCTACATTGGCCAAAAAAAATAGACCATTGTTACATTCTTTCACTCAAGTTTTGGGGGTGCTACTTCGTGATAGAAATCTGGAATGGGATTTTCCTTAAATGAGAACCTTCTCATCTTCTTCAACTGCTCTTCCTGCTGTTCTTGTAATTTTCTGTGAAAACACATTAGCATTCTACAAGCATGCATTGAAAGAAATTTGGCCAAGCAGTAATGTCTACAACCTTAAATTAAGTAAATGCTTGCAACTGCCAATAACAATGTAGGTGAAAGCTTCTTTTTCATGAAATGATGACCACAAGTATGAAAGACAACTATTCTTACCATTACCAGGAAGGCCATGATGCTTAGTTCGATTTTTAGCAGTAAATTCTTACTCTTTCCACTTCTCAGGTCGTTCTGCTTTTAGAGGATTCAGTTGTTGAAGGCCTAAAAACATACAAATAAACTTGTTAAAAAGAATAGACATGTGTAATAGAGACTAAATAAATATTAACAGGCAAATGATTCCCAAAAATTTGCTATTACATACTAATACATTGTGCCGTTCAAAATTTTGGGTTAATTTTTGTTGCCCCCTGAAACCCTGAAAATTATATAAAAATAAATAAAATTGAATTCAAATTAATTATTGTTAATAAAAACATGCCATTTATTTATTGAAAAGACTTCAATGAAGGACTGTCCTCCAGAAAGCCTATGCATTGTATTATCTCAACAATCACCAAAAGGGCAGCCCAATTCCACCTTGGTTTCTATGACTCCACTTGATCCACAGTAGCAGAGATTGAAACTGTCCTGGGGACAATAGGGCATACCCATGCCATTTTAATGTACACTCAATCACCTACTAACAATTTGTATATATTACAAGCGTGTGAGGTTCCTATAAATTGTTTGACCCCATGAAAGAGTGAGACAACATCTCATTGAATATGATTATTGCACTGTACACAGCCCGTAATGGCTTAATCTAATACCAGCCCATAATGCTCATTTTTAATTGTGTGCACTGCTTTTTAGTATAGGGTAGCTGCTAACCGTAGTGCCTAGCGGTGAAACTAAAAGCTTTGCAAGAGAGTATGGATATCTATCAAAGGATAATAGAATGGGGATTTTTTGTCAGATATTATAGTTGGAAATGCTCTGGTTGACTTGCACGCAAAAGTGGAAGCATACAGAAGGCAGAAAAATGTCATCAGTCATTTCAGATTTGTATTTAAATTCTTCAAATACTATACTAGAATTTGGAGAGAGTATTACCTCTTCTCTTCTACTGTATACCTCTTCATCATGTAACATCAATGTAACATCAATGGTTTAATCTAATAGCAGCCCATAATGCTCATTTTTAATTGTGTGCATTGCTTTTTAGTATAGGGTAGCTGCTAACCGTAGTGCATAGCGGTGAAACTAAAAGCTTTGCAAGAGAGTATGGATATCTATCAAAGGATAATAGAATGAGGATTTTTTGTCAGATATTATAGTTGGAAATGCTCTGGTTGACTTGCACGCAAAAGTGGAAGCATACAGAAGGCAGAAAAATGTCATCAGTAATTTCAGATTTGTATTTAAATTCTTGAAATACTGTACTAGAATTTTGAGAAAGTATTACCTCTTCTCTTCTACTATATACCTCTTCATCATGTAACATCAATGTATACTTTGGTGCTAACCCCAGTTGCATTTTCAGGACGTCTATTCCTTTGATAGGCAAGTATATCTCCTTTATCATCAACTCCCAAAAAAATAGACACTCCCCAGCCACATCATCATCAAGCTCTCTTTGATGTCATGAGATTATTTCCCCTAACCTTGCTGTTTATGATAGTCTATATCATGCATTGTATTATGGTTTGGTCATTACACCTCATGACTACCCATCTCAGCTTTTGACTGTCCATAATAGAGCATACTGTCCTTGCATATTCAATTCTCTAAAACCCTTTAAGAACCTTGCTAACTATCACCATCACCCTTGACTGTCAAACTTTCCCTTCACTGCGTATCTTCTGAGTTGGTTCAAAAAATGAAATTACCATATTTCTTAGAAAATGAAATTTGAATAGTAGTTCATATTCTTTCTCTTCTAAATCACCAAGATTCTATGCGGCTGAAGTGAGAGCTGGCTAAAGATATCCCAATCTTTTTTCTGAAAGAAGAAATTTAATTAATGAAAACTAATATACAAAAAAATGCATCAGAAAAATAATATAACTGTTGTTATAAACCAACAACTTATTAATCAGCTAGATAACTGTCCATGAACCATGAGTCCAACAAAGAGCAATAATCATCTGTAGAATCATGATGGACGAACCCAACATGGCATTGTCATATAAAACAACAATTATTTTGCAAATTGTTGCTGAAAACCAATCGGTTCTGCTACACATAAGAGTCCATTTTCCCAACATCAAATAGTAGAAAGTTGTCTCTGTGTATGCTCCAATACAATTGATGGAAATGCAAAACTGTTGTATCATATCGATGTCATTGCATTTGACAAATTCACTGCCAACCATTTACCATCAGAAAATTCATCAATAACAATTTTCCATCGGGTGAATTTGTCATGATGGTGAATTTCCCCATCGTGCTTTCATTAGAATTTTTTTTCCCTATCTTTCTATTTGCATATACATCGGAATGTTTCTTGATCTCACTAACAAAATTATACATAGAAGGTTTTGTATCTATTTGGTTTCGTAGTTATTCAAAGCCATATTATTAGAAGTGGGTTTGAATCCTATATATCTTTTTATCTAAATCTCTTGTACTTTCCTCATTGTTATATAGGTGAAGTTATCTTAAACTAGATATTTGTATATAGTTTCATACAATAGATTCTTGTGAAAGCTCTACAACTTCAATTTAGAGAATAAATATTGTATACAGTTTGTAACTTGATATCTAGAAATGTAATTTAAATTTGGTTCTCTAGCATGTCCTAAATTTAGATAGTAGCCACACTTACTTTCTACAAAATAAGGTATATAGTATTTAGCTTCAAGTAGTTTGATTTCTCATTTGTAATTTTGTACATATATAATCTTTAACCTTACTCATCCCAGGAGATGACTACTACTCCCCATGTCCCTGAGATTATCCAACCCATGGTGGCTGACTCATGTGCATTCGTTAATAGTCCAGAGAATGTTGGAATAGATGCCGCACACCTCGCTGCGACCATATCAACCAGTTGCCAAAGCATAGTCCACCAATTTAAGGACATTTTCCAGTCATCGCCCTCAGTTCAAGATGTCGACATTGAACAATTGCAGGAAACACTTGCCTTGTTTCAAAAGAGCTGCACAAAATTGGAGGCTCTATGCACTTTCCTAAGAGAAATATTTTATGACCGCCACTACCAACAAGATGGAACGGCTGCTCTGGTGCATGCATATGAAACATACCTCCAAAATATGTGATAGTTTAGTTTAGCTTGCTACTATTTAACCTTTGTACAAATCCATAATTTTTTGATATTAGTCCAATCAGAATGCGTATACTTTGATGCTATGTAACTAACAAGTACATATCCATGTACATAATATGTGCCATTTTCTCACATTGTGTGCACTTTTCCTATATATTGCTCAATATGTAAGTGCCTTTCAAATTACTATGATCACTATCTATTGTAACTACCACAATGTCTACTCTTAATCTATGTAATCTATTGCATAGCAACTTTGAATTACTTGCTCTCTTCTAAATTATATTTGCACATCCTTTTAATTTAGTTCTATGATGTTCTTGTTCAATTTCGTATGCTTCTCACCTTATGGTATTAGGCTAGCAAATACACCTACACTTTTATTCTATGCAATTAGTTGCTTACTTCTAAAGTTTGAGCTAGCCCATGCTTTTTTAGTCTACAAACACTACAAATGCATCTTACTTCACTTTTTTTTCCCTACAAAACAAGAGATTGCCACAAAACCTTAAAATCACATCTTATGCCATACAATGGTTTCTCGCATTTTCCTTTGCATTTTTTTTAGGCATTGCTTATGCTTGCTACACATAGTAAACGAAAACTTACTTCCAATTGATGCCTATTATAGATCACAAATCCTATACATGAAATACAATCTAACAAAACCTCCTTGCACCTTCTCCAAGCCCCAACAAATCCAAAGACTTTCATACTTGAATAAAATCTTTCAATTTAGTTCATACGAAAGATTGTACAGACCAGTTTGCATTTCTTGATTACTACTATAACTTTGTTTTGATACCTAAATTCCATACTCACTTTGCTTGCAGGCCCTCCACTTCCATTATCTTCGACTATTGTCATGTCTACTTTAACTACAAATGCCATTGCCGACATCCTTTCAGGCATTCCTGATGTTGATCCCTTTCTACAAGTTACATCTATCGACCCCATTCAACAACCACAACCTACGCTCCCCAAGTATCATATTCAACTATCAGATGGAACACACACACACCCTGCATTGCTGCCCACGCAGTTCAATGAGCTTGTTTTGGAGGAGGCTTTAGTCAAAGGCTCTATTGTCCACCTCAAAGAATACATCTGCAGAAAGTTTCACAAATTCACGTACGTTCACAATTACCTTCTTTAATTTGGTTCCTCTTCTTTACACATGTACATAGCATTCACTTTCAATTTGTCCTTATCATTGCAGGGCTATTGTAATTCATAGCTTGGAAGTCATTACAAACAATGCCTCAATCATTGGAGCTCCAACTGCGATTAATGAAGCTACAACTTGTATGCCCTCTAGCAGCTCTCTGGGTTCGTTGTCCAGTAGTCCAAATCCCAACACCTCACTCAATACACCTGAACCACATCCCATTGCATCCTTGACCCCAAACCATAAAAATTGGTCCATAGAAGGTCGTGCCTTGAGTAAGAGCCCAATTCATCATTACAAGAATGCAAGTAATGATGGGAAAGTTTTTGGCTTCGATTTTGTAGATACCGCCGGATCTGAGATACATGTAACTTGCTTTAATGAACTTGTAGACAGGTTCTACGATGTGATAGAGTCTAATAACACTTATGTCATCTCAAATGGTCGTATCAGAGTCCGAAACACAAAATACAGTAGCGGCCACAACCCATATGAATTATTCCTACACAGCTCCTCAACCATCAATACATCCACTTGCATAGAGTCCACAATACCCACCCACAACCACCATATTAAAACCATTGAATCATTGATGTCATTACCCATTAACTCCCTTGTAGATGTCATTGGTGTCCTTCTATCTATCTCTCCAGCATCAACCATTCGCAAAAGGGATGGCTCTGAAACAATAAAGTGTACAGCCACAATCATGGATATGTCAGGCCGAACCATTGATATCACACTTTGGGGTAGCCATTGCCAAATCGTAGGGAAGCAACTAGCTGGCCTTCCCCTCCAACCCAACCCACCAATTATATTGATCAAAAGTGGTCGGATAACCTCATGGTCTAGAAAATCTATTGATACCATCTTTCCTACAACCATTGTAATCAATCCTAACTTGGTTGAAGCCTCAACATTGCAAACATGGTATGCCAGTATAGGGATTGGCCTTCCTTGCCTTTCCCTCTCAAAGAGCCAAGTATCAACCGACAAATTTGAAAATCCGATTCTTATTTCAAGTATTGTGAATCCAACCTCTCTTGAAAAACAAAATATTTGTGTTAAGGCCCGTATCACAAAGCTCCACTTAGACAATTTTTACTACTTGTCTTGCCCTCAGATGGTTGACAACAAAAAATGTAAGAAAAAGGTTCTACAAATTACCCCAAGTGCTTTTAAGTGCCCCAAGTGTTCTGCAGAGATGGCTACATGTGATTTTAGCTACATGCTAAAGATGGACTTGCAAGACGGGACAGGTCATCTTCTTGATGTCACTGCTTTTGAAGAACCAGCAACAACGTTGTTTGGAGTTTGCGCAGAAGATTTGCAGCTCCTACTAGCAGAACCTAATGGTCGTAGCCAGATTTTGCAACCAATTCTCAACCACGAGTTCCTGCTAGCACTGTCCATCCAATCAAATACTTTCGGTGGCCGTGAATCTCAAAGCATTGTTATTATAGCTATTAAGCGCGCTTAGATTTTCTATTGTACTCTTTTCAAGTATGCTTATTGCATCACGTACAATTATCCGCTTTTTGTAACCACATCAAACAATCAAAAGAAAAAATTACTTTTTGCAATATTGAATTTGAAAAACATATATACATCTTTCCATATATACATGTTTCATGGTAAATTTGGAGTTACCACTATTTAGTAAGCTTTTCCATTGTACAATTGCAAACTATTAAATTACATATGCCATCACCATTTAGCGGTTACCATAATTCCATTTGCACTTAATACATTTGCGTTTTTATCCCTTTCAAGTTTCAGGACATTTACTATAGCACAAAAAAACATAAACAAACATTTATTCATTCGTATATTTTGTTGTTTCAAACGATCCCAAACAAAAATGGTTTCCTTTCAACTGATGCTTACACCAACCAATGCTTTCATATGGTTGTGAATGTTTTTCTTAGAAAATTGAAATTATTGCATCCATTCGGATACCTTTAACCTTCAATATTTTAGTCTTCTCAAATACAAAATTTACTTCTAATTTCCAACATTTTTATGTAAACTTGCAGCAATTTTTAAATGGATTTGGAAAACTCAAGATTGCAACAAAAAAGAGCACGCCGTAACCAACAAGAGCGCACCCGCTACCATGCGAAGAAAGACGTCATCAATACAAGAATATGACAAAGGAAAGAAAGCATGGCTAATGACGCTTCCACTTCCACCCTCCCATCCTCTGCTACACCCTCCCACCTTCAACTTGACAATACTAGAACACAAGCACATACAGAAACCTTGGCTAATGCCACTTCCACTTCCATACTCCCATCCTCCGCTACACCCTCCCCTCTCCATCCAACTCCAAACTTTGGTCAGACCTTCCTTGCTGCTAGATCTTCCTTTCATTCTACGCTTGACAAACTTTCAATCATGTCAACTTGTATAGTTTGCATGGAAAAATATCCAGGTATTAAGACAAAACTAGTACTTGGAATACCTACTTGCTACAGATGTGCAGCTGAAAAAAATGGCAATCGGTTCTCCAAATGGAATAACATGGATCCTGGTGAACAACCTCCATGTTTACGAAGACTAACTCAAGTTGAAGAGATGCTAATAGCTAGAGTCAGCCCAATCCTTCAAGTCACCTATGCAAAAGGAGGGCAACTAAAATATACTGGGCACACTATTAGCTTCCCTCAAGATATCTCTATGATTGCTACCCACTTACCTAGACGTATAGATGAACTAGACATCTTATTGGTTAATAGAAAAAACATTGGCCAACAAGACTATAGCTTCTATGTGAGTAGAGGTTGTGTATACGAGGCCCTACATTACAAAACCTCACATGACCCATACTATAGAGATGTACAATTAGATGTGGCTGCTTTAGCATGTCTACCAAGTGCTCCCACTAACATTGCCGACCTCCTATCTGCAACTACCACAATTACTAGCACCCCACCTACAAGCTCTAACCTTAACGATACTACAACCGTCAACCCTACTGAAGAAGACATTCAGCCCTCTACTTCCTTTGTAGCTAACCTTCCCCCAGCACACACAGAAGTCGAAGAATTGCGTTCTTTATTGCAATTAGGTCAAGGTCGACCAACTTTATGTATGGATTGGCCACCCCTTTCACCATCACCCGTCAATGAATACACCACTGAAGGATTGTTTGTTATGGCTTTCCCAACTCTGTTTCCAAAAGGCGTCGCCGCTTTCAAGCAACAATGCATGCAAGAAGTTAAGCTACATGAATATGCTCTCCACATGCTTCGGTACTTTGACAATAGGTTTGGCCAACACCCTCGCTTTAGGTACTTCATTCTGAATATTATCATGCATCATCGCAGCCAGTCCACAGCATCAGTGTTTGTCCATAAGCACATTAATACATGCTTTCCTGCAACAATATCTGATCTTCGCCAACATTTAAAGGACCTACCAGATGATAAACTTGCTGAACAACTCATGCGCTTTGGATCGACAATCCGTGGAACACGACCATTCTGGAACCGCTGCAGAGGGGAGCTCACTGATATGGTCCTCCAAGCTGGTTGCCCAACGCTTTTCTTTACACTTAGTGCAGCTGATACAAAATGGCCTAACCTACACAGTATTATGCCATCATCGGCACCTTCAAATTTGCAAGCCGCTTATAAGTGGAGGATACAAAACATTGTTCAAAATCCACACCTTGCTGCCCAATATATGCATCTCAGATTTACTGCATTTCGTGAAGAGGTTTTGGAAAAGCTACTTGGTGCAACCGACTATTGGTACAGGTATAATATCGCTCCCCTCACAAGCTTGCATTTACTACAACTTGAATTCCTCCTAAGTTCCTAACCTTGACAAACCGTCAGGTACGAATGGCAACACAGAGGCTCCGCACATATCCATGGTTTCCTTTGGCTACAAGCAGCACCTGATGTTGGGAAACTACAATGGGACAACCTTGAAGCAGTCCAAAAAGCCCTTACCTACATTGCCAGGCATGTATGTGCATGGAACCCTCGCTCACTACTATCAAGGAACCAACCAATTCATCGATCTCTTGCAGATGACCCTTGTTCAATGGACAACACAATGATCATGCAAACTAACCCTATCATCGACTACACTGAACTTGTCAACTGTGTTCAACGCCATACAAAGTGTACCTTACAAACATGCCTTCGAAGAAAGGGCCAATCCCTCCAATGTCGTTATAAAGCACCTTGGCCCATGCAAGAAATTTCCACCCTTGCCATTGATGAATCTGGCCTACCTAAATTTACCGCTGCTCGAAATGATGATCGCTTAAATCAACACAACCCATCTATCCTCTCTATTTGGAGAGCTAATATTGATTGTCAGCCTATTGTCTCCATCCATGCAGTCCTCAAGTATATTGCTAAGTATGCAACAAAAGCAGAGACCAAGTCAGAAACATACCACACTATGCTTTCTCGTATTTCAACCAATATTGAGTCTGACAAGCCTGCACCAACAGCTTTCAAAAAAATGCTTGCTGACACTCTTGTCGACCGTGATATTGGAGCCCAAGAAACTTGCCACCTCTTGCTTAAACTTCCACTCTCCCTGTGCAGTAGGACTTTTGTCTCTTTAAATGTGAACCAAAAAAGTTTTCAACGACTAGGGCTCTCATCTGAATCATCCACCACCTGCCCAAGTAACATTGATGCTTACATGATTCGTCCAGTTTATTTAGAGGCTATGTCACTTATTGAGGTCACCCAAAAGTGGACCTACAAGGCATCCCGGAAGCAAAGGCAATGGAAAGAGCACCCCATTAAAGCCATTGTTCGTGTCTCACCACGCTTCACCTCCATCCCTGCAAGAGACGACATTTGCTTCGAAGCATTTTGCTGGAGTGAACTACTTTTGTACAAACCATTCCGCAGCATTCAAAATCAGTTCATAATGCCCAATAGTAATATTATACAACAGTGGGAGAGTTTTGCAGACA
This sequence comes from Sequoia sempervirens, assembly GCA_007258455.2. NCBI lineage: Eukaryota > Viridiplantae > Streptophyta > Pinopsida > Cupressales > Cupressaceae > Sequoia > Sequoia sempervirens. The sequence continues at coordinate 934,972,722 of VDFB02281492.1, forward strand.
GTTACCATCCTTGGCATGTTCTCCGCACGCGCTTAGAGCCTTCAGAAGATACAGAATCTAGCTCCTCTTCAAATCTACAAGATATAGTACATGAGAACAACCCATATGAGTGGCAAGTATTATCAAGCCTCTACCCCAGCGTTCCTTTTCAATTTGATGAACTAGATATGCTTGGTCGTCGTGACATTGACTTGCACCATGATTGGGGCTCCTGCCAACTAAGTCCCCAAGAACAAGTATATGCTACTACCTACATTGAATCCAGTCGCCAGACATTTGTACTCCCCCATCTTCCCACAATCCCTACCCAACTTGACCTCTCTATCCAACAAAAGAAAGCATTTGATATAGTTTTCTCTCATCTAAATTCATGTACTTTGCAACCTCCTTTATGGATGATTGTTCAAGGAACTGCTGGAACTGGAAAATCACACCTAATAAAAGCCATCCAATCTACCATCAATAGTTCATCCCAAAATTCCCCATCGCCATTACTACTTCTAGCACCTACAGGTGTAGCGGCATTTAACATCCAAGCATCAACAATCCACTCAGCCCTACGTATACCTATCAAAGATATTGCCCCCCTGCAAAGGCAAGCACTAGCAGCCTTCCAAGAAAAAATGTACTTCATTCAGTACATTTTAATAGATGAAATGAGCTTCCTTGGCCCTAGATTACTTCAAAGTATTGACATGAGGCTACGTGAGGCATTCCCCAACCACAACCAATTCCCATTTGGAGGTCGCTCAATCATGCTCTTCGATGACCTTGGACAACTACCACCAGTCAAGGGCATTCCTATGTATGCCTCTACCTCATACGGGGGTTCTCTGTGGCGGAGCTTCACAACAGTAGTAACACTAAGCAAAATATTTCGGCAAAGCGGAGAGGACCCAACGCAAGTTACCTTCCGTACCGTCCTCTCAAATTTACGAAATGCAGTTCCTACAGTCGAAGATTGGCAGGTTCTTATGTCACGCTCCACCGCAGCTCTACCTTGTTCAACTCAAGCTAAGTTCTTGCCCTCAATATTTCTTTTTGCAACCAATGAAATGGTCTCACAACATAACTTACGATTGTTATTATCTTTGGCAACACCAATTGCCTTGTCAACTGCAGAGCAACTATGAGGTTCACCAAGCTCCAGCCCAGATGAAGAACAACTACAATCTAAGGTCCTTTTATGTGTTCATCAAAAGGTCATGCTTTGTTCAAATTTATGGGTGGAAACAAGCCTCGTCAATGGTGCACTTGGACAAGTCCAAGCTATCTTCTACAAGGATAGTGAACATCCACCTTCACTTCCCTTGTTTGTTGTTGTCCAATTCGAAAAATACATAGGCCCTGCTTGGGATCTCAATAACCCAAAAAATGTCCCTATTGCCCCTGTGAGTCGTGGTCTCCGTCGTCAAATTCCCCTGAAAATGGCTTGGGCCTTGACAATACACAAATCACAAGGGCTTACACTTGAAAAGGCAACTGTTGACATCGGTAACATCGACCGGCAAGGGCTTACATTCACAGCTATTTCTAGAGTTCGTTCACTAGCAGGCCTGCGAATCAATCCAGCTTTCTCCTTTCAAAGATATGCACGCATGAATCAAAGCTCTTGTGTTGCTCGCCGTAAACAAGAGGAGGCTCGCTTACTCTTGCTATCCACCGAAAACCCTTGAACACACAATGCCATTGCACATTCATGTTTTAATTCTTTCAAATTTTTTATGTGCAATTTTCTTCCAATTCTCCTGTTTCTTCATGTCAACTAGACCACTTTAACTATATGGTTAGTTTACTCATGTTGAAATGTGTGTGGGTACCCAACCTCACAATGATGTGAATATTCTACATACACCACAATATTAAAACAAGGCAAATATATGGTTATTGTTAATTTACAAAATATTCAATAAATGGATCTTTTCTAATATACAGTTACATGAAGAGGATACCGTTTTCTTCTGTTTTTTTAAATGCTGTTGGTTGCCTGTTAATAAAATTTGCATAGTTATTTCCACCCGTGCTTTTAAGACTGACGGTATTTCTCATGTACTCATAATAACTCAAATTATCAGACATTTTTAAAAGTTAATTTGTTAAAGTATATGTTGCATTATTTAGTAATTGTTATGAATTGCATTGAATTATGAAAGTTTGTTTATTGTATTGAACTGCAAGTTAATGTTTTAAAAGAGCTTAATTATATCAAAGGACCAATGAAAGTACAATGATCAACTCTATATTTCAGCTCTAATAACATATTTGAACTGCTAGGGAATACAACAGTCGTATCTAGAAATGTTCAAATGATTATATGACTTAACTTCAAGCTTGATTTAGCAATAGAAATTGTCGACTCCTTTCTGCTCTTATGGGTGGTAAATTGGATATAATGTCATTAATGTGGTATCTTGCATATTCTAGGTTTATTCATTTATATGCTCTTTAATGTATTTGCATGCAATTATAGTGTAGCTGGGATGTTGGTCTCGAATAACATAGAAAGCAGTAGTCTGTTTAATGAAATCATTTTTTCACAAAAGTTGTCAGTGTTAACAGTGATCAGCATGTGAACCACAAAAGTTTTGGATATAGATTGTGGAGTCATACCTGTTACCCCTGTTTTTTAACTTTGAAATATCTATTCATTTCAATTAAGCTCTCACAAAGAATAGACTGCCATGGAACACTTGATGGAATATAATTTAATTGAAGGGTCATATACAGGGATGAGATCATGTGTAGCTTTTTCTTTCAGCTCAATCTTCTTATCAGGTTCTAATATTAACATGTATTTGTTTTGACAATTTATTCTACAAATTGTCCATTCAATTTCTTAGCTGACTGAAACAGAGCATTGTAATTTGCTGACTAAATGATATCTAATCTATGTATATTTAATACATTTCTTACAGTTTGCTTGAGAACAATTTGACAAATTAACTGTAAGGTGTTATTTTCCCATGAAGTTTCCTATGTTTATTATGGAAAAGTGTATACGAAATACAGGGCAAATTCAAAACTCTTAGCAACAAGCCACACAAAATCAGTTTAAGACACTTAAGATGATTAAAAATATTATACTCCCACACTCAAATTTATATTATTTGTTTTGTTGGAAGTCATAATGTTGTACACAGTTGTCATTATGAGTAAAATAAATATCGAAATGAAAATAGAGTTAGCATATTTAAAATAGCTTCTAAAACATGCAATTTGTTCAGCATATTTATGGCTAACTATGGCAGCCTTGTTATCTTTCAATCTGTGCATTTTTATTTGTTTAGCATATTTATCTTTCAATCAAAGCATTTTTATTTGTTTAACTGGCATACCGCCATATGCATACCACCATATGCAGTGCTATAACAAGCAAGAATGCAAGTCTGGATGACAGTGTTTTCCTGTCTTGTAAAGGAGTTTTCGATAGCCCAATTTTCTCCATTATTTTAGTCAATGCCCTCATGACAACAAATGCCAATAGCCTAGCCATGAAGGCACCTTCTTGCACTCAAACCTCTCTTCTACACTCAATTCTGCAACTGCCTCATCTCTTCATCCACTTTCCCTACTCTAATGAATTTACATAGATGAGACAGGACCCAACAATTAGTGCCGATTCCTATACTTGATATATTAGTTCACAATGTGTATTCACGATGTATTATGCTTACTACAATCAAATTTATTATTATTGACTTCAAAAGGTAAAACAAGTAAATATTTTCAAAATACATGGGGTGCACTGCAGCTGGAGTCCTTGAAGTGTTGCTATTTTGTATATTTTGTAGCTATTTTTTTCAAATATTTAAGATTTTCAAATCTATCAAATTTTTGCCAAGTACTCTCTGACTCCAAGCCTTCGAACTATGCTCTTAAGTTGTTAACAATTCCTTGATGGCTCTGCTTAACGGTTATACTTGGACTCAACCTCTGACTCTTTCTGTGCAAACAATAAATATCAAATCAGTTCATGCCATAGCTATTAACAAAGATGGAAACCTCAGAAATGTATGCTGACAAAATCAAACCATTATCCCCTCTGTCTGCCATTCATTGCCTACGATTGGAGGAGAAAGATGAATTTTTTTTTATCCTAATTCACTTTTCTATTTGATGCACAAAATTCCAAAATGGTGGTTCTGCTACTACTGAATATGCCATGTTTCTTGGACTGTGTATGGTCTAATTGCCTCACAGTATGAAGAATTCAACTGTGTTTTTTTCATTTTTATATTTGATGCAGAAAATTCCAAAATGGTGGTTCTGCTACTACTGAATATGTCGTGTTTCTTGAACTGTGTATGGTCTAATTGCCTCACAGACCAATTACAAGTGACTGGTGAAGGTTCCAAACCACTAAATCAGTTTGTGGACGATTATTTTGGATACAAGCATGATTTCTTAGGTAGATTCGTTGTAGTTTGGATAGAAGCACGATTCGCTGTAGCATGATACAATAACTCTACAGAAGTTTTTACCATAAACATTCCAACTCATTCCCTTCGACTATGGAAATTTCATGTCTTTAATCTGACATTTGTTTGGTACTATCACTGATTTTGTGGGGAAAGCAATGCTCTCACCTGTTATTTATCTGTAAGCTGTTATTTTCCCATGAAGTTTCCTATGTTTATTGATGTTTATTGTTCGAAGTCATCATGCTGTACACAATTGTCATTATCAGTAAAATAAATATCAAAATGACAATGGGAATGAATAAGCTTCTGTCCAGATTTATGTTGCCTTTTTATTTATCTAATACAATATTCATAATATTAAAATGGATTTTCTGCATATAAAACAATTCAACAAAATAAAAAAACTGCTTTATTTTATTACTACAATAATAAATCTGCCTCCACAACTCTTCGGCGTACCAATTGCACACCAAGGTGCATTAGCTAGTTTAAAATTCATTAATGGATTGTAATATTTAATTTGAAAAAAAGGAAGCCTCGAAACAGATATGAATAGAAAATTAACGCAGGGACCAAGGAGCAGACCGAGTCCTCGGAGAACCATTTTCCCATCGTAATGCACGCGCAGAACGCCGGCTTGACCAAGCCAGAGAGCTTTCAACACGCAGGCTCTTTTCCAAATAAATTCTAAAGCGAAAGTTGAATCTTTATCAACCATATATAGATGATTCATGACAGGGAACAGAAAAGCCTTTTGCATGCGAAGATTCCATTGTTGGTCCAAGTTCAAATCAGATTTGGTGGCATTACAATTTTTTAGGGTTTACCAGTTGATCGTCGTAGACCGCAGACACGTTTTATTTTTCTACATGGCCTGGTCAAGGTCAATTCAGCGAACAAATCCCAGCCTTGGGACTGCATATATTAATTGTCTATATATCCTCCGTATTCTCATTGTCTGTACATTCTCCAAGCCCTGGTTAGGGGAGGACAAATCTGAGCTCAACTATCCGCGAGGTCGTCAGTTCGAATCCCAGCCATGCTCAGCAGCGACGCGTTAAAGGAGAAAGCACTGGCGGCGTGGAGATTTCAGCCTTGCTTAACGGAAAAAGAGAAAGCGGAGAATGGGAATTGGATTGTGCAGGCCTCCCAAAGAGACATGGAGTTCGTTGTGCGGGCCCTGCAAAAGGAACTCTACTCCGCGCCTCCGGATGACAACATTTTCACGACAATTAACAGAAATGATAAGAATCGTAATATTACAAGCGATGGAGAGCAGATTTCTGAACAAAAGACTTCGACGGAAAAACCCCCTTCCAGGAGGCGCCCTCGGGCGGGACGCAGCACCAGATCTCCCGTCACTTTTGTGGCGGCGGATCGCAATAACTTCTGGTCCGTCGTTCAGAATGCCACTGGGCACAGTTTGTTGAAGCCACAGCCGAAACGACCCTGCACATCCATCGCCGCCCCATCATTTGCTTCTCATCCCCTTTTGCATCAGCAAATGCCCCAAGCTTTAACGTCTCCGTCTTTCCATTACCAGGAGCCCGCCAATTGTGTCAATTTATCCCAAAACATCTTGTTTCAGACAAGCCAAAATTATGACCAAAGCGTTGCAGGGGAGGAGATCTTTCTGGAATTGAATGATGTTGCAACCTCCGGATGGTTCAACTTTTCGCAGAACACATGATCATATTACGCTCAGCTTACCTAGTATCTGGATATGACTGTATACCAGTTCGTAGGGTAATAATAAATACCTATTCATTTTTAAAAAACATTTCCATAATTTCCTCCTGTTACAGAGGTATTACAGCAACCATGCTTTGGTAATGAACCTCTTGGTGTATATAAAAATCTCTTTAAAATTTGTTTTGTTTTGAGAATAGTGAAGATTTAAGCAGTTTCAGGTATGGATTCAGTTTTGGTTTTGAAAAATGAATTTTTAAAAATTATGTTTATGTAGAGGGTGTTGATGTTTTATATGATTTAATTGTGTACTTTAAGTAATGTAGTTTAGGGTAGGAAGTCTAATGGAATATAACTCAATCTAGTGGTTTAAAAATTATTCAACACTTATGAAATATGGATGTAAGAAAATTGAATTATCATAAAATAATTCAACACTTAAGAAATATGGATGTTACTATGGTATAGAAATCATAGACAATTCCTATAGTTTGCTCATTTATCTAACACTTTGGTTTTTCAACAAATTCTTAGGAAATACAAATTGATTTATCTTCTTTTTATGCTTTGTTCTTCTCTTTTTGCAATGACTACACAAAAGCCCCATATTATTTTCTAAAGACTAGAATAAAACCCATGAGTCCAAGGTGTAGTTGTTGCCAGCTAAGAAAACCTCTCCTATAACAAATCTTGTCACCTTCAAAATATAAGATTGCATGTGGCCTCCATAATCAATTCACCCATCATCAATTTGAACAACCAAGAAAGGGGATTAAGGAATGATTCTTGCAACCAAATTATATAGTAAGAAAGGCACAACTAACAAATTGACTCATGCTAGACAACTAGGTCAAAAGACAAACAAAGAAGAAGGTGAAAGGTTGTGACAAATGCAAGATGTGAGTTGTCCATATTAGAATGATCCTCCAACTCAATTGCTAGGAGTATATATCTACAACAAATCACAAAAGAATCTCTACATATTGACTACATTGGTGAAAGCAATAAAGTTGCAAGAAACAACTCATCCCACTTATACCAAAGTTAAAAAGAGACAAAAAGTATTGGTAAATAATAGGATGCAAACATTGGTGATTATCAAAAGGAAAACAAATCATTGGAGATTTGCTAAAGATCACAACCTTACATAAGTAAGTGATTATATTACATAAAGAAATGGTAGTCATGATATCCAATCATCCTAATATATAACTTGACACATAATAGTCTTTCTATTTCATGTAACCACTTAGAGACACTAGAATTTCAACTAAAGTAGTACATTATATCGCACATATAGTTGTCATGTAGCATATTGCATAGTTTATGTTGCAAAATAAAGTTCATGTCTCATTATCTAAAACAACTCCATTTCACAAAAAAATGTCTTATAACAACTTTATTTAGGACTATAGCAATTGAAGATGACCTATAAGACATCATCACATGATTTGAAACATATTAAAAAACATGAACCCTTATGTAGCATTCAATAAGAAACCAAGTTGGCACGAGACACCAAACAACAAACAACAAACACAAAAAACTAAAGCAAAACAATTAAGAACATAAATTGCTATTATTTTTGGTAATATAGGATAGCCCACAGACCCATATGCTCCTACATCACTAAGTTAATTTCATTGACTCATCTTTCTTAAGTAGTGGTTCACAAGAGCCCATCTCTCATGAGCATGAATGGCCCAATCAACACTCATTATGTATAGGTGATGTTCATAGGAGAAAATCATTAGGATTTTGCCAAATGTCACACATCCTCGTACTACCTTAATCAAGCACGTTCAAACCATGGAGTTTTGAGTTAGAGTATTACTAGGATGGTGAACTCCCAATTAAGTCTTGATGCTTGACCCCTATGAGCACCATCTAGATATATAAGTGCTAAGTGGAGTATTCATTCTCATGAAAAATGACTTCTTGTAAGTCACTACTCATGAAATATAAGTCAATGAGATTTACTTAGAAACTAAGTAGTTGAATCCTAATAAAACATCACACACATTATTGTAGAGGAAAGAGATAGCACTTTCTAATATCTCCTCTATTAATCTAGATTTAATTAACTAATAATATCTAATCTTTCTTAAGTAGTGGTTCACAAGAGCCCATCTCTCATGAGCATGAATGGTCCAATCAAAACTCATTGTACATATAGGTGATGTTCATAGGGGAAAATCATTAGGATTTTTCCAAAGGTCACACATCCTTGTACTACCCTAACTCAAGCATGTTCAAACCATGGAGTTTTGGGTTAGAGTATTACTAAGATGGTGAACTCCCAATTAAGTCTCAATGCTTGACCCCTATGAGCACCATCTAGATATATAAGTGCTAAGTGGAGTATTCATTTTCATGAGAAATGGTTTCTTGTAAGTCACTACTATGTAATATAGGTCAATGAGATTGACTTACAAACTAAGTAGTTGAATCTTGATAAAACATCACACACATTATTGTAGAGGAAAGAGATAGCACTTTCTAATATCTAATCAGTATTAAATCAAGATTAGATAAAAGGCTAAGTAATTGGAGAAATTGAAGGCAAATTAAGTGCCTATATGATTTGGGTCTACAAATGGTTGACTTGGTGACTGATTGGCTTGTACATTGTGAAAAATGATTTGAACTCAAAATCTAAATAAGGATCATCAATTAGATGGCTAAGAAGACCCTACATGAAAGAAGGGTACTTTAATCTAGGAAACATCATATAAACTAGTCTTATTGGTGTGACCTAGTCCTCTATTAGTGAAAATCCCTAAATTTGTTTTCCCTTCATTTTGGGATGTTTCCAAGCATTGTCATGTTGAGTGAGAAATTTTGATAACAATTTATACCATTTCCACATAACCATCATGAAAAAAATATGCAAAATAAATATTCAAACTCCATAATACAAAAGAATAACAAACATACCATCAAGATCACCCTAGGAAAACCATCTTAAGGGAAAAACCCAGCCACCAAATGCATCCACACAACTCAATGTATTATCTTAAGAAATAAGATTGAAATACACTTTCAAAGTCTCCATGCAAAATTTTAGAGCATCAAGCACTCTAGTTGTATTCCTCTATGTGAACGAGCAAATGAGAACTATGTTGCCACACATCCCAATACATGCTTCTACATATGCAACCTACAAGAGGTGCTAAATCTATAACCTTATCCAACAAGCCTTAGGCTAATTAATCCAATATCAACAACTATTCGGGTGACTAATTTTATAGAAATAAACTTGCACAAAACCACTGAGTGGTATTATATAAACCACGTGCCTCAAAACCATGAGTTTACTAAACCATGACCCCAAATTAGATTTTTATACTATTTTGTCTCAATATTAAATATTTTCTCAATGTGACATCCACATTAAATATTTATCCTTGTGTCTCATACAACATACAAAGGGGCCCCAAGAATGGCTAATCCATTCTGATGTCTACATCTTTAGGATTCATCTCAAGTTAAATATTTATTTTTACATTATTAAAATTATCATTTTATTATCAAGTGTACAATACTCATTTCTCAACATTGATAAGTAATCCTTGCTTCAAGATAAGAGAATAAATCCTTAACTTGTCTCAATGGTAGTCAAGCCCCTAGAGAAGAGAACAATGTTGCATACATAAAAATAATGCAATGTTGGATGTATTAAAATGCGTAAATGTAAAATAAAGCCTTGAGTTCTCTTGAATTGGATTAGTATTTGAGTGATTCTACAATCTCTTGATAATTAATCTAAAGACCTAGGAATGTTCTTAAATGCATGCCCATAGTCACATAATTCAATATTTTTGGCACACAAGCTTACAAGATAGTGGATAGTTTTTTTAAAGGGTTGGCTTTTGAGAAAGATTATTAGATTTTAAATGAGGTGGAGTAGGTTGTTCCATGAGGCCTAGTCCAATGTGAAAAAATATGTTAATATGGATTGGTTCAAATTAAGGTAGTCAATAATTTAGCTATTGGGTTCTAGGTAGGAGTTAATATGTGCATTAAATAGTCAAACTGATTACTACAACTATGTAATTTATAACATGCATACACAACAATAGAAAGTGATGGTCTAAAGGTTTTTGAACTTTAATCTCTTGCTTTTTTTTATGGATTATGCATGCCAAAATAAATATATAAATGAAAACAAACATGAAAAAATATTGAAATGGATCTTTGGACCACACCTATTTACCTTCATGTATCTATAAAAATATCATGTCTTTTATATTTGTACACAAGTCATTAGTTATACCTACATTCAGCATTACTACTAAAATATAATAGTCATCATCCAAAGTATGTGAGAGGTTTAAAATGAATATATAATCAAATGTAAGAGTAGGAAAAATATGTTTTTCATTAGATAGGGTAAAATAGGTTTTGAAGGGACCCTAAAACCCTTTACAAAAATAAAGATATACCAAAACCTCGACAAAACAATAGTAAAACAAAAGCCATGCTATGAGATAAACCATACAATAATAAAAGAAACACCACTAGACCCTATAATTTTTTTAAGATTTCAATGACCTCCAATTCTTGTTGATAAAGATTATCATATTGATGTACAAAGTTTTGAAAATATTTCTTCTCCTCCTTGTGGCTTTTCTTCCTTTTGTTTCCAATATTGACACATATTCTAACTTTAATATTTTTTTCTTGTTTTAGCTGGACTCGGTGGCCAAGGGTGTGGAATATTTGAGAAAACATGTGTTGATCTATAAGTTTATGGGGATGCGGGTTTTTCTCCCATTTCTAGATTCTTTGGTTCGTAGGACATGGAACCCTGAGGGTGATTTTGACATTATGCTAGCAGGCAATAACTTTTTCATGGTGGATTTTTTATGTTTGTTAGATAGGAATAGGGATTTTGAAGGTGGTACTTATTTCTATAATTAGGTGGGTCTTTTCATTAAGTCATGGCATGTAGGATTTAATTTTGTGGAGGAGCTCCCCTCCAAGGTCCTGGTTTGGGTGTGTCTCCCACGCCTGCCTCTAGAGTTATGGAGGAGTGATATATTGTAGATGGTTGCTCTCCTGCTTGGGAATCCTATTGGTCCATCACAACAAAAAATGAATTTTGAAAGGAAATTTCTTTTGCTCATGTGTGTGTTGAAATTGATTTAAATATTTTGTTGCCTAACTCTGTGGAAATCTGTATAGGGTCTTCCTCTTGGACTTGGTGATTGGAATACGAGGCTTTACCTTTCTGATGTCGAATTTTTCATGAGTGTGACCACCTACAGCAAAATTTCCCTATGTTCATGCATGCATCGGGCATGGGTAGTGCCCCTCCTCATACCATGCCTAAGAAGGATAAAGGGAAAGCTCCAATGTAGGAGGTTCTGGTGGATAAGGAGGGTTTTGTACTTTTGAATAATTAGAATAGAGGTAGAGGGAAAAAAAGAACCCTCAAAGATAGGTAGGAAGAGGAGACCTTTAATAGATTTGATGCCCTAGAGTATTTGGTTCAAGAAGATGGCTTTCCCCTAGGCATGCAATCAACAAATGGTTCCATAGATGAAGGTAATCTAGGTAATCAGTGAAATGATAATCACATATCTTCTCAAGTAGGAGACCAGGAAGCTCAGATGGACATGTACCTTCCTCCCTCTGTTCTTGGGAAAATGGAGGTAATTAAGTTGATGGAGGTAAAAGATAGGTCAGAAATTTTTGGCTCTGGTCACTACACTAAGTAGGAGGCTATCTAGTCATTGATAAAAGTAAAGAAATTCCTCTAGCCTTGGGCCTATTGAAAAAGCCTCCTAAAAAGGGGGTTGCTAAGAAACCCCCTAAGGTTGGAAGATAAAAAAATTTGGAAAAGGTAAACTTAATGGGTGAATCGTTGGTGGAATCTGGATCAGTGAGGACCATTGATTCTCACTTCTCCCAACCCCAAAAATGATTGCATTACCATGGAATGTAAGGGGTATGAATAGCATCCCTAGACAAAAAGCTATTCGTGAGTTGATTCAAGTTCATTCTCTTGACTTGGTTTTTCTTTAGAAGACTATTTTTTTCATGGAAAGCATGCTTAATTATTTTGGCCTCCAGGATCTAGGTTAGAGGTCAATTTCAATGTGTGGGTGCCAATGGAAATTCTGGCGGGGTTGCTTGTTTATGGAATCCATGTAGAATTTTTCCACTTTAGTGGATCTCTAGTACACAATCTATCTCTTTGGTTGCTTCAAGTCTAGAATCTGGTGAGGTTATTCTTCTAACATTTATGCTTCAACTGATCTCCTTGGTAAGTCCCTATTGTGGTCTCATGTTAGATATGTGTGCTTCCTTGCTCCTTATCTTCCCTAGATATGGCAGGTGATTTCAATTCTATCTTTTCATTAGAAGAGAAGTGTGGTGGTATAGCATGTCTAGATCCTTCTTCAAAGCTTCTGAGGGTCAATGTTGCTTCTTTGAAATTGGTTGATATTGAACCTTACAATGGAATGTTTATGTGGAATAATAGGAGAAGTGGGGAAGATGCTATCTCGAAAAAGGTTGGATAGGTTCTTGGTTTCCAGTTTTTGGGTTGGTGATAGTTGGATGACTAGCTCGAAGATTTTGGATTGGCGAGGATCTGATCATTGACTGATCAAATTCTCCGCTTTCTTTTCTAGATATTCTAAAAAGCAATCTTTCAAATTTTAGCTTGTGGCTTTGTGATTTGTCACTGCATGATCTGGTTCTTGTGTGGTGGTAGGTGGGGAGGCTGGGTCATGGCATTGCAATGCACTCTTTCACCAAGAGGCTTCAATATGTTAAATATAAGTTGAAGCATTGGAATCAACATCACTTTGGTAATGTTTTTTAAGCTTAAATGGTTGCTCATGCTCATTTATATTCCATTACTTGGAAAATTCGGAACCACGATCTTACTAGCTAGAAGTTGTTGTTGTGAAGGAGGTGGAGGAATGTGAGTTGTAGGAATAAATGTTCTAGAAGCAAAAGTCTCGTATTGATTGGCTCTAAGAAGGTGATAGGAATACTTCCTTTTTCCATAATTTTGTTAAGGATAAGAAGCAAGGTAATCTCATTTCTTCATTAAATTCATCTAAGGGGAATTAACTTTCTTCCTTTGGTGAGATTGCATAAGAGATTGCTCAGTTTTTTTCCTCCATGTTCACTAAGGATTCCCCTCCTACCAGTGAGGAAGAAGCTTTAATTTTGGAATGCATATCTTCTTTGGTTTCCAGTGAAATGAATGATTCTTTGATTAAACCTATCTCTATGAATGAGCCGGAGGAGATTGTGTTACAGATGAAGAAGGGGAAAGCCCCAAGGCCTGATGGATTTCCTGTTGAGTTCTTTCAAGAGTTTTGGGAAGTTATCAAGTCTAATCTTCTTGAGTTTGTTCAGGAATTTCAAAGGAACAAGAAAATGCTAAGAGCCATGAATGCCACTTTTCTTGTTCTTATACCAAAACGGGAAGGAGATGATTCTATGGATCTCTTTAGACCAATTTCCCTTTGTAATATTGTGTACAAAGTCATTACCAAGTTGATTGTTGAAAGTCTCAATTCGTGGTTGAGCAGACTAATCTTTGAGGAGCAGGGAGGCTTTATGGTGGGTAGACAGATTCTGGATGGGAATTTTATTGCAACAAAATTTTTCCATTCCATGGCCTCCTCCAAATAGAAGGCAATGTTTATCAAGCTTGACATGGAAAAATCCTATATCGTGTTAAATGGGCCTTTCTTAGTAAGGTTTTGAGGGCTTTTGGATTTGGTGGTTCCTGGATTGAGTGGGTTATGAGTTGTGCCACATCTTCTTCCTTCTCTATGTTAATAAATGGAGAGTCTTTTGAGCTTTTTGGAGCATCTAGGGGCCTGCGGCAAGGTGACCCTTTGTCCCCCTACCTTTTCATTTTAATGGTAGAAGGATTAGGTAGGTTTACTAAATCTCATGTGGGGATGGGTCTTATTCAAGGTTGGAGTTGGAGAAACAATTTTCCCCCCAATCCCATCTTCAGTTTGTAGATGACATTGCTCTAATGGGTGTGGCCAGAATTGAAGAGGTTGTGAACTTAAGAAAGATTATGGATACCTACTTGGCTACTTTGGGACAAAGTATCAATGAGGGTAAGTCCACAATTTTCTTTAATACTCTAAAGCTTATTCATATGAGAATTTCTCAAATTCTCAAATTCTAGATAGGCTTGCTCCCTTTGGTCTATTTGGGTATTCCCTTAGCGATGTGGTCGCTCCCTAGAAAGTTTTGGTAGGATGTTATTGATAAGTTTCACAAGAAGGTTAGTCATTGGAATTACATGTGGCTTTCTACTGCAAGGATGGTAACTCTTTTGAAGTCAATGGTTCAGGCTCTTCATTTGTACAGATGTTTTGTGCTTTCAGTCCCTTCCAGTTTTCTTATAGAATTTGAGAAACTTTCTTGAAAATTATTATGGTTTGGAAATCTCCTCTTGAGGAAGTGGAGCCTGGTTAAGTGGGACACTATTTTCTTGCTGAAGCAAGAAGGTGGGCTTGGTCTGAGATGGGTTGATTTGAATGGGAAGGCCTTGGCAGCTAAGTTGTATTGGAGGTGGTGTTCTCATCATCATCAAAATTTGGCTAAGATCCTCACTTCAAAGTATTTGAGTCAGGTAGAGGGTGTTGATGTGCCTAGATTTAGCCTTTTGGGGAAGGGTTCTTTGATTTGGAGTACCCTTAAAAGGGGATCCAAGCTTGTAAAGAAAGGCTTATTTTGGATATGTAATAGAGGTTCAAAGGCTCTTTTCTGGTTTGACTCTTGGGATGGTCATCCCATATTATGAAATTGCACCCACATTCGCAGGAGTTAAGATTTTTCTTGATGCTGGTTGGTGTAAAGTGGTTGATTTCAAATCCTCTCTAGTTCTTGATCATGTAACAATGTACAGGTGGAAATCTCCACATTAGTGGCTACCAGGAGGTACGGTGGAGGATCATGGGGAGTTGGATAAAATTTTGGCTAGTAGGATTTTTAATTCTCTTTTGGAGATGGATGTTCTTGCCTAGGGTCATGACCTGAAAGGAAAATTCTTGGTTGCTTTAGGCTATCAGCTATTAGAAAAGTAAATGTTTGGGTGTGTTGGTGTTTCCTGGTGGAAACAGGTTTGAATAATTTCTTGTGGCCTAAGTGCACTTTCTTCTCTTGGCTTGTGGTACAAAATAAGTGTCTCACCTGGGAGAACCTATAGAAGAGAGGATTTTAGGGTCCTTATATGTGTGCTTTGTGCAACAACAGTGAAGAATATACAATGCATTTTTTTTTCAGTGTTTCTTTACCAAGATGATTTGGAATTTTTGGTGGGGTGTCTAGATCCAACCTTGTAAACATGTCTCCTCTTTGGCTAATTTTTGGGGAGGGTTGGGGTTCCCCCTATTAAGATCCCTTTCCTACAAATTGTATGGAACTTTGGGCCTAGTTTGATTGTTTGGAATCTCTAGCTGAAACAAAATCACAGGGTTTTTCAAGATAGGAAGATTCAACCTCTATAGCTCTGGAAAAGTATCATGGGTGTTCTTCATGAGACTTTACTGGTTAAGTGTGATTTATCCACCCCTATGGATCCTGGCGATATGGGTGTGGTTCGTACTCTGGATCTCATTTGTTGTGATAAGAGTGCCCCTTTACCTAGACTGGGGTGTGGGGTCAAAAGGAAGATTCAAAGAACCATTTGTTAGAGGCCCCCTCCTCATGGGGTATTGAAAATTAATATTGATGGGTCTTCCTGAGGTAATCATGGGCATGTTGGTATTGGTGGTAGTGGAAGAGATGATTATGGGGTGGTGACATTCTTCTTTTTGGAGTATATAGGTCAGCATACCAAACACTTTATGAAGGATTTGGCTAAAGATTATGAGAACCAGTTTTTGGATGCCCCCTGCCTCACGGGGTATTGAAAATTAATAATGATGGGTCTTCCAAAGATAATCCTAGGCATGTTGGGTTTGGTGATATTAGAAGAGATGATTATGGGGTGGCAGCGTTCTTCTTTTCAGAGTATAGAGGTTAGCATACCAACAATTTTATGAAGGCTTTGGATATTCTTTTAGCTTTGAAGCAGGTTTGTGTTCTTGGTTGGAGGAGGGTAATCTGTGAGTTAGACTCACATATTATGATTGATATGTTGAATAAGCGCCAGTGGGAGGATGCAAACTAGCAATTGGCCTTGGTGGTCATGTAAATTCTTTTACTGGGTGAGATGTCAGATTTTATCACCTTTTATCATATCCCCAGGGAATGGAACAAGGTGGCAGATGGTCTAGCTAAATGGGCTTCTTAGCAGAAGGGGACTTGGTGTGTGGAGGACTAGGCAAGCCTGTCGGTGGACCTTTCCTAGTTGTTGGAGGATCTTGTGATGGAGGGTATGAAGTGCATCTTGGGGGTTTCTTGATGGCTTTGTTTGGGGCTTGTGGCCCCTGGTGGGTCTGTTGTATTTCTTTGCTTTGATTTGATTTCCTAGTTCAATAAAAAAAATTACCCCTCTTCTTATAAATTTGTTTTCCTTGTTAGGATATTTTGAGACTTCAGCACTATCTTTAAGTTTTTAAGTAATGATTTTGATCCCCATGGCACTAAATTATATATTATTTTTCACTAACTTGTATAACCTTATTAAAATTCCCCTTAACACCAATCAACTCTTTTTCCAACACCACCAGCCTATTTTTAGGTTCCTTCTTCTACTACTCCAATTCTATAAGCATCATAACACCTTTTTCTCTCAACTTATTGAGGTAATTTTCCATCTTGTTTATATGAGGTAAAGCCTCTCAATTCTAAAATATGTTAGTGTCCTCCTCCCTTCATAGTTTAGAATTCCCTCCCATATTTTTCCACATTAATGTAACCTTCATACTAAGTTTGTTTATTTTTTACAAATAACCATTTAACAAGGGAATGTTGGGAATCCACTAATTTTTGCATTTTCCCAAGAATTTCTAAAATCTCATGTAATGAAGATAGGTTTGACATCAAGAAAGAAAATTCCTTAGGCAAAGAAAGACAAGGATCCAGAATGGTTGGGAAGTGTTCTCCCATTGAGGGCTTTGGAAGTATTTTATCCTTTCCTTAATCTTTAACCATTAATCCCTCTATTTGCTTAAGAATCTCCTCCACATCGCCATATTTCTCTTTTCCCTTATCAAGAGGAACTTTGACACAATGGGTCTACTTTTTAACTTAATATTCTTTATTTTTTTGTTCTCTCAAGTTGTCAATCCTAACCTCAGGAATTTGGACTTTATTGTTACTAGGCTTACCTCTCTTCCTCTTAACCCCTTGAGGCCTACCATCTTTACCCAAATTGGATCTCCCAATGTCCTCCTAAGCCTTAGGACTAATTTCACCAAAAATGGAATCCTTAGTCTCAAACTCAGTAGCATCCTTTTTCTCCATATTATGCCAAGAATAAAACAAGGATTCTTTATTATTGTTAGTGGAAGAGTTAAAGTGTTCAGTTCAACCTTTTCCAAATCCTTCTCCTTACTTATGAAACCTTATGTAGGAGTAGTTATTTCTCATATATTTCATAATAAGGATAATAATCCCCTTATGAGGGGGGAACATACTAGGTACTTGCTTACATTCCTTAATTGAAGTCTCAATTGAATATAGAAGGATAAATGGAAAGAAAGATAGATTTGTGTCTCTAAAATAATTTAATAAAATAAAGTAGTTACTACGCATAAATTTGAACCATCCTAACATGACATGCCTCATAATATCATGGATTACTTCACTCCAAAGATGCTTCAAGAAGATCCTTGTGTGATCCAAGTGAAGCTAAACTATTTCCTCTTCAAGCTTCAAAAATATAGACGTAGCATCTTCCCCTAAATGTCCATCCTTGAATATATTAGCTCACTCCATTGAAAGGGACTATAATGTGTGTTAATACCTCTTTGTTGAATACTAATTCAATCCATTACATATCCACCTTCCTATTGTACCACCCCTTATCCAAAGAAGTATCATGTCCATTCAGTCTCTTCAAATACAATGTCAAATACCCTTTGAGAAAAAAAATCCTATTTTTGTATTATGTCTAATACCATTTCAACTTAAGGGACCCACACATTTTTTGTCAACTCCCATAGTATGAAATTCCCTCTCTTTCTTCATATCCCCATCAAATTTGAATGTTGATAAACCCCAAGATAGTCAATCAAATATATGAAAGGAAGCTACTAAACAAATTTATCATTGACTCCTTATCATTATGAGTGAAGTACTCTTCACTCATATAGGTGATAAGCCTCATCATCCAAATGGTTTTTCTTAACGTCATTAATAAAACTTAAAACTTCCTCTTGGAAATTATCATTTCTCATCCAATTGGTGACACTCATTTTTGTGACTCCCTTATTAGCATAAAAATTAGCTTCCCAAAATATGTGAACAATATTTACCTTTCCAAAGTTTTGATTAATGTTAATAACATCCTTAATTAGGCCATCAAATATCCATATTGGATGATTTTTTTCCTTTTAGGCACTTTGTGATGTTCATAGAGTCTCCCTCAATGATTAAGTTCTAAACAAAAATATTATCAACCATATTTCTAACATTATAAGTTGTTGTTGCCTCAAGATAATATTTTTCTACTAACCCAATTTAATTGAAATAGCTATAATTATGTCTCTTATGTCATCTAATAGAACTCCTCCACCTCTCACAAGTCTAGGATTCCATTTAGAATCTTCATCAAAGTTTAACTTATACCACATAAGAGGAGGGTGGTCCATACAATGTTCCTCCTTTGGGATTTAGACTCCTTGAATGGTGTTGATATATCAAAATTTGAACTCCAAGTAGAAAATACATATCAATTTTGGAACCCCAATCTCAAGAGAAAATGACATTTTCTCTTTAACTACAAAAATAAACTTTTCTTGAATGGCCAAATGTCACATTCTATTAATCACCCTATTTATTGGGGATTTCTTTTCACAAAAAGCTTTATCTTTTCTTTCCTTCCACAACCCCCAAGTAGCATGTGGTAAGGTAATATACTAAAGTAGTTTTAAAGAAGTATTTTGGCATGGTGAGATCTATTATTCTAACAATCCTTGAATTTTATTAAGGAAGGTCCAACTAACTTTGAAGAGATAAAGTAAGAAATTCCAAACCTCCCGAAAAAAATACATTCCAACATTAAATCTAGGATATTTTATTTCACTTATTTACATAGGGAATGTTGGTGCTAAGTGTTGTAAGTCCCTAAATCCCTAATGTAAGCTTCTCATAAGAACCAAGGTGTCAAAATAATTGAGCAAAACTTCACACTTATGTTCAAGCATGACAAATTTGGACCAATTTAATAAGGTATTGTTTTAGATATAACTATAGACAATGAATATATACCTTAACACAAACCATGATACTTGACACATAGTATACTCCTATCAAGCTCTCACTTTATACCTATATGTTGGTTTGATAATACAAGGTTTTGCACCTTTATAACTTGCAAATGAACTACCACCTCAATTATCTAAGAATGTGTTATTGATAACCCTAATGTTGTTATCCACATCTAGACATGGTATTGAATAAGACTAGATCAACATGGTAAGAAATTAATTTAAATTTTATTTTTATTTTTGGTGTGGTGGGAAGTTGAGCATAAGGAAAATGGATGCCTATATATTGTTGGGCGATAAAGTCTTAGATTTTAAACACAAAAGGATGTAATGAATAGAATCCAATTGGTGACACCTTAATGAAGATGTCACTAAAGATTACACCTTTGAACCTTATACATAAGCTATGTTATATGCATATAAATGAGAAGATGAATGAAATTTTAGGAAATTAAAAGAATATAACTTAGTAATCCAAGAAAGAACCCATACTTTTCATATCTTAATCTAAGAAAATACCTTACAAAATTATTACAAGGGATTTTTTAATCATATGGCTAGCTAACAAATCAAAAATAATACCCATAAATGTATATTGTAAATGTGAGAACATTCAAAAAAATGTCCAATCTGCACATTTAATTTATTATCTAGGGATTAAAGTATCTCATTATGCACTTAGGATGAAATCAAAATTGTTACAATGCAAAATATAATGATCCTTTATGAGAAATAAAAAGGCTAATGGTTCACAACATTTTTTCAATTATTCTTTCTCTACAACCTATTTTTTTGTCATTTCTCAAATAAAACTTAGTAAATATATATCTTACATCTCATTTGTGTAGCCTTGGGAGAAGAAGAGCGATTATTTTCTACAATATAGATCATCCATACCTTCACATGTTATCATTCCTTATCTTCATACAAAAACTATCACTTCAAAGGTGTTCAACAATACCTAAGGTGTGGGGAGGGTTTTCCTTTTCTAATCATATCCATCTTTCACATTAATGGTATCACTCAATTTTGGTGTGCAATCCAAGGAAGAGCCTACAAGATCTATTGAAATGATAGGCTAGAGATGGTTTGAGAACCATTGAGACTAAAGCGTCAACCACATTATAATGACAGGATGTTAATCTTCATCTTTCATTACTAAAAGTACCTTTAAATGTACACCCCTAGAATAAATAATGATTTCTAGGTGGGAAAACACATTCTAGTAGTTTTAATGTTAAATTCAATCATCAATGAAAACCTAGGTTGTGCAAGGAGGTAGGTGGGAGTGAACAATACAAAATATAGAATTTATGGATTTTTGAGGTCATCAAGGATTGAAGATGCCTTATTACCCATGCCACTTATTAAGTATCAAGGATACCTTATAACTCATACCACTTTTTAGGATCAATGATCTAGAGAACATCATACCTCATTCCAAAAATAAAACAAATAAAACTATCTTTGCATCACTAAATCCAAAAATATATGTCTAGAAAAAATTGAGAATTGAGGATACCAAGGAACTCATCCCATAGGGCATACAACCAAGGATAGGTCTAAAATAACAAACATAATAAAATAACATAGTGGGAAATGTTAGGGATCAAGATTCAAGAATAAATTATAACTAATGTCAAAGGTATCATGGTAGCGTTATTCTTGCATCTCTAAATCTGATAAAATATATAGAAGGAAACATTAGAAGTTGAGGATTGGGGACACAATGGAACTCATTCCATAAGGAATATAAAAAAAATCCAAAAAAATGAGAGATATAAGAGAAAGAGTAGGGTTTGATGAAAAGGTGTGCCAATATGGAAAACTTTGAAACTCTAGTGATATTTAGCACAATCTTTGGAGTTTGAATAGAGAACCTCCACATAAAATTTTAGGGACCTTTACAATTTTCAACACATAAGGGGCACATGGGGAGTAATGGGTAACCACATAAGAAAATTTAGACATAGTGAAATGAGGTACCAACATTCACTCTAGTTGGGGAAGTGTGTCACTTGCAAGCACAATGAGATTCTAGCTATCTCTAGGATGTAGATGAAAAGGGGACCAATAGGCAAGGACAATAGTTATACTTTACCATGACCAACATGGGTCAAGACTACACAAGGCATAAAACAATATATACAAGACAAGGCACAACAATAAAGGAAAGGATTAAAATGTGTATATAGACCCATATGAAACCAAAAATCATCAAGAGAAGTAGTGCTTGAGATGTTGGACATGAACTAATAGCTCCATGAATTCTCCAACCAAAATCTTGAGGTAGAAAGTTCTTTGACTATCTTTTCTACACCTTGATAGGGTCCACCCATAAAGGTTAAAACATTTCATGTTTATCTTTATCTTCATATTTGGAGTTCCACATGAGGACAAGGTCCCAAACCTAAAAACATCTTTGGTTAGCCTTCTTATTAAACAATTACTTCATCTTTTGGTGTCTCAAAATGTTCTTTTTATGGTTAGTCCTTAAATCTTCTAATTTGGTTAATTCAAGTACTCTTAAGGAGATGACATCACTTTACTCTCCTTCAATTTATATGAGCAACCTATATACAATAAATTTAAGACTAATTGAAATATTGATCTCAATTCCATAGACCAATGCAAAGGGGTTGCTACCAATAGCCTTCTTATAGAAAATCATGTTTCACATACAAGAAGTTTTAACTTAACAACCCATCTCTTCTTATTTGAATCTAGTGTCTTCTTAAATAGAGCATGATGCACTTCTAATAGAGAAAATCCTTCTAATGAAGACATTAGAGCTCTCATTGAAGCTACTATCATTCAAGTTCAAATTTATTATCAATTAAGGAACAAGAAAGTAGGTTCCAAAGATAAAGTTGAATGTGTACCTTCTCTAGATGTGTCATCTACACAATTGAATAAAGGAAAGAAAATGATTGGAATGAAAAAATAACATCCAATAGATTTTCAAGGAAGTCTCCACCTAGGAAAAATATGCATTTACCAAATTCATCCTGCAACAAGTATATGTCCCAAAAAATTGTTGATGCCTCAAGCAACAACGTAGGGAATTTTAAGGTTGTTGGAGATAATTTTAAATAAAAGCTTGGAAATGAAACAACAAAATATAGACAAGAAGAAATAAACGAGGTTGATAAAATTATCAATATAAAGAAAATTGTTGTTAATGATTAGGTAATGCCTTTCATCCCTGACATTAATATTGTGATAGTCCCCCCTTCTACTCATTTACTTGCATTTCAGCCAATTGACATGGATCAAGCTTTGGTTCAACTAAAGGTTCAATTGTCAGTTAGGGAACTACTAAGGATTCCTAAGCATTAGGAAAAAGAATTGTTATATCTCATATCCCTTACTATTGTTGACTAACCAAATAGAGTTTTAGGTGTTCCCAAAGATAAGGAAAATAAATTCAATGTACAAGAGGCCCTCGAGATATACCTAGGTATGGTCTCTGTAGGAAACAAACAAGTAATTGATTCATTTTATAGCTCTCTATTAATAAATGACTAGTTTTTATGTAATTTTATGTAGGATTTTGGAGCATCCAACAATGCAATGCCATTTGAAGTCATGAACCACCTAGGACTGCAAGTTTCAAAATCTTATGAAAAATGTTATTCCATGGATTCTAATGAAGTGAATGTGATTGGGATAGTAAATTATGTTATAGTACAACTGGTTGCATACCCACGTAAAAAAAAAAGTGGAAATCATCATAGTTGATTGTCTTGCTAAGTGGGGTATGTTATTGTCCAGGAAGTGGGTAGCTTCAATTTGTGGTAGTATGTAGACGGATTGTCTTATGCTCCCATAATTTTGTGTTGAAATAAATCTAATTACATAGGGAAAATAAAATTATGATTCTTGTAGAGAATCCAACCAAATGAACTAGAGAATCAAACTTGTTACTTTGATATGGAGCTTGATTGTTTTGTAGGCTACTATGATAATGAATGTAATAGGAAAGTTAGTTCCGATCCAATTCCCCCACATCAGTATCTAGGACATGATGGACTTTGGAATATGCATTTAATGGTGCATTTTTCGAGAGAAGGTAATAGTGTAGGAATTGTATTAGTGACCCCTAAGGGGAAATAATATAAGTTCACTTTTAGATTGAACTTTGAATGCACCAATAATGTGGCAAAGTATGAGTCTCTGCTTCTTTATTTCAATATGGCTTCAAAATATGGGATTAAATGCATTTGAGTGCATGGTGATTAAGAGCTTTTGGTATCTCAATTTAGAGGTGAATATGCTCCAAAGGAAAAAATATTGAGGATGTACATGAATGTTGTTTGGGATACTATTAAAAAATTTAATTCATTCAACACCATTTGGGTTGAAAGAGTAAATAATAGAGTAGCTTCAAGGTTTGATTATTTCTTTTCCTGCCCTCATTGCAAGTATGTTGTTGAAGTACTTACTATGCCTAGTATTCTAGATAACATTTACAATTGGCAAGTTCAATGATGATCGGAAAATATATGATTTCTTGAACTGCATTCATCATTTTAAGAACTAGATAATTGATTGGCAGCCCATGGTGGAGAAGGATGAAGAAGGTAAGGATACTCTCTTTGAAAATGAAATCATCCATCTCAAAACAAATACTATTCCTAGAGTTCTTGTTGACTTAGAAAGGATGTTTAACAATGTTGACTATTATAAGACAAGAAGTAAGCATGTTAATGAAGAAGATATAGAAGGTATAAATTTAGGAACTAAATCAGCTCCTAAAATGGTTTATATTGGTATGAGGTTAAAACCATCAAAAAATAAAATGTTGATTGCATTATTAATAAAGTATAAAAAAATATTTTCTTGGTCTTATGATGA
This sequence comes from Sequoia sempervirens, assembly GCA_007258455.2. Classification (NCBI taxonomy): domain Eukaryota; kingdom Viridiplantae; phylum Streptophyta; class Pinopsida; order Cupressales; family Cupressaceae; genus Sequoia; species Sequoia sempervirens. The sequence goes on from VDFB02281492.1 coordinate 934,997,059, forward strand.
ATTGAAGGCTTATAGAGATACTTGTTCATCATATTATTCCAATGGATCTTGTTACAAATTCATTTGGACAAAAACAATGCCCTATCAACCCAATTCTTGCCGCTCAAATGTAGAAGGGATTGATGAAGCTGAAAGAAGGGTGTATTATTAAACCAATCAAATATTTAGAATGGGTGTCTAACCTTGTTCCAGTCAAAAAAAGAATGGGGACATTATGTTGTGTGTGGATTTCATAAATCTGAATATTAAGTCCCTCAAGGGAAAATATCCATTGCCGAGTATGGATCATTTACTGCAATGGGTGACAAGGTCAAAGTTGATGTCTATGATGGATAGCTTCTCAGGTTACAATCAAGTCATGGTTGAAGATTTAAAGCAACATAAGATAGCCTTCACCATGCCATGGGAAAATTTTATGTATGTCATAATTTCATTGGGATTGAAGAATGATGGAGCCAAATTTCAAATAGTTAGATGTAGCTTTTGCAAACCTTATAGATGAGATCATGGTTTTCTACCAAGATAATTCAATTTACTACTCCAAGGATCAAAATGATCACTGCAAACACTTGGAGTTAATCTTCCAAAGATTCTTAGAGTATGGGATATATTTGAATCCCAAGAAATTTTCTTTTGGTATAGAAGAGGGAAATATTCTCAGGCACATTGTGTCTAAGGATGGGGTAAGGATTGACCTGTAATTTTTCAAATCCATTGACCTTATCCCTTGGCCCAAAACAATTAAGGTAGTCCAAAATTTCTTTGGGCAGATAAATTTTGTTTGAAGTTTTGTACCCAACTTTGTTAAGAAGACAAAGGCGAACTCTAAAGTGTTGAAAAGGGGACAACCTTCCAATTGGGATAAGGAATCAATTGATTCCTTCATAGATATCAAAGGTACACTTAATGAGGCTCTTGTGCTGGCAAGGCCATATTATTCCAAGCCTTTCCAGCTATTTTTCTTTGCATCTTTATATACTATTATTTTTCTATTATAAAAAACATTGAAGGATACGAACAACCAATAGATTTCTTCAGTGAATTCCTACATTATGTTGAATTGAATTATTGTGTGATGGAGAAGCATGCCTATGCTCTTATTAAGGCTGTGAAAAAAAATAGACCCTACCTTGTAGGGGCCAAGATCACATCCATTGTGTCACATACTGTTGTCGAGAATATTTTTTGTGCAGTAGGAAGCATCAGGTAAGAGGTGTAGATGGATCAACAACATCTAAGCATGACATGGAAGTTTAAACAACTAAGATATTCAAGGCATAAAAAAGTTACTGACCAAGGAAAATTTGAAAGATGTTGAAGTAAATCGGGAAAAATCTCTCCCAATTGTTGTCCCATGTCAAATGAATGAATTTTCATGGTATAAGGACATAATATTTTTTTTGGAAAATCTAAACTATCCTCTTGAGTTGAATGATAAGAAAAGTAGGAATTTGAATCTTGAAGCTCAAAAGTACATATTATTGGAAGGACAACTAATATGGAGAAACCTAGATGGAGAGCAATTTGGAAGGGTTATTAAGGAATGTCAATAAAGGTTGTTTGATGGACATTACCTATCAAAGGATGTTGCTCATAATATTATGAGAGTGGGTTATTAATGGCTAAAATTATTCAAGGATGCAGTCAAGTTTGTGAAAGAATGTGATTCTTGTAAAAAAAAATGGCAAGTTTAAATTTGTGTGTACACTTCCCCTCACTACTATTTCAATAGAGGCTCCATTCCAACAGTGGGCTATTTATTTCATAGTGGAAATAGCTTAAAGGTATAGCAATGGATACAAGTGGATATTGGTAGCCACTCATTACTTCACAAAATGGGTGGAGGTGATTCCTACAAGGAATACAACTTCAAAGGTTGTTATTGGGTTTATACTCAATAAAATATCACTAGGTTTGGTGTGCCATAAAGGATTGTTTCTAATAATATAATTTTTTTCAGATCCAAATACTTTGTTGACATGTGTTCACAGTATGGGATATATTTGACATAGTTATCACCTTATCATCTATGGGGAAATGGACAAGCTAAATCAAGCAACAAAATCGTCATGCACATCATCAAAAAATCTTTGGATGCAAACAAGAAAAGGTGGGATGATAAGTTAAAAAAAATTATTCAAGCATATAGGCTGACCTACAAGAAGGCTATTGAGAAAAGTCCATTTGAGTTAGTATATGGTGTTGAAGCCAAATTTCCAATCAACCTTAAATTTCCAGTCAATGGGTTATCATGTAATAGATTAAAGGGAAAGAATAAATTGTTATCTCCCAAAGGATACATGAGTTGATCAAATTGGAAGAAGCCAAGAGGGTTGCTCATGGGAGAAATTTAGTGAGACAACAAAAAGTGAAGTAACTCTTTGATAAGAGGGTTTTCATGAGGGACTATCAAATTGGAGATCTTGTCCTCATGTGGAACTCCAAGATAGAAGATAAGGGAAAACATGGAAAATTTTATGTCATGTGGGTCGGGCCTTATCAAATTGTTGAATTTTGTAGTCAAGGGAGATTCTACCTTGGGAGCCTTAACAAATAGTTCATGGACAACACCTAAAGCACTATTTCTCCTAAGGGTGAGGTTTTGTGTTGTAACTTTTTTGTGTGTTTATGTACACATGATTATTTTTGTGTAGCGATGACCCTGATTTGTCATGGTGTGCTTTGAGTCAATCTCAATCCCTATTGTTCCCTATTTTAGTCTACTCCCAAAGATCTGAATTAACATTGTGCTTACAAGAGGTACACTTTCCCAATAAGAGCCAATGCTAGTACCACACTTTTTAGTGCCTAATGTTTCTTGTATAGCATGACCCTTCAGTGACAACTGATCTAATAAATTCCATAAGGTTCATCTTGTTGAAATATGCTTTTGGTTGTGTGTCCCCCTTGCTTTTCCTTAGTAATTTCCTCAAAACTCAAAAATCCAAAAAAATGGCTAAGTTTGGGATTTTTTTGAGCCTTCCATTTTTTGAAATAGCCAAATAGATATCTGTGATTCAAATATGGAAAAAAATTGGAGTTAAAATGATCAAGTTATGGTTGGTCAGAGGTTTTCCTAGTTCTAAGAACCTTCATTGGCACCAACGATTGTTCTAGGAATCATCACAACTATCGATGAGTTCATAGTTCCCTCTCTATCATCAACTGTCATCTTCTCTTTGTGCCTTAGCAAATTTTTGGTATTTTTTTTATCTATACTTTTCTTGGTTCTACGAACCATCGAAATTGCAAATCGATTCCTATTCCTTGTGAAAGAATCAATTCAGTTCTTGAAGGAGCATAAATCGTTTATTTGAGAAAAATGAGCAAGGTACATAAATTTTTCAAGATGTCATCTTGAATATTGACTTAATGGGTGCCTCTATTTTTTGTTGGATGAAATTTTGAGAAAATTTGTGCAAGTTATGACATGTCAACAATTTCAATAGATCCAAGAATTGTGAGAACCGTGGATTGAGTTCCTAATTCTGCCTTGATTATCGACCCCCACTAAGAAGGAGGAAATGAAAAAAAAGGAAAAAGGAAACAATGATGGAATAAAAGGTGAAAGTATGATGACAAAGAATGAAATTTTCCTAAGTTTAGCGATTGTCGACTTGTCGACCTTCCTTTACCTTCTTGCAACTTTGGCAGGTGGTACGCATCGACCCAAAGCTCACGGGTTGACGACTAGATACAATTTTGCATTGTTGTTTCACTAAACTCCATAATCGTTCTATTTGTTTTCAAGAGGTAGAAATCGGGCTTGAACCCCACGACTCAATGGATACAAGACTTGGTATGCCCTTTGCCATTGCTCTTGCTCATTGGTAACCTTGGCATGAAGTCGATGGCTGACGAATATTGTATTTTCAAGATAGTGAAATTTAAATCCCTTTTTATTTTAGAAAAAATGCAAAACTTGAGCTTGAAACCCCGCTAAAATCTATGAAAGGCACAACTACACAAAAATGGCGTGATTTTTCTACCTACCCATTCTGAAATAGCATAAATGCTCTATCAAATCTATAGAGCTACAGTTCATGATTGTAAATGCTTATTTAGTGTGGAATAAAGGGAAAATTTATGGTGCCCATTCCTTAGAAAACATTTGATTGTGGAGGAGAGAGCAGTGAAAAGCTGTGAGAAGAGAGAATTTACACACGAAACCATTATTTTCATAGCTCTAGTTCTAGATGTAGCATGTTTTTGCATTATAATGATGTGTGTTTATCCCAAGCTTGTAACAGCATTTTGTAAACATTGAGGATAGAGCGATTAAAGTCAGAACCAATCTTGGTGGAGTGTCTCTATATGTAGTTCATTTATGGATGTGTGTTGTTTAGTTTTTTCAACTAGATGTTTGTAAAGTCCTTTTAAATCCTTTGCAATCCTTTGCAAGGTATTTTCTAAGAATAAGAAAAAAAATCTATGAGTATATTCATGGATTATTAAGTAGACCAACTTAACATTTTACATCCATCTATGATTTTCTTGAATGAATGAGTAGATCTTGAAACTTTCTTGTGCATTTTGGAAGATTTAGTCTTATGTAGTGTATTGATTAATGCATTAACTTTGTTTGTTGTTGTTGCATATTTGATTAAAACTAGATATTTTTTCCCAATTGGATTAAGAGATTGGTATGTTACTAGTTTTCCCTCCATCCACAAAACACTAAAAAAAATCAACCAATTTAAACATCTTTGATTTTATTAGTTTGTGTATTCTATTGACATGTCTAAATGTCTACAATAGCTAAAATGGATTATGATTAAGCACATTCATTGATAAATATATGATAGGTTATATGCTAATAGGGTGTTAATCCTTACATGTCCAAACTAGCACATAGGTATAACTGTGACACCAATATTGGGATACATTGTGCATTAGATATATAGTTGGTTGTAAGGGAGTGCTCAATATTTCAATCATCAACTGAACACCTTACGGAAACCCCCTTTGGTCTTGCAAAACCATAAGAGAAGGAGGTCTTACCCACCTCAACCATTGGTCCTTAACTGCCCAACCTGAAGACAGGTTTGTGGTAATACTCCTAGGTTTGACACCCCTAGCACTTGGAAGATTACCAAGCCTTAGGGATTTGGGGCTTATAGCTCAAATCACGAACAAGTTCCATTTTCTTTTGTGGGATTCAAGGTCCATTCCTCAACAAGAAATGGGAAGTATTTTCTAGGTTTAGATGAAGGTGTTCCATTTGCAAGATTATTTTCTTTCATTACACAAAAGAAGAGTTTACACTCTATTAGAATGAATGAATATATATATATAATAGAGGAAAGAGGTTCAAACCAATATTCATGTGGTGTGGCCAAACCTGTGGTAAATGTTGCATTATTGGTGGTTTAAAGAAAAAAGAGCTTTACTATGTAGATATCAATAGCTATTTGAAAATATACATAGGATGGTAATATATGTACATAATCAAGATATTTATTTGTTGGCATTAAAATAACCCAAAACATACATTGCAAGTCAAAGAGATGTTGTAGAGCTAGAATAAAATGAGTAGTCAAAAAATCAAATGCAAGAGCAATGGTGGAAAAATTATGACGTATTACTATATTTTTATATACGTAATATTTTAAATAGTAAAAATAAAAGGGGGGAGGGATGACACCCTTGTGGGAAGCCACATCCCCTATAGGGGTCACGATTCCCACAATGGGGCCGCACCCCTATTGATGTAGGGAGGCGTAGGGCTCCAATGCCCTCATAGCCATGGGCGACTTTCAAAGGGACTACAACCAAAGAGCTTATTTTACATTTTTTTCCTTGTTTTGAAATATAAGATATTATAGTGAAAATCCCTAATCCATATTGCCCAACAATAATAAAAGGAAACATAAGTGCATTCTTCTCCTAGGGTTTTGAAATAGGACTTATTTATTACAATAAATAAACATGCCTTTATTTTAAACATTGTTTTATTTTTAAAATTTGAATTATAAGATGATAGTTTCATAATGTGAGATTTATACATATGTATATATAATTGTTTACCTACTACCTAACTCTCTAGTATGCTTAACTAGGATAGCTAGAGTGAAAAATTACAATACACCTAGTTAATAATATATATAATTTAGTATTTCACATTTAGAATCAAAGGAAAGAAACAATAGGGAAATATTGTAGTAGGTTATACTTCCCCTCATATTTAAATATTTCACAGTAATTATGCATCGTTACATGCTCAAAATAACACTATGGATCCAACCATAAATTTATTTGCTTGTTTTAAAACTATAGCATTGAAAGTGAATGAAAAATTGATAAAAGTGATTATACTTTCATTTTTCTCTTCTTCTTTTTTTAAAGTATTGTAATGTTAGTAGCATATTAAAATGAAGAACATTTCATTTTTACACACATAGATATCTTTTTTGAACATATAAATATCATACACACATTCATATTACCAAAAATAACATATAGATATACATTTTGTATTTTTTCCAACTACAAGAATTTATTAGTATTCTTCAGAAATTTATTACAAAACCATCCTTATTGAAAAAAAAAGTTATTAAAACTTTCTTTGAGTAGTACATATGGAAATGATGCTTCAACAAGGCTACACAAAAGTTAGCAATAACATTTACATACACTGGTTAAGAATTTTTACAATGAACCCTAAAAGGTACTTTACTACAACTTGCTCTATAAAAAAACAATGATAAGGTAAAGATTTACATCTCCATGGTAGGGGGAGATCAAAATAAAACCTCCAAATTTGCACAAAATAGCACCAAAAAACTCCCACAATGTCAATATAAGACTTGCCCCCTAGCCTTAGGCTTGCTCACAAGCCACCCATGAGCTAAAGAGGTCTTTTGAAAACTTGTTTTGCATGTGTATACCACACATAATGAAACATAGATCTCCTTATTATCTCACACCATCTAATACCCTACACTCTCATATAACCAAGGTAAATTGCAATATTGAAACTTCTTCAAGCTTCAATATATGAAGAGATGAGGAGACAATTTCTCTCTCGCATCACACCCATGGCAACATAACTCAAAACACATTAAAATGAAACTAACACGCACACATTTTCATTCAAAATTTAACTATCATTCATTCACAAAACATCCATAGCATAGTTATAACATTTAAGGAAAAGTTCCTACCTTTATCAAGCCTTCAACATATTTGAAGTAGTTTGATGAGGGCCATAGCCTTCTCCTTCCTAGACTCCTCTCCTCAAACTTCTCAATTTCATATGCATCTCTCTCTCCATTCTACCATTTGTAAGCTATGATAAAAATAAATCAAAAAATTATTTTCTCATTCACAAGTGGGCATTAAATAGAAAATTCAATCTTCTTTCCCTTTGATATGAAGGTGACAAGTGTCACCTTCACATTCAATCTCTTAGCACATCCCAAGCCAATTTCTCACACATGTGTGAGCAACTTCTTTGGACCACCCTTCCTTTAAGAACTTCTAAATTACTCTCCCAAATGTGAGAAAATTAGTGGAAAGTTTTCCTCATCAAGGATCTTCCATGTGTCCCCACTAAGGAATGGGTCATGAGGTGTTTAACAACCTAGCCTTTACTAGAATATTCAATTTTTGCCACTGTAGATACCCTAAATTGTCCTGACTAGCAAACAACACTGACTTTCACCCTTCTTCCCTAAATGATTAAATAATACATTATTATTTAATTATTATCAAATTTTATATTCATCTATTAATTAAGTGATTTAACATTATTTAATTAATTCATCCTCAATCATTATTTACATCAAAAACTCTAATTTCCTCTATTAATTGAATAATATTAAATTATTTAATTAATTCACGTTTTCATCATTTTTGGCTAATTAAATAAATTTTATTTATTTAATAAAGTCCTAATCTAATTTTATTTCTCCTGATTAATTAAATAACATCAACTATTTAATTATGTCACTAATTTACCCCATTCCCCTAAATCAATTAAATTATTAAAACATAATAGTTTAATTAAATCACTTTCCCCTAAACTTGAATAATTAAATAAATCTTTCAAACATCATTCAAAAAAGTCAAAACAAACAAATACAACTTTGTTTGTAAAAGTCAAACATGATTTACACATTCAACTCAAAAATATTAATTGATTAATTCAATTAATCAATTACCCTCACCCACTTTCATGATTGAGCAAATTACGATCCCCCGATTGATCACTCTGATTGGCTAACTAATCCATCTATTTCCTAACATATTCATTTGTTCTTCAATCCCACTAAAGGCTCAACTTTATTTCTTCAATTACATTGAACACTCAAACTGATTTCATCAATCACACCAATTACGTAATCAAAATCCACTAATTCTTCACATCTGATTCCTCTCAACGGTTTTCAACCGTTGATCAAGATATTCTACTACGCGATCTCAATCATTCATCTCAAAACACAAAATCTATATAACAACCATCTTCATCCTCAAAAACAATTGGAGAATTGACATCTTTTCCACAACAAAGTAATGCTGAACTTACAATCAATTTCTTGAAGAACTTTGACACACATCTTCGATCAACACACACACATTTGGAGCTTTTACAACACATCAATGGAGGCTTCACATTGATACAACGATCCAACATCATTGTGAATACACTTCGACATGAGATGGGTAATGACAATAGTTAATTGAATTCTTTGTATGTGCTTTGATTGCATTATTTTTCAGTTCATTGAATTCAATAATCTCATATCGTTCATTTCATGAGTAATGGGTATGAATCTTCATCTTTTTATATGAATTAGATTAGTTTAATTTATTCATGTTTGATTTCTCTACATGCTTCTCGATTTCTCCCTTACAACATTTGGCACACCCGGTGGGACCACGGTCCTTAACATTAACATTTCTTTGAGTTTTCATAAGCTATTGCAGGTTTCGAAACGTGGTCACATTTTCCAGAAACACAGATGAATATTTTTTACACAAAAGTTCCAAAAGTGTTTCCACAGTTGCTTCACATTTTTGTTGCAGTTGCCCTTTTTCTTATTGCAGTTGCACCAAATCTGTCTGCTTTTGAAATTTGGTCTGCTTCTAACAGAAACAGGTCTACAATTGCATTTTGGGCCACTTTTGACATTTGGGCTGCTTTTTGCAATGAGGACCACATCTACTAAAAATAATAGGGCTTCTTTTGACTAACATTTACGCTTTTTCTCTATGTGTTTTTTATTTAAAATTTGCAAGTACTTTTATTCATTTCTAACGCTAACAGGTGCTTGTTTTGGATGTTTTGTGTTTGTTGACTCTATTTGTGCAGCTCTTGCAGGGATATGGTACACTTTACATTAAAAATTACTAATGCTCTTATTGCAAAGAAGACAAATGGTCCAAGCTCAAATTTTTCAAAAGCTTTATTAGTTTAGAAAAGATTTTGAATTGGTGCTTAACAATTGAACCCCACAACTTGCACACTTTCGATTTGGAGTTTTAAAATGAACTTTTCAAAAGCTTTATATTTTAGGAAAACACTTTGAATTAGTGCTTAACAATTGAACCCCACAACATGCACACTTTTGATTTGGTGTCTTAAAATGAACTTTTCAAAATCTTTCATAGATTAGAACAACACTTCATTTTTTGTGCTCATAAAATGGAAGGCTTTCTTTTGACCAATGCTTTCACTATGTTGATGAAACGAATAATTTTATTTTGTTGAACACATTAAGACAAGGTTGTTAGAAACACTCAAGTTGGTGCTTAAAACTAGAAAAATACATTCTAATTTACACATTGATATCTATTTGTTTAAAATCCAAAACACTTCAAGATTGGTGCACATAAAAAACAAATTGCTATCTTGTTTACACTTCATTTGTTTTTTTGGATAGTGCTACTCGAGAGGCTTAAGAAGAATATTGTGATAGATTGTATGTTGTGTCTTTTGTTTTTGGTAAACTAAGTGTCTATCCTCTCCCCTCATGTCTTTTGGTGATCTTGGGTGATGAAAAGCACATTGAGTTTCACACTTGTTTCATTTCAAGCATCACCTTTAGAGGGCCTGCCTTTGAGACACATCTTGCATTGGAGAACTCAAAGATGAATCAAAGAATTTTTTCACTTAGGCCGCTATATAAATGGTCAAGGCTAAATGGAAAATGACTTAATCAATGATTACTTTGTTGTCAGTTCCATTCATGAAAGGGGAGGTACCATTGTGTATATAGAGCCTAGAGTAAGTTGGTTAAAGCCTTAAGTGGCTTGTTGGATGCTAGCAAAGAGTTGGATCCCCTGAGCATGACTAAGAACCAATGTAGTAGAGGCCACCTTTTTTAGCCAAAACATTCTTTAAAAGTGGTGCATCGTAATTTACTTCTAAGAAGTTACTTACCAAGTATGATTTATGGTTGAGTTAAAATGCTCTTCATAAGTTGCATGTAAAATCAACCCTTCAGGGCATGAGGTAAGCCCACCTAAAAGAATGTGACTATCTCTAGCTTGTAAATTTTCTTCACGAACGTGCCAAAATTCTCAGTTACTTTGGATATCAAACACTTTGCTTGATTTAAAATGAACACATCAAAACAAACATTCAACTTGGTTATCAAACCTCAAACCCTTTGGACTTAATGTGAATACCTTTGAAAAGAGCCCTATATTTACACTCCTTAAAATATATCTTAAACAAATATCTCTAAATATTTTTGAATATTTAGGCTTACAATTCAAGTCATATTAAGAATAGAGTCAACATTGGGAACTACAGTTTTAGTATTTTGACTTCCACAAACTTTGAGCTTTTTTGGAAAGAAACTTGCTTAAGCTATAGAAATTTAGGGTTAAATAGTTTTGATTGTTGTGTTGCATCGTAACATTTTCCAAAATCTCAAGACAAATCAAAATAAAAAAAATATCAAAAATTGCAAACTTTTCCAAACTACCATCAAAACATAAAACTCGAAGCAAACCTACACAAAAACCGCTATTGCTCAAAACATTAGTTATTGCTAAAAACATTAGTTATTGCTAAAAACATTAGTTATTGCTCAAAACATTAGTTATTGCTCAAAACAATAGTTATTGCTTAAAAAAGTCACTTTTGAAAAGATAGTAGCTATTTCTCATAACAGTAGCTATTGCTTTAGATAGTAGATATTGCTCGAAATAGTAGCTATTGCTCAAAACAATAGCTATTGCTTAAAATGGTAGATTTTGACAAAACACTAGCTATTGCTCAAAACAGTAGCTATTGTTTAAAATAGTAGCTATTTCTCAAAATAGTAGAGCTATTTCTTAAAACAGTAGCTTTTGACAAAACAACCGCTATTGCTCAAAATAGTAGCTATTGCTTAAAACAATTGCTTTTGCTCAAAACAATAGGTATTGCTCAAAACAGTAGCTATTGCTCAAAATATCCCCTATTGCTAAAAAAAAAATTGCTTTTGATCAAGACGACCACTTTTGTATTCACTGTTCACCAGTCATAAAACTTGCAACATAGGCTTCTTTTGTTGAATCTATCGTACTTGTCACAAAAAACTTTTTCGTTATTGACACAAACAAAACTGCTTTTGTCAAATCTTACAGCTTTTGAGCTCTCTGTTACCAATCAAAAACCAAAATGGAGAATGCTACTACTATAATTTTTGCATCAAAACATCCCAAAAATGCAAACATAACATCCCTAAAACATGTCAATATCAATCCATCACCCAAATCTAGTTCCACTCTATACACACATAGGGTCATCATATACTACAAATGTTAATGATATATCAACTATGGATTCCCCTAATCAAGGTTTTAGCACATCTTGTCACTGTAGACAATGAAAAATGTCCTAAGCCTACGAGTGTCATTTTTCTTCATCTTCTTCCTTCGATAATTGAATAATTTTAGTTATTCAATTATGTTTGATCATATTCCTCTATTAATTAAATAATTTTTAATAATTATTTAATTAATTCACTTTCTAATCTTTATTCTATCATGATCGATTAAATAAACTAATCTCCCTCTTCTTCAATAGTTAAATAAATTATTATTTATTTAATTATTTTGTCACCTTTCATCTATAGTTAAATAATTACCATTAATTATTTATCTATTCATGGTTCTTTAATTCTTTTATAGTTAAATAATTATTAAAATTATTTAACTATCCCATGCCACCTCCCCTATTAAATAATTAATCTAAATTAATTATTTAAGGTCTAATTTTCATCTCTCCATTTAATTAAATTGATAAATTTAATTAATGCTCCTCTTTTCATTTTCTCCAAATAAATTATTTGAATAAATTATTTATTTTCCACTTGTCCATTTCCTCCACTCTCTCCATTTTTGAATAAATTATTTAAAATAAATTATTTATGCACCTCCACTTGGTCAAAGAAACCCTATCATTATTTCATGGCATAGCCTGCATGTCCCTACATGTCTTTCTGTCATGATTCCTCCAAGAATAGCATATTCTTGGTGCATCAATTCTAGACCGTTGATCTTGGCATCTTTTCTGAGACTTAATCTCAACCATCCATTTTGTAACATCCCTCTTATGCATTCCCATCCATTGATCTTGGAATCTTTCTATAAGATTAATCTTAGCCATCCATTCGAAAGGTTGTCTATAAAAGCAACCTTCCTTCTCCATTTTCACCTTAACTATTCTTCTCCAACTTTCTACTTACAATTTGCAGGTATCTGCACAAGTTAGACAACAAATCTGAGGGAATATTTGCAAAAGGAGAAATAGGAGAGCAAGAGAAGTGATTCAAGTTCAAGCATGGGGAGTATTTTGATTTGATGTTTTATTTTCCTTATGCTTTCATTTTTTTCTCTTGTTTAGATGAGGATAATAGCTTAGAAGTGTTGGCTATCACTTTATCTATGCTATTTTATTTTTGACCCCATCTTATAGTCACATGGAAAATTTTAATCAAAAACATCATCCATATCAAAATCACTCTTATCAAGGTTCACAACATCAAGTAGGGAAACAACATCAAGGGTTTCAAAAGCACCATCAAGATCAAAATCTACTACATCAAATTGCCCTAAATGCATTTG